>BJKM01000571.1:0-357388 GCA_015082035.1 Chaenogobius annularis | reverse complement strand
TGTTCTTGCATTTGAATAGAAATGTTAATGTTTATCTTACCCTATGTACTGGTGCTGTTCATGAGACTGTGGATGTGGTGTCGTCTCAGCTAAAGAGACTCATTGCACATTTGAAGACATTTTTAAGGCCTGACAAGTGTTTCTGTTCAGCTCGTGTCCCTGCTGTGACCCCACCCACAACTGCTGTCGGACCCAAACACACTCCTGACACAAGTCCTGGTCCTGGTCTTGACCCGGATCCTGAACAAGACCCAGACTCTGGCACCACCATCGAACCGAACCTGAGCCTGAACAACAGTCTGAGGCTCCACAAACAGGTATCATCACACAAACAATAATGAACAGCATTATTGAATAATCAGCGTAAATTCTCCCACATGACACACTGTTAGTGAATGTAGGATTTCACAGTGGCACAGTGGTCAAACATATGCACAGATGTTCTTCTTTTGCACTCTGATTTTCATCTGAATGTGTTGAGATGATGTTTCTCTGAATGTTTTGTGCTACTTGTGTTCTTTTTCTGTTGGTTTTTGCTCTCTGGTCATGTTCTGTTCTGCGTTTGATATGGTTGATGTTTGTTTGAATGGAAAACAACAAAAAAAGAACATTAAAACAATTTCAGCTAAATATCAGATGTGTGTTTTGAAACAACTGAGACTTGTGTGATTGTTTTGTAAAATAACGACCCTGTGTCTAGTTTCTCTACTGTTTGTGGCTCTGGCTGTAGCTGTGGTTCTGGTCCTCGTTTCTGCAGCTCTGGTTGTGTTTTACTGCAAGAAAAGAGTTAGCAGGACTCAAGGTGAGTTACAAGTGCTTAGTTACCTTCAAATGTGGAACTAGGAATGTCAATCATATTCAATTTGGTCACTTTTTATTCCAGAACCTTCTGTAAACACAGGAGTTAGACAGGTGAGAGCCAAATGTCCTCAGACACATGTACAGGTGAAACGTCTCTAACTGTCCACAGACACATGTACAGGTGAAACGTCTCTAACTGTCCACAGACACATGTACAGGTGAAACGTCTCTAACTGTCCACAGACACATGTACAGGTGAAACGTCTCTAAATGTCCACAGATACATGTACAGGTGAAACGTCTCTAACTGTCCTCAGACACATGTACAGGTGAAACGTCTCTAAATATCCTCAGACACATGTACGGGTGAAACGTCTCATGAAAGTCATATAAATACATTTAAAAGTTCTCGTTTATTCCTCAGATTGTTGCTGTTGGAGATGGCATTTATCAAGACCTGGTTCTGGACCGTGTTGACCCAAACCAAATCTACAGCTCTATTTCTGTCCAGCAGAGGGCGGCCATGACATGCACACATATTTAAGCCACGTTGACGCCCTTATATTCTTGTGTCAGAAGTATATTTGAAATCTGATACGTCTTTATTATATTTTGAGGCATTTCTTTCCCTGTTGAATATAATTTATTCAAAGAGCACAATATTTACTGTCATTAATTAATAAGGATTATGTGTTATGTGTGTCATGGGAGAAATGCGTTGCTATGTAAAAAAAAACAGTGCAAATGTGTCTCTGTTTAAATGACAGATGACAGGAATCTACCAATAACAAAAGTGTGTACAAATATGTGGCTGTAAAGGAATGGGTTCAGTGTGTGTGGTTGGGGCTCAGCTGTTTACCAGGGGAATATATTACCAATGAAATGTACTTATTTGTGGATAAAGTTTACATTGCCTTGTGAGTCCTTTTGTGTTCTCTGGTTTGAAATAATCCTAATAAAAACACATCTGGAGTATTCAAATTCATCAATACTGTGGTTGTCACATTTTTATCACTTAGTGGACAATAAAGAAACCTTGAGCCTTGTCAGTGACGTCAGAAGGAGACGAGAGATCAGAGAAGGGCACCTGACTTAAACGTGTGTTTGGAGAATACTTTTTAGTGTTAAATATGTGGTAATAATGAAAGAAAATGTGTGTGTGTGGTATGGAGCTGCAGTACATTCTGTTCACAGTCCATCAGGGCGGCAGTGTAGCTTATTCTGAAACTGTTTGTGGTTAAAGCTGTGTGCAAGTAGTTTCTCCAAAAAGTGGTTCTGTTTTAGAAGAATATAAATATGAGATACTATACCATTGTGTTCCAGCTTCTCTGTGAGTACTTTTGCCTTCTCTTTTCAGTTTATTGCTTTTATTATAAATGTTTATAAATACAGTTATTTGGACTTGCCCAAATGTTTGACTGTTCTAAAACTTGTATTTGTTGAACAGGGCTGAGTGAAGGACTTCCGTGTGTGGTCTGTGGAAAGACTCTCAAAGCCACTGAGGGAGAAGACCTCACTGTGGTCTGTCACTTCAAATTGTCTGGAACAACAAAAGTCTTCTGTAAAAATGACTGTGGTGACAAAAGAAACATTTTGGTTAAAACAACACAGAACAGCGCTGAGAACGGCAGATACAAAATTACATTTAATACAAGGACCTTTACAATGACAGTCAGAATCAAGAAGGTGCAGCCGTCTGACTCTGGACCTTATCAGTGCTGGTTGGAAAGGACTTTTTTTGCTGATGTCTGGGGACTTGATGCCACAGAAGATATTAAAATATCCGTCACAAAAAGTAGGTCCTAGTTTAAATAAAGAACTTTTACAGATTCATTGTCTGTATTCTTGTGCCTCTTTGTGTTTCAATCAAAAGACAACAAAAAAGCATGTTCTTGCATTTGAATAGAAATGTTAATGTTTATCTTACCCTATGTACTGGTGCTGTTCATGAGACTGTGGATGTGGTGTCGTCTCAGCTAAAGAGACTCATTTTAAGGGAAGTGAACCTGAAAAGAGAAATATTCATCGTGCTGAAGGTCTGACAAGTGTTTCTGTTCAGCTCGTGTGTCCCTGCTGTGACCCCACCCACAACTGCTGTCAAACACACTCCTGACCCAAGTCCTGGTCCTGGTCTCGACCCGGATCCAAGTCCTGATCCTGGTCTCGACCCGGATCCTGATCAAGACCCAGACTCTGGCACCACCATCGAACCTGAGCCTGAACAACAGTCTGAGGCTCCACAAACAGGTATCATCACACAAACAATAATGAACAGCATTATTGAAATCATCAGCGTAAATTCTCCCACATGACACACTGTTAGTGAATGTAGGATTTCACAGTGGCACAGTGGTCAAACATATGCACAGATGTCTTCTTTTGCACTCTGATTTTCATCTGAATGTGTTGAGATGATGTTTCTCTGAATGTTTTGTGCTACTTGTGTTCTTTTTCTGTTGGTTTTTGCTCTCTGGTCATGTTCTGTTCTGTGTTTGATATGGTTGATGTTTTGTTTGAATGGAAAAACAGCAAAAAAAGAACATTCAACAATTTCCAGCTAAATATCAGATGTGTGTTTGAAACAACTGAGACTTGTGTGATTGTTTTGTAAAATAACGACCCTGTGTCTAGTTTCTCTACTGTTTGTGGCTCTGGCTGTAGCTGTGGTTCTGGTCCTCGTTTCTGCAGCTCTGGTTGTGTTTTACTGCAAGAAAAGAGTTAGCAGGACTCAAGGTGAGTTACAAGTGCTTAGTTACCTTCAAATGTGGAACTAGGAATGTCAATCATATTCAATTTGGTCACTTTTTATTCCAGAACCTTCTGTAAACACAGGAGTTAGACAGGTGAGAGCCAAATGTCCTCAGACACATGTACAGGTGAAACTTCTCTGTCCACAGACACATGTACAGGTGAAACGTCTCTAACTGTCCACAGACACATGTACAGGTGAAACGTCTCCAAATGTCCACAGACACATGTACAGGTGAAACGTCTCTAACTGTCCACAGACACATGTACAGGTGAAACGTCTCTAAATATCCTCAGACACATGTACAGGTGAAACGTCTCCAAATTTCCTCAGACACATGTACAGGTGAAACGTCTCTAACGTCCACAGACACATGTACATGTGAAACGTCTCCAAATGTCCACAGACACATGTACAGGTGAAAGTCTCCAACTGTCCACAGACACATGTACAGGTGAAACGTCTCAAATGTCCACAGACACATGTACAGGTGAAATGTCTCTAACTGTCCACAGACACATGTACAGGTGAAACGTCTCTAAATATCCTCAGACACATGTCGGGTGAAACGTCTCATGAAAGTCATATAAGTACATTTAAAAGTTCTCGTTTATTCCTCAGATTGTTGCTGTTGGAGATGGCATTTATCAAGACCTGGTTCTGGACCGTGTTGACCCAAACCAAATCTACAGCACTATTTCTGTCCAGCAGAGGGCGCCATGACATGCACACATATTTAAGCCACGTTGACGCCCTTATATTCTTGTGTCAGAAGTTATATTTGAAATCTGATACGTCTTTATTATATTTTGAGGCATTTCTTTCCCTGTTGAATATAATTTATTCAAGAGCACAATATTACTGTCATTAATAAGGATTATGTGTTATTGTGTCATGGGAGAAATGCGTTGCTATGTAAAAAAAAAACAGTGCAAATGTGTCTCTGTTTAAATGACAGATGACAGGAATCTACCAATAACAAAAGTGTGTACAAATATGTGGCTGTAAAGGAATGGGGTTCAGTGTGTGTGGTTGGGGCTCAGCTGTTTACCAGGGGAATATATTACCAATGAAATGTACTTATTTGTGGATAAAGTTTACATTGCCTTGTGAGTCCTTTTGTGTTCTCTGATTTGAAATAATCCTAATAAAAACACATCTGGAGTATTCAAATTCATCAATACTGTGGTTGTCACATTTTTATCACTTAGTGGGACAATAAAGAAACCTTGAGCCTTGTCAGTGACGTCAGAAGGAGACGAGAGATCAGAGAAGGGCACCTGACTTAAACGTGTGTTTGGAGAAATACTTTTAGTGTTAAATATGTGGTAATAATGAAAGAAAATGTGTGGTATGGAGCTGCAGTACATTCTGTTCACAGTCCATCAGGGCGGCAGTGTAGCTTATTCTGAAACTGTTTGTGGTTAAAGCTGTGTGCAAGTAGTTTCTCCAAAAAGTGGTTCTGTTTTAGAAGAATATAAATATGAGATACTATACCATTGTGTTCCAGCTTCTCTGTGAGTACTTTTGCCTTCTCTTTTCAGTTTATTGCTTTTATTATAAATGTTTATAAATACAGTTATTTGGACTTGCCCAAATGTTTGACTGTTCTAAAACTTGTATTTGTTGAACAGGGCTGAGTGAAGGACTTCCGTGTGTGGTCTGTGGAAAGACTCTCAAAGCCACTGAGGGAGAAGACCTCACTGTGGTCTGTCACTTCAAATTGTCTGGAACAACAAAAGTCTTCTGTAAAAATGACTGTGGTGACAAAAGAAACATTTTGGTTAAAACAACACAGAACAGCGCTGAGAACGGCAGATACAAAATTACATTTAATACAAGGACCTTTACAATGACAGTCAGAATCAAGAAGGTGCAGCCGTCTGACTCTGGACCTTATCAGTGCTGGTTGGAAAGGACTTTTTTTGCTGATGTCTGGGGACTTGATGCCACAGAAGATATTAAAATATCCGTCACAAAAAGTAGGTCCTAGTTTAAATAAAGAACTTTTACAGATTCATTGTCTGTATTCTTGTGCCTCTTTGTGTTTCAATCAAAAGACAACAAAAAAGCATGTTCTTGCATTTGAATAGAAATGTTAATGTTTATCTTACCCTATGTACTGGTGCTGTTCATGAGACTGTGGATGTGGTGTCGTCTCAGCTAAAGAGACTCATTTTAAGGGAAGTGAACCTGAAAAGAGAAATATATCATCGTGCTGAAGGTCTGACAAGTGTTTCTGTTCAGCTCGTGTCCCTGCTGTGACCCCACCCACAACTGCTGTCAAACACACTCCTGACCCCCCCTGTCCTGTCCTGGTCTCGACCCGGATCCAAGTCCTGATCCTGGTCTCGACCCGGATCCTGATCAAGACCCAGACTCTGGCACCACCATCGAACCTGAGCCTGAACAACAGTCTGAGGCTCCACAAACAGGTATCATCACACAAACAATAATGAACAGCATTATTGAAATCATCAGCGTAAATTCTCCCACATGACACACTGTTAGTGAATGTAGGATTTCACAGTGGCACAGTGGTCAAACATATGCACAGATGTCTTCTTTTGCACTCTGATTTTCATCTGAATGTGTTGAGATGATGTTTCTCTGAATGTTTGTGCTACTTGTGTTCTTTTTCTGTTGGTTTTTGCTCTCTGGTCATGTTCTGTTCTGTGTTTGATATGGTTGATGTTTGTTTGAATGGAAAAACAGCAAAAAAGAACATTCAACAATTTCCAGCTAAATATCAGATGTGTGTTTGAAACAACTGAGACTTGTGTGATTGTTTTGTAAAATAACGACCCTGTGTCTAGTTTCTCTACTGTTTGTGGCTCTGGCTGTAGCTGTGGTTCTGGTCCTCGTTTCTGCAGCTCTGGTTGTGTTTTACTGCAAGAAAAGAGGTTAGCAGGACTCAAGGTGAGTTACAAGTGCTTAGTTACCTTCAAATGTGGAACTAGGAATGTCAATCATATTCAATTTGGTCACTTTTTATTCCAGAACCTTCTGTAAACACAGGAGTTAGACAGTTAGACAGGGTGAGAGCCAACAGGTGAAACTTCCTGTCCACAGACACATGTACAGGTGAAACGTTCTCAAATGTCCACAGACACATGTACAGGTGAAACGTCTCTAACTGTCCACAGACACATGTACAGGTGAAACGTCTCTAAATATCCTAGACACATGTACAGGTGAAACGTCTCCAAATTTCCTCAGACACATGTACAGGTGAAACGTCTCTAACTGTCCACAGACACATGTACATGTGAAACGTCTCCAAATGTCCACAGACACATGTACAGGTGAAAACGTCTCCAACTGTCCACAGACACATGTACAGGTGAAACGTCTCCAAATGTCCACAGACACATGTACAGGTGAAATGTCTCTAACTGTCCACAGACACATGTACAGGTGAAACGTCTCTAAATATCCTCAGACACATGTACGGGTGAAACGTCTCATGAAAGTCATATAAGTACATTTAAAAAGTTCTCGTTTATTCCTCAGATTGTTGCTGTTGGAGATGGCATTTATCAAGACCTGGTTCTGGACCGTGTTGACCCAAACCAAATCTACAGCACTATTTCTGTCCAGCAGAGGGCGCCATGACATGCACACATATTTAAGCCACGTTGACGCCCTTATATTCTTGTGTCAGAAGTTATATTTGAAATCTGATACGTCTTTATTATATTTTGAGGCATTTCTTTCCCTGTTGAATATAATTTATTCAAGAGCACAATATTACTGTCATTAATAAGGATTATGTGTTATTGTGTCATGGGAGAAATGCGTTGCTATGTAAAAAAAAAACAGTGCAAATGTGTCTCTGTTTAAATGACAGATGACAGGAATCTACCAATAACAAAAGTGTGTACAAATATGTGGCTGTAAAGGAATGGGTTCAGTGTGTGTGGTTGGGGCTCAGCTGTTTACCAGGGGAATATATTACCAATGAAATGTACTTATTTGTGGATAAAGTTTACATTGCCTTGTGAGTCCTTTTGTGTTCTCTGATTTGAAATAATCCTAATAAAAACACATCTGGAGTATTCAAATTCATCAATACTGTGGTTGTCACATTTTTTATCACTTAGTGGGACAATAAAGAAACCTTGAAGCCTTGTCAGTGACGTCAGAAGGAGACGAGAGATCAGAGAAGGGCACCTGACTTAAACGTGTGTTTGGAGAATACTTTTTAGTGTTAAATATGTGGTAATAATGAAAGAAAATGTGTGGTATGGAGCTGCAGTACATTCTGTTCACAGTCCATCAGGGCGGCAGTGTAGCTTATTCTGAAACTGTTTGTGGTTAAAGCTGTGTGCAAGTAGTTTCTCCAAAAAGTGGTTCTGTTTTAGAAGAATATAAATATGAGATACTATACCATTGTGTTCCAGCTTCTCTGTGAGTACTTTTGCCTTCTCTTTTCAGTTTATTGCTTTTATTATAAATGTTTATAAATACAGTTATTTGGACTTGCCCAAATGTTTGATTGTTCTAAAACTTGTATTTGTTGAACAGGGCTGAGTGAAGGACTTCCGTGTGTGGTCTGTGGAAAGACTCTCAAAGCCACTGAGGGAGAAGACCTCACTGTGGTCTGTCACTTCAAATTGTCTGGAACAACAAAAGTCTTCTGTAAAAATGACTGTGGATGACAAAAGAAACATTTTTGGTTAAAACAACAGAGAACAGCGCTGAGAACGGCAGATACACAATTACATTTAATGCAAGGACCTTTACAATGACAGTCAGAATCAAGAAGGTGCAGCCGTCTGACTCTGGACCTTATCAGTGCTGGTTGGAAAGGACTTTTCTTTCTGATGTCTGGGGATTTGATGCCATAGAAGATATTAAAAATATCCGTCGCCAAAAGTAGGTCCTAGTTTAAATAAAGAACTTTTACAGATTCATTGTCTGTATTTTTGTGCCTCTTTGTGTTTAAATCAAAAGACAAAAAAAAAGCATGTTCTTGCATTTTAATAGAAATGTTAATGTTTATCTTACCCTATGTACTGGTGCTGTTCATGAGACTGTGGATGTGGTGTCGTCTCAGCTAAAGAGACTCATTGCACATTTGAAGACATTTTTAAGGTCTGACAAGTGTTTCTGTTCAGCTCGTGTCCCTGCTGTGACCCCACCCACAACTGCTGTCGGACCCAAACACACTCCTGACCCAAGTCCTGATCCTGGCCTCGACCCGGATCCAAGTCCTGATCCTAGTCTCGACCCGGATCCTGATGCAAGTCCTGACCCAGACTCTGATACCACCACCATTGAACCTGAGCCTGAACAACAGTCTGAGGCTCCACAAACAGGTATCATCACACAAACAATAATGAATCGTGTAATGTGGAGATGTTTGTCAAATGATTACTGAGTATTTGCTCATAATCGCACGTCTTCAGGTTCTCTGTTGTACATGGGTGTGACTCTCGCAGTGATTCTGATGCTGTTCTCAGTTGCTCTTTTAATATTTTACTGCAAAAAGAAAGAAAACAACAGCAAAGGTAAAAAAGCTATTCTCAATATACTTTTTAGGCTTTATAACATTTGTATTATTTTCTATTTCTGCAGATTTCCCAGTGAACGCAGAGACTGGGGAAGTTCCAGAGGTGAGATCTGAAATACAACCCTAAAAACCCAGTTGATGTGTCTCGAAATGTGTCTTCACACTCTGTATTAGGAGCAGGAAGTGAACTTTAACACACACTGTTTGAACTTCTTTCTATTTGAGAATGTGAGAAAGCCGCACTAATGCACTCCACTACAACATGTGAACTGTTTTTCCATTTCCACTTGGCCATCAAAAACAAAAAAAACAGTAGCTCGAGTAGGGCTGGTTTGGGTATGTTTCTGCCACCCCAAAGTGAACCGAGCCAACACCTGAGAGCGGTTTAACCAAGTTGGCCCCGTTCAGTTGGAGCTTCAGTAAAGTTTCAGCTTCAAATACAGGTTTCACTTTATGAAATTGCAGAAGAGCAGTGAGATCAGATCCGGATGCAGCTGGTGAGACGTGACAGGAGAAGAACACAGTCAGGAGCACTATAATCAACAAAGGCACTTTTTTCTTCACTGCATTGTTTCAGGGGGACAGGGAGTACGAGGAGGTGCCAGACCAGCAGGTCCAGAGCAGACCTGACTGTGGCTCTGACATTTACAGTTTGGCCTCAGACCCGGCTCGTACGCAGGTGAGTCACGTGACCTGGCACTGTATAAAAAGGGACATCTGGGTATATGAAGGGTAAACTTTGCTGTCCCAAGAGGACATTTTTCTTTGAGCAACAGACATTACATAACACAAAATACACAGTCAATACACAAAATGTTTTTGAGTTCAAACTCCAGCTTTGAGAAAACAAAAGTATAACCATAAAATTCACTGGAAAAATGTTATTGATTTGAATTGTTACTGTTGACCAAAACCAGCACAATTCATTATCAAAATCTCCACATTTAATGCTTTAACTGTTATCAAAATCTGAGCAAAACACAAGTTTTAAATGGGTACGAAACTAATACTAAACCAACAGAAATACAACACCAACTTAAAGAACTCATGTAGTATGTGCCTTGTCTGTTCAGGTGGACCCTGTGCAGTACGCTGAGGTGGACATTAGAGGGAACAGCGCCCTCTACAGTCGGGCTGCTGCTGAGGCAGTGCCATACTCTGAAGTACAAACTCAGGACAGTCCTCTGTACTCCACTATTTCTGCACCACGACAATAGTTAATGGTCCCATAACATTTGTTCAGAATATATTTGTATTGCCTCATGCATATGAAAAGTAACATTTGTTTATGTGTGGTATCACTTTCCGTTTTGAACAACTGGAGAAGTTGTGGGAAATGTTGAAATGGCCTGTTAGCATTATGTTGCCAATAGCCGTATTGCTAACTACTGGATTAAAGACTCTACTCCTCAGTCCACACCTACAAGTCCCACCATGCCCAGGCCCCTCAGTGCCTCTCAGACCTGCTGCACACTCCGCTCCTCTGCTCAGCTCCTCGTTCCCAGCTCCAGGTTGTAGAATATGGGAGCCTTTTGTGTCTAGGCCCCTACACTCTGGAACTCACTGGCTCCTCTCATCAGTCTACCTGAAACAACTGGTCAATTTAAATCACAATTTCTATTTAAACTGGCCTTTCATCCACTTTGCCATCGCTGCATCTCTCAGAATCAGACATTTGGTGTGCATATGTACTGCATGTGAACTGTGTCTTATTGTGAAACGCTTTGAGAGTCTTGAAAAGCACTGTACAAATCGTATTATTAAAGACGGATGTCAAGTTTGGTGAATGAAAAGTTATTTATAAAAACAGCAACTAATCTCTCCACTCATGTGCAGGTTTTAGGCATTTTTCATAAGAACTATATGAATTACACATTTCTATGACCCATCAAACTTTGAACAAGACAAATCAATACAGCTGTATCACCAGCTTTATTTAAAAACACAAAGAAGTTTACCTTATTATTTTCAAGTGCAAACATAGCATCTCAATTTGTACTACTTATTTTAATATAAAGTCTGTGTTTTCTGTATTATTCAATACTTGGAGAAAAAAAGAGTCCTGCATTTTGTGATGTGTAACAAGTCCCAAAATGGCACACCAGAAGTTGGTATTGAAGCATGATTTCATGTAGTTAATCTGTAAAAGTAGTCCATCTGCCTCTCAGCTCCTCTGGGTTAAGATCATTTAGTTTGAGATGTTATTTTTTCTTCCGTACGACCGTCCAGCCGTCCTCCTCCTCCTGGTTCACCGCTGATGAAGAAGAGGAAGTCACAGAGTTTGTCGTAGGATGTGTCCCATTAACAACTGGAGCAGCCGCATCACATTCCATGAACTGAGGAGAGAAGAAAGAACTTGAGTCTAAAAAGTGGAGTTCATTTTTTACATGTATTTTTGAGCAGTAACAATTTCCCCACAATTGTTGAATTATTGCAAAAATGCATTGTTGTGTAAGTGTCATGTGTAACTAAGAAAGACAAACCTCATTGTCACCGTCGCTCTCTTGGCCTGAGTCTGACTCCGGAGCAGCCGCTGTGACCTTTACCCTTTGTTTATTCTGACTATGTTTGTCTATGGAGACCTGCAGCTGCTGTAGCGCCCCCTGCTTCCACTGACCGAACATCTGCAGCAAGTCCTTGGATACCTACAGAATAAAGAAACATAGATAAAACTTGGAGGTAGTTGTATTCGTTCATAAACATCACAAAAATCTGATGTGTCTATACTGAAAAACAATACAGCCAACCAGACCAAGAAAAACTTTAAATTACACCCCATTTTTGTATGGATGAAGATTTTCATTTTTTGTTCCTACCTGTGGTAAACTTCCGTCATCCACCACTGTGTCAAACTCCTGATCCATCAGAGTCGAGATGTAGTCCTCCACCTCAAACTGCTGCAGGTCGGCTAAAATACAATGTTATGAAACAAAACAAGACAAATATAAGTTGTAAAAATCTTGCAAACTTTGACATTTTCCTGATTTTGATAAGTTTAGGAGGAGTCATATTCATCAAGAACACACAAATCTTTGTTTCAACAATTGACATCGATTTTATTAAGAGTGAAAAAAAATAATTCAAGTTCCTCACCATTGTCATGAAAATACTGCTGGAGCACATCCACCATCCAGTCCGCTTTTCTGTTGACCATAAACTCCTCCGAACCCGTTATCTACTGCAATCTGAGGAGATAAATGCACAAATTAATGATTCAAACACACATACCTGCATGAACACACCCTCTGCCCAACTGCATGTGGGCAAGACAGGTATTGCTAAAATAGATTCAATTACAAACTTGTTTTCAATAATCCTAAAATCCTAGAACATACACACCATCCAATAAACACAACGTCCACTACAGAGGGTATAGAATGTTGTGGTACTTTTAATGGCGGTGTGGAACTGGAGGGGTGCATTTACCGCCACCCACTGTAGTTGTACGTCTTCAAAGTATGTATTTTACGCTATACCGTAAAAAAAGGAGAGAGAGAGAGAGAAAGAGACAGTATAGAATGTAATTATGTAAATGTTAAGGGTGCAACTATTGAGCACATTTTATTTTAACCCGCATACTATCTTCGGATGACCTCCCATTTTGTATTAAAACATATTTAAATGTATTTGTGGAGGTTCAGACAGATATAAAATCTGTCAAATTAAATCAAAGTGCACCTTATTTGAAAGATTACTACATAATATTACTATTATGGTTTTTAATCAACTCTTATAGTAGCATTTTTATTGCCATAAACGACATACTCGATATTTAACATTCACAATATTATCCAATTTACGATTAAATGCCCACCTCTACTTTTTTAATTATTACACTTCCAAAGTAATGAAGACTAATGAGTGAACTGACACACTGAAATGGTCAACGCAGTCTTCATCGTGCCTGTGTTGACATGTGTTTGGGAGGACATTTCTGTTTCTAGCTTTTTCGTGTTGTTAGCGTTAGCTCGTTAGCCGTGGCAGCTAAACGTGGTTCCCCACTGTGTTTTTCCGCTCTTCTCTCGTACTTTGTCCTTTCCTCGGGCGTCACAGAGTCTCGCCTGCAGTTGGACAGTCTCTCTCCGGCGGCACTCACCTGTAGAACGGGCCAGTGTTGCAAAACGACCCGCACTCCAGCCGTGAACAACTCACGTGAAGCTGAAGAGGAGGCCGCCATGTTGGAACTGTCAGACGGCCGCAACGGCGACACGAGAGGGACAAACCACATACAGTAGGTCTAATACTACTGTGTATTAGATAACAACATTTCCTTTCTTTTTCCTTTGTGCCAGTGCTCTAAAACAACTACAGCAGAGCAACCCATTGATTTACAAAAATCTAGACCATCTTTTTGACTTCAAGGACTGTTTTAAGTTGCTTTTAGAATGTTGTCCACGTTTGAACACCTGGTGGCAGCAGATAGCTTTTGGTGCTTTTTATCTTGGCGCTTTTGTCTGCCAACTAAATAAAGATGTATTTATTTTCCATTTTAATTAACTTTTAATCTGTATCACTTTATACGAATGGGAGACACTTGATATCACTGAATATGAAAATACAGTTGCAAATTTAATTACAGTTTAAATTAGGCCAGGGCAACAGTTTTGCATGTTTACGGTATGTATATATCATGTATGTTCATTAACATGCACTGTCCCTACCAAATAAACAAAAGAATAATGGTTATAATTTTCGGAGTCATACATTTTTGTAATACCTTCATTATTTCAAAATAAACAACACACAATCGCCACATCTTTTGAGTTTGATTTGAAGTCAAATACCGGGTCAGACTAACACTTTCTGATCGTCTCAAACTTGCTTGGCGTCAGTCGTGCTTCATTTTCAATATCAAACCACAAAAGAAACATTTCATCATCAAAACAACAAATATCTCACTATAACATTATTCTTTTTTTTTTCTTCTTCTGAGAAGCCACATGATCAAAGACACAAACAACACAAAAATATGTCCCAAATAGAGTGTCTCCTAAATTCCAGTTTATATGTGTGAAGAGAGATTCATTGAACAACTTCCACGTTCAGTTCTCAATAGATTTCTCTGATAAAGTGTCTTCTTATAAATGTTTCTGGTTGGTTCAAAGGATGCCAGTCTCCAATCAGGCTCTCACGTTGATCAGTGCAAAAGGAAAAGCCCCAGTACATCCAACAGGACACAGGAGTTCGCTTGTGATTCGTTTGCTGGTGATGGGTTTTGCTGATAAATCGGTCAAGATGAGGTTTTCTTGTTTCTTACGGATAATCTACAATGTGGGAAAAAAAATAAAAAATAACATTACTTACTCAACCAGGACTAAACAGTACTTAAACTTGAAGTAAACGAGGACTAAGCATGTCTCAATTGTGCTTTCCATAGAAGGCATTTACAAGGATGCTGAGGTTAGAGTTGACAGAAAATAAAAGACCACAGATGAGCTTTATGGATGAGAGGACATGACGTTAGTTGATAAAAAAATAATTAGCCGGAGCATAAGAAGAGGACTATAACATGTACAATACAAATATGGTCAATGACAGTCGGTTAAGCACTTGTGAAATATTTATAAATGACATTTGCGAGTCGTCGTGAGACCTGAAGACGCCTTGTATGAGTCTGAACTGAGCTGTGATTGGCTGAAAATGGCACTGATAAAACTAACATAAAAAAATCAATTATGCCTGCAGCTGGAACAAGAGGGGTGACGTGCAGTAAAAGACCTAAGTGAGACGCTGGACTGGACCGGGGCTAAAATCGGGTCTAGATTGTGCCTTGGTCGTGGGCTGGAGCTATGAAAGTTTAATTGTGAGTTAAATATTGAGCAGACGGGAGCTGGAGATGTCAGAACTCATCTGTTCCACCTCTGCAGTGTCTGTGGAAGGAGGCTGTTTTGTAATCTGCTTCCATGTATGTCTTTGTGTAAAGTTAACTCGATTTGTGATGTTCAATGAGGCCAGAACATTCACCCAATATTTCCAAATGTATCAAAATCTGCTATGAACCATTGTGGAAAAATGAAAAAAAAAAATAGGAAATTCATTGCATTTAAAACAGACCTGATTGACTATTGGTGTTATTCCTGATCTAGTCCAGGTTTAGTTTTGCGTTCAGTCCTTGTTTAATCCCATTTTGATGTGAAAGTGTGAACGCACCCTTAGTTTCCTAATCAATATTGATTTGATCAGTAAAAAAATGTCGCTGGAATAAATGAAGGGATGTTCAGACCTGGTTTAGTTTGAATTTGGTTAGACTTGGTCCTGGTTTCTATTTATTTATTTTAAAAAAACATGTATATATTTCTTAATATACACACTCATATATTTGCACTGGCCCTTTTATCATCAATGAGACTCAATAAAATGCATGTGTTTATTAACAAGGTTTAGAAAATGTATTCAATGAACATATTTAGACCCTGGTTTATTTTACCTTTTAAAGTGTTTTAGATCTAGGTCGGAGCTGGTTAAAGGTGTACTATGTAAAGGTGGATATTACACAACTCGCTTTGTCTCCATGAAGATGCCCAGAATGTTCCATAGTATGGCATTAACTGATTTATCTTGCATTTAATTCAATTACATTTGCTTGCTTTTATTGCTTGTCTCCATGGATGGAAACGGCAAAGTTTCATGTCGTACTGTGGAACATTCTTGGCAAAGCAATAACATCTCCATGGAGACAAGCAGCTGATTTGCTGATTTCCTGTGTTGTGGAATCAGCTTCCTGTCCATGTTAAAGAGGCCGACACAGTCTCTTCATTTAAGACCAGGCTTAAAACGTTCCTCTTTGAAATCGTTTATGGTCAGGCCAGTCAGGAACAGAAATAAAAACCTACAGTTCCCAGCTATGCTGCCCTAGGAGCAACTATACTGGAGAAGTATGGCAGCTTGAGCACTATCCTCTGTTTCCTACTACTTTTCTATCAAACAATATTTAATATTTAATTTCACTGGCAATTTGTTCATCGCTTTTCCTTCTTTACTCCCACTTCCCGACGGGAGTGGAGCAGGCACATCGAGGACCTGTGGATCCAGATGCTCCTCACTGCCTGGAGAAACGGTCTCTACTCCATATGAACGGTTCTTCATCGGCCTCGAAGAATTGGTTCTCCTCCTGAGTGGGTCTTGCTCCACCGTGTATCTGCAAATTGAGGCGCGTCCGCCTGTCCGTCCGAGGGAGTCGGATCTTCCTTCACTGTGGAACTCCTACAGGTTCTAGGGGAGCTTGGGACATCTGTCTACAAGTCCCTATGAACACTGTTTATTTTGTTTTCCACTGTAGCCCCTCGAGGAAACTACTGTTGTGATTTTGCTCGTTACAAAAATAAATTGAATTGAATTGAATTGAATGAGCCCTCCATCTGAAAAGCTACATAGTGCACCTTTAAGCCATGGCTTAGTCCTGGTTTTATCATCTGCACTTATACATTTCCACTGGTCCCATTATCAGATGCACAGAACCTTTACATTCTTTTACCTGTTTTTCGTAGATGTTGAACGTGCGTTTATTGCGTCCTGTCAGGCTCGATTTTTGTCTCTCCGTTCTGTTTTTCGCTGGGAGTTTTTTTGGAAACGCGAGCGGCTTCGACCACAGCCTGAGGACGCACACAAGACAAGAGGATACGACAACGCGATCAGTGTACAAAGTCATCATGTTTAAAGTGCATGCACAGAATGAAACAATATGAATGATTCTCCACTTGTATTTGTGTTATTACGTGAGGTTAAATCCAGCATAAGACCAGATCTGAGCCACGATTGTGATTCAGAAACTTAGCTTTGTGACGGGTTGTGCAAATGCTGGCTATACGCTAAATAAACTGAAGAGCAAATGTAAAAATGTTGTCAAGGAAACTACTGAAGTAACGGATTGTCATGTATTTATCAAAAGGCAGGGAATCATTAGGTAAAAAAAAAACAATTACAATTCTATCTTGTATCACTAAAAAACAAACATACAAAGCAATATAAATGTGGAAAATCACCTCATCCACAACTTTTTATCAATAACTTAGTGTTTCCCAGATTTCTGCAGATGCTTTGTCCATTTGAATATTTGTAAGTATTTATTTAAGTAGAGATAATATTTAAGTAGAGATGTGCCAAATTGATCTTTTTAAATTCAAACATTATTTTTCTAATTGTATAAAATTATAAGTTATACCAATTTTCAGTTTTCAGTTTGTACAAAGAAAACAACCTTACAAAAAAAACAACCACGTTTTTCTGGATTCCTGAAGGCAAAAATCAATCTGCAAACTGTATATTCACAGCTATTTTTAAATCAACAAAAATAATGATACATCAAACTATATATCGCTTTTTTTTAGACACCAATTCAGTATAGTAGAGTAATATATCAGAATATATCAACAATCCTACGCCTGTCACGATAACACATTTTGAAGTGCGATTTACTGCTTCAGATGATCACGATTTATAATGATAAAAACATCAGCAAATAAAAAAAAACACTGTTAAATCAATAAATATCTACAATAAAAATAACCACTAACGCAATAAAAAAGGAACACACAGTAAATATTGGACCACAAAAAATACTGTTCCAGCTTCACGTGACTGAATTCTACATCGTTTGCCACAATTCTGCGTTATACAAACTCAGATAGACTTGAATGAGGAAGCAGTAGTTACTTGCGGCGGTACCTTGAAGCTCTTCTTCCTCTTCTGCACGTTCTGCTCCGGGTGGAAGATGATGACGTAGACTTTGGGCATGTAGAGCATCCCCAGACACACGGAGGCGCTCAGGGACATGGACACGGTCAGGGTGGCCGTCTGGATGAAGAGCTGGAGGAGACACACAACAATACGACTACTGACCGGTGAATGAACAACATGTCATCACGTCATCACTGCTACATACGGGGGGGGAAAGATAATATTTCAGTTGATTCTTTTGAGACATTATGTTGTGCGTTGTAGAGTCTATTGAAACTACAAAGTTTTAATATTCTGGTGATAGAAGAGCTATACAGACACAGTTTCATCTTCATGATTTAGCTTGTTTTGTCTATGTTGTGTCTGAACAAGGCGCTCGTGAGAAAGAGAGTCTGGTACTTTCATCAAGCTTTCTCTGTATAAATAAAGAGGAAATTAACCAAATTAATTTCACAAAATGCTGCAAAAAAAAGGAGTTGATTAAACATAACAAGTAGAGAAACTTGCAGCGTAATTTAAAGTGATGTTTCTGTACTTTTTTGGTTAACATTCAGAGGCTTACTTTTACACTTCTGATTGCCTGAAGATGTTGAGATATTCCCCCGTTAGTCGTAAGAACAAACTGGAGAAAGCTGCAAAAAGAAATGCCCACCCATTTGTGTGGTAGGCATTTCTTTGAGTGGGCAATGCTGACAAAAATGTTTATTGATTTTTCTTTTTTCTTTTTTTAAATATAACTGGAGATTCATATTTTTTGCATTCCAACAGACAGTTCAGA
This sequence comes from Chaenogobius annularis, assembly GCA_015082035.1. Classification (NCBI taxonomy): domain Eukaryota; kingdom Metazoa; phylum Chordata; class Actinopteri; order Gobiiformes; family Gobiidae; genus Chaenogobius; species Chaenogobius annularis. The sequence continues at coordinate 338,869 of BJKM01000571.1, read as the reverse complement.
TGTGCTGAAAATGCGCCTGGAAATGTCTTGGTAGAAGTTCAAAAGCTGCACAAATGTGTTTTCCGTTTAACAGTCAAAAGGGAAGGAAAAAGACATGAAGAAAGATCACTTTACATACCTTGATGACGTTGCGGATTTAATTTCTTTTTCTTAGATCTTTTTGCAGATTTGTATTGTTTTCTTTCATTCAAAACACGAGATATTCAGATATTCAGATGTTCAGATGTTCCCAATTCAAGAAATGTGCACAAAATACATTTGTCTACATACACAAACAAAATGGAATTATTGTGTAGGGGTTTCAACGGAGAAAATGCAAAAAAAATAAATACAAAAATTCAATCTAGAAATATACATATTGATTTTAAAAGCAGCAGCAAAAGGTAAAAACGCGATCAAAGCATGTGGTGTTACTCCTGATCCTGCCTGCTCAGCGCTTGTGTTAGTCTAATTTTGTATGTAATCAACAAACTATTTACATATCATTTCGTAGAGAAATGATGCACCTCTTATTTGTGTTGTCAAAACGTTAACATTTCAAGACAGTGGTGGATGGAACAAGCAGTTCATTAATTTTCTTCGGAGAAATGAGCTTGTTCTGAAGTACAACATAAACACCTGAATGCAACACAACTCTGTCCGACTTTGTTCTTTCATTTCTCTTTGCTAATCCGAGCAAACATCATCTTTCATCTTCTGTGCAGTGATTTTCAAGGATTTCATGCAGCACACGAAAATCTATCCATTTTAGAAATCCCTGTTTGAATGTTTACCTCTCCCATCCTTATTTGCTTTCCAGGATTTTGGCCAGACTTCTGTCCTTACCCCAAATTGCATTCACTGTAGTCCAAATCTAGTGCAGGTTTTGAAGCAGTGTCTTGGTTCAAAATGAGTTTTTGTCGAATGGATGATTATAATTATTTTGGTTTTTAATCTGGTTAATCCCACAGCGCTCCAGTTTAGGGGTATAATTATTGCATAAGTGTCCCTTTTGAGGCTACTGCGTGCTCCATTTCATCTACTCTTTTTAATTGTGGCTCAATAATCTTGACCTTTTATGAATAAACTCTGACTGTGAATTTATGTGAACTGCAGATTTCCAATGACCTATGAAATGATGTAATATTAGGCCAACAGTCGCCGACACGCAAACGCCGCTCAGATAGCCACAACGACACAAACAGGATGTTCACATACACTTTGAGGAGCCGCGTCCAGTGGCACAATCGGGCAGTGTGCAGTACTTCTAAAACAGTACCCTGCAGAGAGGTTCTGAGGTTGAGAGTTCAAGCCTCACCTGGAGCAAGGCTTTTAACAAAAACACTTTAAAATCTGTAACTCAACCTAACTTTGTGAAGATGCAAAAATGTTTTAAATAATGATATTGATGAATAGTATGTGGCGCTGTCAAACATCCTTATGAAAATCACCAAATAACTATGGATTTTTATCACATCTCGACCATCTGTTACATCATCGTTACGTACTATTACATCCCAACACATATTATCATTCCGAGGCTGTGTGCTCCAGTGGCGCAATCGGTCAGCGCGCGGTACTTATACGACAGTAATCTGCAGAGCGATGCCGAGGTTGTGAGTTCGAGCCTCTCCTGGAGCAACTCTTTTAATGAATGAATGGAGTGTTCGCGTTCTCCATGTTGAAAGTAACTACTTACATAATGCTTAAATGTAGATTGAGCAGATTGTCATATTTGCATTTACCCACTTGATTTATTTAGACATTTATTTCAAAGATGGGTGATAAATTACAAATGCTTTAGTGGCAGAATTGTAGTGTTAAACATGCTGTAAGTTTGTGAGACAGAAGAGTGTGCGAAGGAGTCTGAAGAGGAGCTGAACCTCCCATTTTCATTTCACTTTATAAGAAATCGCCAGTCACTTTTTTATGGCTTTGAAGAAATTTATGAAAGTCCAGGTACGCTAGATCATTTTACACGTTCAGAGGAAGCTCCAGTGGCGCAATCGGTCAGCGCGCAGTACTTATAAGACAGTAACTGCGGTGAGTGATGCCGAGGTTGTGAGTTCGAGCCTCACCTGGAGCAAGACTTCAGTGGGTCTTTTTGCATTATAGTGTGGGAACATCTAAAGGCGTCTGTCCGAAGAGAGGTTTTTAGACACTTTACCTTCTCGGTGGACTGAGCCGTGCCGAAGAATATTGGCACGAACGCGAGCCACACAATGCAGGTGGTGTACATGGTGAAGCCGATGGGTTTGGCCTCGTTGAAGGTCTCCGGAACGCCTCGACTCTTCACCGCGTAAACTGTGCACGTGACCTACGAGACAGGGAACGCGTCAACCACCACTGAAGTCTAGTAACAAGTGGTGTATATTTGTGTACATTCATAGACAGGACAATGAAGTAGCAGTAAATGGGAGTGAAAAGGCAAATTTTCAGAGGAATTTTCAGGAATCACTTTTACAAAACGGAGGACGCCAGAGAGTCTTTCACCCACATCCTTTGGACAGATGCTGCACTTTATAATGTTCCTCTGCGTTATACTAATTTACTAATTTAATATACGTGCGGACTTGTTCCATTTTGTCCTCTATCTTATAAAAGAAAGCTCTCAAGCTGCTTGATATGCTGTACATAAAAATAAAGCTGTAACCCTCTTAATTCCAGTCAAATCAATCATTCTAGGAAGCATCAATAAATAGGACTTTTATATGGATTCTGCCTGGACTTTTTTGCTTTATTACAAGTCCCTAAAACTCATTTTTAGTGACTTTACCTTCAGCTTTTAAAACCGAATAAATGCTAAAACTAGTGTCAATCAGACCCTACCTCCAGACACCAGCTTTACTCATTCATATATTTAACGAAGAAAATCTAGGCGGTATTTAAAATCTGAATTCTTCCGTGCAGAGTTTGTTTCTATATATAATTAGAGTAAAACCGACACCAGAGTCCAAAACTACCGAGTCTCAGCTTCACAAAGGCTCCAGCCAATTGTTTGTGCTCTAAAGGGTTCAGGAACAACTTCAGTTTTAAATGGGGGTCATTTTTTCAGCTGTTTTGGGAAAAATAGACCCGCAGCATAAAGGGTTAAGGAGACAGGAACAATATACATGAAGATAGACCCTGGGCAGGCAGATGTTACAGTTTATTAAATCGAACATGAATGACCAGTTCATCATAAACAGCTGTGCCAATTCTCTCAGGAGCATAAAATCATCGTTCACATCTATAATCACTCCCTCTTTTCCAGAACATCGCAGCCTCTTCAGAACAAACACACACAGAAACATCAATCCACATTATGAGAGCAAGTTCTCAGTGCTGTGCTTAGCTTGGGTCTGGAGTCAGCTTAGGGCGTGTGCTGCTGTCATAGTCAGGGTGTATGTTTTTACCATGAGTAAGATGCTGTAGCTGAGGCAGCAGATGATTGACAGGTCAGACATGTCACACTTGAGAATGCCGCGGGCAAAGTCAGGGTTCGGGGGCCGGAGTTCTTCATAGTCGATGATGGTGTGAGGAGGGACCACGGCGAACCACACAAACACACCCACCACCTGGATACGCACAGCATGTTGATTTAGTAGACAAAAATGTTGCAACATAGAAAAAAATATACATCTATTGGTACTTTAAACCAGCCTTGCCAATATATGACTGTGGAGTATGATTAAGGCATGTGTATTCTATAAGATTTATACAAGTTTTTTTTTGTTTTTTTTGGATAGGACAGTCATAGCATGAAAATGGGAAGAGAGGAGTATAGACAGTTACGGGCTGGACTCAGACCCATAACGTCACGGCGATAGCAACCACACGTGCCGCACTCTTAACCACTGCACCGCCATCGAAGCAAAAGAAATGTTTTTCATATCTTACAATTTCAACTTCACTTGTTGTTTATTGTCTCCGGGTTTCAGTCCAGAAGGCGGGATTTTAAGTTACACGAGCAACAAAACATTAAGCAAGAAAACCACACTCCTTCATTGCTTCAAGTTTGCTTTTTTAAAATAGTGTATTGTTTGAATGGTCCTCTGTGTTTTTTATTTATTTATTTATAACACATTTATTGCTACTTTGCTTTTTTGTTCTGCTTTGTTTCTATTGTTTTTACTAGTAAAATCAAAGCACTTATTATACGTTTTTGTTGTTGTTTTGTGTTTGTGCAGTACTTTGGAAACTAATTCTGTTATAATAAAAGTGGATTTGGATTTGTAATCATTTAAAAGAGAAAACGACAGCGTAGACTGGGCTGAAGCTTACATAATTGGCACAGACGACACAAACACTGGATAAAGAAGGCAAAAGAAATTCAAAAATTGGCCAGAATCTAAACTCGGACTATGAACCGAGAGGAAAGGGCCTTTTTACTCTTTCACACCTCAGATATTGTACTGAAGATGTTAGACTGCAGATGGCGCTGTGTAAAGCATCTGCATCTGCACAATCTGAGGGAGTGCAACGTATGAAAAACTAATTTTGGTCTGAAAAACCCATAGAATAAATGCCAACAACTCTCTCACCTGCACTGAAATGAGTATGAAGGTGATGACCAGCTGGGAGGTGGGGCTGATGAATTTGGGAGGAGTCACGGATCTCTTGCCCTGTTCGAAGATGCGGTAGATGCGGTTTGTTTTGGTTAACATGGCAGAGTAGTTGATGGCCATTCCCAACCCGAGGAAGAGCCGTCGAAACGCACACACCACCACACCGGGCTCGGCGATCATAAAGAATGTGATCAGGTAAATCAGGAAGATCCCTGCAGACGAGAGGGGACAGAGAGGCTGTTAACTTAAGCTTTTCAGCACGCGTTCGCAAAAGTAATTTTTGCGCTTTTTTGCATGTCTTTCCAATGTGGCTTTTAACTGCAAAGGGATAATAAACTAAACTAAATATATGATGGGTGCACGGTGGCAGAGCAGTTAGAGCCCTCGCCTTCAATTCCTGGGCGAACATTACATCACATGATTTCTCTGGGTGGAGTCTGCATGTCCTCTGCATGTCCTCCCCGGGTTCTCCAGCTTCCTCCCACCGTCCAAAGACGGTCAATTGTAAATTGGCCCTAGTGAATGTGTGTTAGTGTGTTAGCCCTGCGGCAAGTTGGCCACTGTCCAGGGTGTACCCCAAGGCACTGGGATGGGCTCCAGTCACCCACGACCCCTAATGGGAACAAGTGGTAGACAATGAATGAATGAATGAATAAATATATGATGACTCAAGGGGCATGAACAACGAAAGAAATATATTTCTATGTTTGGTCTCATACAACATAATAGACCCTTTAACCCCCTCTTTATTGCCCACGTGCCATATTGAGCCAAGCGTGTGAATGTCTTTTACATGTAAACTGGAATGAAAGTGTCACGTTAAAGGTCAGGACATCAGTCTCTCTCTGTCTGTGTGCAGATTATTCCTCCCAAATTAAACATTTTTCATGTGATGAAACATCACAAAACTATAGGACACAGAAGATAATAAAGCCCTAATAAAAAGGTTCTATTTATTCAATAAATGGGTACTTGAAGTGACCCCCATTTTTAGCATAATAACTTTAAGCTTACTTTCTAAAAAATGTTTTTCTGCCTCCAAAATACAATCAACAATGCACAAAAACGTCTTCAATAAAGTACATATAGTTTTTCACATGGCAACATTGTTATGAATGTGCTGCAGTGTGACATCTATCTAGGTGACATGTAATCTAAATTTAAAAGAGTTAAACCCAAAATGATGTAATAACTGTGGAAAAACCTTCCTTACACTTTGTTGTAGAACTGATTATTTTTTAGGGGAAAATCATCTTTATAGTTTTCTACAAAGACCAGTCACACAGTAGAACTAAAGAAAAGGAGACCACCAAATGTCAAGTACCCAAAAACTGCATGTTATACAGACCCCAAAGAAATAAGTCTGACTACCTGCTAACAAATCCATGTGTTAAAGTCATTTCTTATACAATCCATGTAAAATAATACAAATAATAAAATGCATTGAAGGACAACCTGGTCATTCAGAATACTCAGGTTTAGGTAGTCGGCACATAAAATATTTACTTTTAGAGTCATTATCAAATCAGAGCCTGTTTACAAAATGAATCCCGGGTGGTATTTTGTGTGCTTGTGTGTGTAGAATGTGTGCTTGTGTGTGTAGAATCTTAAAACCAGCATTAACCCCTGACTGACCGGCCAGCAGTAGGTAGCTGAGCTCTCTTCCGGCCGCTCTGACGATGGGCGTGTCGTTGAAGCGGATGAAGGTGATCACCACGGCGATAGTGGCCAGGATACCGAGCAGGGCCAGCGAGGCGGGCACCAGGGCCCAGGGCGAGTGCCACTCCAGCTTTATGATGGGCGTGGGTCTGCAGGCCGTGCGATTAAGCAGGGGCCGCATGTCCGTGGGGCACAGCTCACACGTGAACTCGTCCAACTGGAACTGGTAACCGTCACACAGCTGAGGAGAGAGAGGGAGAGGGGGGGGGGGTGGAACTGGTAACCGTCACACAGCTGAGGAGAGAGAGGGAGAGGGGGGGGGGGTGTTAGGGCTGAAGGAGCTACTACGGCCTTCAAAAGTGCTGTGTCAAATCTATTTTTATGTAGTCGAGTTAAATCTGTTTCGTCCCACAGATATATTGGAAAAGTAGTTCTTGAGGTCAAAATCAGACCACTGCTCAACGTGTGCATCTTATTGTTAAGCAGTTTTATCTCTGGCCTATTGCGAACCCAGAACTAACTGTGGTCTGTGGTGACGAAACTCGCACACAAGTTGTGTAACACTCTTATATAGTAATAGTTAGTAGGGTGAAGTCGACAAAAAAGAAATTCTTAATTAAAGACATGCTCTGTGCATCGAGTTGACTAGAAGCGGAATGGCGCTGACATAAGCTCGCAAACCTATAAAGTAGACCTACCTGATGATATGATCTAACCATGTATCTGTACCCAAAGTGCACTACAAGACCAATATTTACACAGAAAACTACTAGTAAATGGGGTACTGTAAAAAGACAGATTTAACTCTCACTATTCACTCCCAAATCAAGAAAACTCACTACTCGCCTTCTACTTTCTGTTGTTGTGATTGTTTGTATAAATCCTTTAAAATCTCCCCCAAATAAAAACTCTTTCAAATTTTGGTCGACCAGATCTGCCACTTGGGGGGCATTGACATCCTTTTTTATAGTTCCCTGCTGGATCGTCCTATTTCATCTGTTGTTTGCTCATGTGCCAGTATTTAAATAATGCAAAGTGACTCGTCAAAAATGCTTAGTTTTGAAAAAGTGTTTCTTTAAAAGCTTTCAGGCAAGTGTCTTTGAAAATAGGGCAAAAAACAATTATTAGGCAAGAGTTTTTACTTTTTATTTTCTTGTTTGAAACTTGAAATAATATTGAGACCCCTGAGGACTTTAAAACTAGATCAAGATTTAAAAGGTGGCATTCCAGGCCTATTTCTAAACTTTGTGTTGCAGCCAAAATTCTTGAAAAGCTGCAGCATCCAGCTGAAATACTAGATGCAAATGATATTTTATCTAACTACAGTACAGTCACAACTGCTTTTAGTGTTTTAAGTGATTTTCTGGATCTGAAAAAATATAGTGTTGCCCTTTTCATCAATCAATCAAAGGCTTTTGACACAGTTGATCCTTTTGATTCAAATCCTAAAGCAACAGGGCATCTCCGACCAAGCCTCAAACTGCTTTGCCAAATATTTGTTAAATAAATCACATTGTGTCAAACTGGCAGGGGCTTCTTCTTCTTTTCTGAATGTGTAAAAAGGAGTACCTCAGGGCTCCATTTTAGGCCCTATTTTATTGATAAAAGAATCTTTGGGCCATATCTTGCGGTAGCGTAGCAGAGCTCATTGCGTCACACCTTGAGTCGGCACAATTGATGACAGCGCAGGGGGTGTAATTCTAGACAAGAGGTGCGATTATGCTAAAATATGAGTTGGAGTAAAGCAAACTGAGGGCGTGGTCTGGTGCATTATGTGAATGGCCAGAATCGTAACTAATAAACGTCAAAATTAGTGTAAGTTATAGATTGGGGATGTTTATGAGCTTTAGATATTTTCCTCAGGATAAATGACCCAAATTAACCTGGGTGGGTTTTGTAATCGAGGAGAGAGCGGTGATGAGATGAGGGGAAAGGACCCTCTGTCTCGCCTGATACAGGACACGCACACAGAGCGCAGCGCTGCAGACACTAGTGATGCGCGACTGTGTTTTGACGCACAGGTCGGGATGGGCCGGGACAAGAAATTCTCATTTCATTGCGGGGGCAGATTTGGATGGGTTATAAAATGCTGACCGCGTTTGTTCGTCTGCGTTCCGCCTGTATCAGTGCGTTTCGCTGCATCTACATTCACTTCCTCGTTTGGCTCGTTTCTCTGCGAATATGAGACTGAGGCGCAAAACACGATGCATTATGCAGCTTATACTATACACCTCTCGCCACAGTCTCTCAACTGAGCTGTCTGTGATAATAATGTCCATTGCAAAAACATGAAAACAGTTGTTGGGGATCACGCGGGCGGGGTCTAGCTGTGTTTCTGTTGAAGTATGAATGCCAGAGCCGAAACAATTCGTTGTTCTTGTTCTCGCAGCCCTATAGTTGAACAAACAAACTAATTACTTCTTATGAAGTATGAATTGGCCTTTTAAGATCTTTGCGCTGCGTTGGACCTGTTACTGTGCGATATGAGCCAGACTGGACCTGCAGACTTGAATGTGCTCAGCTTAGAGAGGAACATCTGTTTGAAAAATCTAATTAATCCTCACTGTCACATCACATTCAGCCAAAGTCCTTGTCCCAGTCTGTGTAAAACTGGCACAGGCTGACAGCCCAACACGAGATCCGGAGATGAGACTGAGCACCACAGTGTGTGCTCCTTCGTGCAACCTCTGGACCACTAAGCGTCCCACCGAGCACTCAGGTCCGATCAAATTGGCACAAGCCCATCTTGAGGACATATTCCGCGTTGTGCAATACAAATAAAGGTGAATTAAATAAAGAAACAACGCTCCAAGGCTGTATTTTGTTTTGTTTTGTATTTTTAGTTTTTTTTTTCTCAAATTTTTCATTTCAAGGGCACACAAAACACACTGGGACATGACCTAAAAGTAAAAGAAAAGGCTGTATCTCAATATTTAATTTAATAATCAATAATTTTGTATATTTGTAACATTATGGGAACTCAAACCGTCACTCACGTCTTTCAAAGCCTGGATATGAGGCCATGACAAACATCTTCCACAGGTGGTGCTTTTGAATGCCTCAGTTCTCAGTCATTGGATCTAACATTATCATCATATATGGACTGGCACCATCCCACTCCAGCCTCCAGCGACCAAAACCAGCCTCTTTAAACCAGCGTTAACATCGGCAAAGTAGCAAAATAGCGCCCTGGCCCCCGCCCCCTGGAAAAGGGGGCTCCTGTTAACGCTACCTCCAGGGGCAAAATATGGCCCTTTGTGTTAATCTGTCAAATGTCAAGTATAATTTCATGCAGATGATGCGGTGCTTTACTGTTGGTCAATCTCACTGGACCAGACCCTCGAGTTCGGTCCCTACAGTGCTGCTTCTCCATTGGTGCAGTCAAGGTTGAAATTCCTGAAGTTGGTGCTGAATTCAGAAAAAAACTACAGCTATTTTTTTTTTTAATGAATGGCAAAAAAAATAAAAATGAAGACCCTCTCCCTCTCTCTCTATATATATATGTGTGTGTTGGTGTGTGTGTGTGTGTGCGTGTATATACATCAGTGTAATCCCTCATGTCGTCCAAAAGTTTTTAAAAGAGCTCTCTCTGGAAAATGAGATGAGTTTGTCTCAAATGATAAATTTCGTGTCTAAATTCCTTGGTTTCATTCTAGACCAAGAGCTGTCTTTTAAAGATCATCTTGAAAAAATTGACTGACGGTAAAGCGTGGCTTCTTTTACCGTAATAAAGCCTGTTTTAACCTTGAAGCTCGTAAACATCTGATACCGGCCACATTTGTGCCTCTGTTGGATTATGCCGATGCTCTCTAAATGCAACTGTAAAATGTCTGAAAATGTCTTAGATACTGTATATCACTGTACTTTGAGACTCACAACAGGTTTTAGCAGGCTCACTCATCACAGTGAACTCTGCCAAGGCTGGATTGCCTTCTTTGGGTGCCAGGAGGTTCACACATTGGATGTTTTAGTGCATAAAATAATATGTAAATATGCACCTACCTACTACCTACCTACTTGTGTGCCCTCACGCAGAGAGCAGAGGGGCAACTTATTAGCTTGTCAGTTTCCCACGTAAGGACTGACTGGGAAAGAGTGTTTTCCTACACTGCTCCTGAAGCTTGGAACTTCCTAGGGACCAAATCAAACTGGTCCTCTCTCACACCAGCCCAAACGAACCGCACTTGCAGGTGTTCTGATCTTCGCTTGAACTGTACCAAATAATATAGGTGTGAAAGCACTTGTCTTACAGAGCAAATGTCTTGATGTTGCTTATGGTCGATATCTTTCTGTATACTGGGCTTTTGAATATGACGCAAAAACTGCTTCACGAATCAAAAATGTTCTGTAAGGAAACAAATAAATACAAATTAATGAAATAGAAATTCTGAACCAATACAACATAAAACACTGGTGGTACTCAAAACACATTTTAGATGTGTGTTTATAAACAAATCCAAATAAAGCTTCCTTGAGTAAAAATGGACATAACCAGCATCCAACTGCAACCCCTCCGACCACCAACAACTCACTTGTGACACCCACCTGCCGTGGGTGTCTTGCATAAAGACACAATGACAGTTAAACCTTAAAAGCTGGGATCAAACCGCCAACATTTACATCGAAATTTTAACTGCTGAGCCACTGAATCCTGGCTTAGAGACACAACCGCAAGTCTAATGTAGGATGCATTAGTAGCTTCAGATTCCAATCACAAATATCATTTATCACCAAAATGCTAGAAATGTTCAGTCAATAAAAGGATATTGATGAGTTAAATGGCTTTGTTCATATCGAGACACATTTTAGGCGTGTAATGTAACCCTCCATTTCCGCTCCTGTCTCATTTGATCCATGGAGTTACTACAACTCGCAATTTCCTGTTCTTATTTTTATATTGCAACAGAATTATTATTTATCTTTTGCAAGTCCCTTATGGAACAGATAGATCAATTTAATTTCAGCAGCAGGTTCAACCTAACATTCAATAAAATAAAAGGTCAAAACTTTAAAAGTTTAATTACGGCATACTTTAATCAAAAGGGGAACGTTACATACAAAACAAGTTCCTGTCTGCAATGCCCCACTCTAAAGATGATACAAAAGGAGATTTATTATAGAATATATAATCTGATTTTGCTTACTACTTATGTGACATGTCTGCGGCATTCTTGTAACAAAACAGATCAGATCATAATTTTTCAAGGCACTCAGTACATTTCCATTGTTACAAACATTAACATTAATAATATACAGTAAATAATAAAGATTAACACATTTTTCTGTCATAATCATGGGTCGAGACACCAGAGTGAGAGCGCATATCTTTGTCTGCAATATAAGAAGTTGTAAATAATACACCATATATCATTCATGTTTAAGCTGTAGGAGCATTCATTTTAGATGAAACTGGAGATATTATCTATGTTAACAGTTTCAGGGGCTCAGTCTGTCTATTGTTAGTGAAATAAGTTTGTAATTTCTTTTTAAATTTTTATTTCCCTAGGTAAATTGTATACAGTAAATGAAAAATGAAAAAATAAAATTACTAATAAAATAATGATCATCAAATCTAATAATAATTTCACAACTGCCTACATCTCGTCAACAGTAGTTCTCGACCCAGAATTACACAGTCCGTGAGTTCCATTATACCAGCCGTTGCTGTCAGTCAGCCCTTGTACTGGAAAACTCACTGAATGGAGGGGAAACAGGAATGTGAACATTTGTGTAAGATGAACCCAGAAATCCTGTTCTTCCACTTTAACAACCGTTGGAAAGGAGAAGACCATGCGAAGGAGGATCAGCCCAGGATTTGTTGACAGCTTTGATGAGGTGTGACAATGGGTCCTTCACCAATTGTTTTCCTGGCAACAGTACAAGAAATTAGTTCATTCGATTCAGACATGTGAGACCAACTAAACGCTTAAATAGTGATTTATGAAATGGTCTGCTATGATTTTAAATCATGAAAGACATATAGAAATTGGCATGATGGCAGACAATTATCACAGATCAAGGGACAGTTTAAATGACGATGATGATGATTATTATTATTAATTTTTTAAAACTGTGATAGCATTTGGGCATTTACACAGAAATACATTTGCTGTAAAAATCCATAGTTAAAACTATGAGGCTAAAGTAATAGCTTGAAATGGATGAGTAGAGAAAGGCCTCGCTGAGGACATTCATTTCCTTGAGCATTGTTTTATCACAGATTAATTTGCATTTGCAACATTTTGAGGCATTGAATAAAACCTAATGGGATCATATCATCCCTCCTCTTGACACACGATGATAATATTCTGCAACATGGAATAACTTACAGAAGGTCTGGAAACTAAAAGCTGATTTCAATAGGTCAGTTTAAATCTATGATGAAAGGTCTGGAAATGGGATATATGGTTTTTAGAGAACATATTTTTGTGACTAAATGTGTGAGTGATCTGTGCTGCCGTTTTGGCCAGGACTCCCTTGCTAATGAGAGGATTAATCTAAGGCATAATTCTTAAGTAAAACAAAGGGGAATTTTTAAATGCTTTTCAGTCAATAAAAGTCACTAAATTATGACAATTACATTTAATTTAAGAATAAAATATGACTCACAGGCTTAATGTTATGTCATTTCTAAATGCTCTATATATTTCTTCAGTAAAAACAATTACCACACAATCTGAACTCCATTGTCTAAGAAAAATGTATACCCAGGTACTAATCATTTCTAAAACTAGTTTTGAAACCAAACCAAATACTATTGTATCCATACAAAGAATCACTTAAATGGGATCAACAATTTGCATCGAGCCTGTTTGTATTATAACAACACTAATAAGGGTGAGTGATATGATATACATATATTTGTATCGAGCAAAAAATAATTCAGACAACATTATGTAAATCCAAGAGAAATGTGGTAAAACATTAGTTGAGGTCCATTTTTTATTTTAAAATGACCTACAATGTGCAGGAATATCACTTTTATACCTTTGTCAAAAGATGAAGGTTGCGCGTCCTCAAGTCGCGAGGACTAAACCTAAAAAAGATAACAATTATTAAAAAACTATTTAGAGGTTGCACATCTTTATTTCATAAAAATATCAGGACAGAGATAATTGCATATTTTTATTTAGCAACAACAAACAAGTAACAAACTAACATGTTTTGGCATGACGCCTTCCTCACAGCGCTTACAGGTTGTTGTTGTTGTTGTTGTTGTTGTGGGCTGGCTTTTATAGGTTTCTACCAGGTGGACTGAAGGCCCAATTAAGTGTTGGGCCAATCATTGTTGTTTTCTTGTTGAGACAGCTAAAATCGTTGAATTAGCCCCAGAAACATTTCAAACTGAACTAATCATTCAGTCTATTTGGTGCCATAGTGTTGCATATTGAAATCCAGACATTTCTCTTTGAGCCAATTTTTTCAAAATATTGCCCCCTGTAATGGGCATCGAGACCCTTTCAATCCCATAAAACCTTAACGAGGATGGAGCTCCATGATTTTCCGCTTTGTAGTGGTTGGCCATTGCATAATCCATATTTCCTGTCCTGATGGCTGTTTTGTGTTCCGAAATGCCACATCGGTACATGCCTGTTGTTGTTATTGTTATTGTTGTTGTTGTTGTCGTTTCAGTTTTGTTGATATTCTTGTACATTACCTTGTCTTTTATTGTGGGTGCTTTTCTAAATGTAAACTATGGTGAGGTTTTACAGACGTCCTCGTGAAGATGGCTCTGCCTGAAGCATGTGCCAATGTTTCTTCAGTATGTCTTAGATTTTTAGGGCAAAGTGATTATATTCTGTGGAGAAACATGCAATCCAGATTCCTTGTTTTGGACTTGATCTTGAGGAGATCAGAGTGAGGAGTGTTATTAGCCCATTGAATGGCATTCTAGATGCAAGTGGGGCTGTGGCCTCTTTGCTTCTCAAACTTGTCAGGATCAGAGCAGTTGCGCTTAAGTCTTAAAAACTGCCCTGTTGGATTGTCCTTAAGATGTTTTGGATGATTACCAATTGCATGTTGCTGAGCGTGGCGTTCCATTTCTTTTCTGTAGATTGATGTGTGGACATTTCCTTTTTCATCCTTGTGCATATTCAAATCCAAGTAGATGGTTTGATGTGCGTTATAATCACATGTGAACTTCAGATCAGAGCTGTTGTTTACATATGGAACATAGTCCTTCAATTCATTTTCTGTTCCTTGACAAAGTAAAATAATGTTATCAATGTATCTTTCGTACAATTTAATGTTTGTATAGTATGAATTCTTGTGTGGGTCCTGTACAGTTGCCTCCTCCATTTAAACATCCAGAGAAGCAAGTAATAAGCATGTTTGTGTATTGTAGAATATTCAGTTGTAGTCATCTGGACTCTGTTTTAGAAAAATAAAACGTTTCGACTCTAATCCAAGAGTGATTCTAAATCTGTGAAACAAGTCTGAGAACTCAGGTTTATATCCTGCTCTGTGAAAGCCCTGCCCACAGGGCGGGAACCCTGATAATGGGCCATTGAAACCAAATGAGATGGGCCTATTGTTCACTGACTTGGCTCCCTCTTTCCTGACACACTACAATGCGACCGAGGGATTACACCGACGTGTTCGTGTATTAACTGCACCTCGCCTGGATGATCGACGAGAGTTGATGGCAGCAACGGAGGAGGAGATAAATGACTGCTGTAAAGACTAACAATAACTTCAAAGAGGGTGACATTGCATTTTACGCACTCACTGATGACATCGAACGCAACGAAAGAGTCAACTGGCAACTTAATGAAGATAATCATAAGTATTAAAGCTCAGGTATTTGACGGGATTTGCGGAGGCTGCTCCAGCTGGTTGATCCTGTTTGATTCACGAGCTTTCAACTCGTGTTGTCAGCGTTAGTCGGGGTAACAAGGCAAATTGGCCACCGTTTAAAATCAATGGAGCACTTTTGCGTGTGTTGCAAATTTAGCCTTTAGTGTCTAGCTTCATCCGGTAGTTCACAGTCCACCGAACACGAGCGCATGCTCTGAGAGCAAGAGTTGCAAAGGCAAAGCAGAGCGAGACGAAGTGAAATATTAAAGAGCCGTTTGAAAGAAAAACGAGAAGAAGTTCATGATCTGAAAAAATTGCCACAAAATTCAACCTTTGCAAAAGTTTAGCTGCCCTGCCAGCCGACACCAGCAGTTTGTTTTTATGGGAAAAACTGTTTCAGAACTGTGGGGGATTTTTTCACTGCAGTTCCAATGGAATGGCCACTAGTCCAATTCACGACAGGTTTAAGATGGCAATCATTATCCAGCTGAGTGTCATAAAGGTAATTTTTGTTTGTTTTCCAGTGAAACTGGATTGTATTGTGTCTCAGGGCTTTTTGGGTCAGTTAAATCAATCTCAGACACTTGTGCCAATTAGTTTGCCAGGTAGTCGCCAATTAAAGGAAAAACTTCTAAAGAAGGACATTCCACATTATTAGCAGACCACCATTTTCATGCAATATGGGAAAGAAAAAAGATCTCTCTAGTGCTGAATAGGTCAGAAAGGATGAAGGCCACACCATGAGTTTCTCTTCTTTTATGCCCATAGCAGCCAATGATGCAGAGGTATTCCTTGCAGCATCAGATGGTGCATTGTCATGAAGATGATTTTGTGATGGAAAGTACGGTTCTTCTTTTTGTTTCGTGGAAGAAAGTGGTCTGTCAGAAACTCCACATACTTTACAGAGGTCATTTTCACACCTTCAGGGACCCTAAAGGGGCCGACCAGCTCTCTCCCCATGATTACAGCCCAAAACACGACTCCGCCCTCTCCTTGCTGACGTCGTAACCTTGTTGGGACAAAGTGGCCGTCTACCAACCGTCCACCAGTCCATCCATCTGGACCAGGGTCCAGGGTTGCACGGCACTAATGAGTGAAAAAGACTGTATGAAAATTAGTCTTCATGTATTTCTGCTGGGACGCCAGTGTGTTTTTTCACATAAATCACCATTGCGGCACCAGGTCAGAGAGCTTTCTGATGATAGCGCAACAGATCCTGACAGAGCCCACATATTGCCAGTCTCAGGGCTTACACATTCCTGGGGGAGTGGAACATGTCTGCTGATTTCCTGTCCTGCGAGAGGCCATTAACGGGAAACTTGAGACTTCACCCGGAGGTGGTGGAATACAGTTGGCCCCACTGTCCCACTGCCCCTTTTGGTTGTCGATGCCGGACTACACTAGTCCCCTGGGTCAGGACGCCCGGGCCTTCTCTATGTGTTCCCTCTGCTTCCCCCTAATCTTTCAGACATTTCTCTGGGTCCTTCAGGAAGGCTACAGTCTCCTACTTACGGCCCTGTTCTAGCCAGGGAGGACCTGGTTTCGCCCGCTGCTCTGGCTTTGCTGACGTCTCCCCCTCAGGAGGGATCTCCTGTCTCAAGTACAACCAGAGGTGGAAAGAGTATTGGAAATCAAGTAAAAGTTTACTCAATTACATGTACAAGTACTGTTAACAAAATTGTCCTTAAGTTAAAGTAAAAAGTGCAACTTTTAGAGGTATTTGTACAAATTTAGATAAATCTTTTATACGAACCTTGATTAAATAGACCAGTTGCGCTGGTTGAGCTTCCCGTGTCCCGAATATTTGAGCATTTATCTGAAGTTACGACTGACAACGGGGCTCTGATTTGCTCTGTGACTAAATCCGGCCTTTATTCACTTGTCAGAACTTTAGTGCTGTTAGAAGGAGAAGGGAAAAGAGGACAGAACAGCAGCAGAAGAGCAGGAGGAAAAGACAGGCTTTAGATTGTGATCAAAGAAAGTAATTATTATTAGAACGTAATCATTATTATAAATTATTGTTCTCTAAAGTTATGAAAGAAACATTCAGCTGTAACAGTGAAGCATCAGCAGTAATATGTTTATCATGGCAGGCTCTGACTTTAAAGGTGCACAATGTAACTTTTCTGATGGAGGTGATTGTCTACTTAGAACTGACCCATTGAATGTTCTGTATGGCATATGATATCTCCATGATATCTCCATGGAGTTACAGCTCAGATCTGTGGAGAGGTGACCATGCTCACAGTAAGAATGCAGATTTTTCAGGGTAACTCTAACCCTGTAATTGAAGAATAAAAAAGATAGATATGTTTAATGCCATATTGTGGAACATTTCAGGCAAAGCAAGAACACCTCCATGGAGACAAGCAGGTAGAGAACTCCCACCAAAAATGTTGCATGGTGCACCTTGAATATGAACAGGATTTGTCCTTTCCTATTCTGCTCAAAAGGCTCCATAGAAGCCTCAGAGCTGTGCGACATTTTTACTGAAATATAACTACCGGTACAAAATAGGCTTAGCAGTGTGTGCTTAGGTTAAGTAGACTAGGCCATTTTTATTAGTTGTGGACCTGAGTCGTTCATAAGACTAAGGTAAGACTAAAAGCCATGGTTTACTCACACTTCCTCCAGTAGGAAACCTGTAGAAATGCCCCGAAAGCAGGAAACGAGACTTGCTTAGGCCCCCCCTGAAAGTTAGATCCAGCTCAGAAATAAACAGTTTAAAGCAGAATTATTAAGTTCAGATCCAGCGGTGAGACGAGCGTGCAAGGAGACAATTAGAACTTGGCCATTCATTTTATTTTAAATTATACTCAATTACAATTACAGTTAAACTTAAAAAACTTACTTGAAATAGTTGCTAATTTACTTATCTAATCTCCTCAAGTACAGTAACATGAGTATTTGTAATTTGTAGTTGCTGAAAACTACTCTGAGAAATACAATTTCTTCAAAAAGTGACTACATGTAATTACCTCTGGCTGTAGCAAATATTGTGGCCAGTGATAGAACACGTGACATGAGTGTAATTCAGTAGTAATAGTTGTATAAGTGGTGGATGGAGTTACCTCACAGTGCCAGCAGCAGGGAACTCCCTTCACCATCTTTTTCCTCTCTCCAGGTTTGCAGGGGAAACTACAGATGGACTCAGGCAGGGTCTGGTCTCCTCCAGACCACTGCATCTCCTCCAACTGTGAGGGAAATATACATACAACACAATGATTAGTGATAATAATAAGACCACTTTGCCATGGCAACTGTTTGGGCGTAACTAGTATTAGCTAGCCAGTGAACATTTATCCTAAAAAACTGATGTGTTAGCTTAAGCTTGCCAGCAGGCTCCTGTCGATTTGTTTGCAGTCCGCGCCAGTGTTTTAACTGGCCAATCACATGGCATTTAGGCCCCGCAGGCAAGACTGGAACCAATCACAGAGCAGCATTGTGGTTTGGGCGGAAGTGTCAAAACAACACAAAACAAACATGGTGGTGCCGACAGCCGTACTCCGGCCTATTTCAGGAGAAATAAGGACAATTTTGCTGTGAGACACAGCTCAATCTGGCGTGAGTCAGGTTAGTGTTGTTTTTCTCATAGTCTTTGTAATCAATACTTTAAAAGTTAGATAACTTGTTCAGTGCTGCACGGTGGTCGAGTGGTTAAGGTGGCAGCACACATGCCAGGCTCCATGTGCAGCCGGCCACAGTGTTATGATTTCCCTTCTCTCTCAAACCCATTTCACACTGAGCTATCCTCTCTAATAAATCTGTATGTCCGCATCCGGACGGTAAACAAACTAAATGGGGGCATTAGTTACCACTTAGCTGCTTTGCCCACGTCGTGTCTTTAAATTTTTTATTTTTTTTTAATCTAGTTTATGGAGAAAAAATGTATGGGAAATTTACTTCTGGAACAACGGCTGGCGTGTCAGTGGGTGGGACTGTTGAGCTCCATTATGATGTGATACGTTATAATGGGGGCAACAAGGTGAGAACATCAGCAAAACTGTAGTTGTTTTCTGAGTGTTTCTGACTAATGGAAGAGGTTGATCTGCTGTTCAGTGACCCTCTGAACATCTGGCTCCCGGGATCCGTCTGGTTTTTGCATTCTTCGTCACATCATTCCATCATCTTTCTGTTCCAATAAATATTTTTGAATCTACCCTTCGTTGCTGTGATGTGGTCCTAACTAGTGAACTTACGTTTAGTCTGAGGTTGTTGGTCCACTGCCCGATGACCCTGTAGCCTGGGTGTGTGTGGTTGGTCACCTGAAACTGGAAAATGTCGTAGCGACCAGGGGCGTCTCCGTTCTCATTAAACAGCACACCCGTCCCTGCACTCCCTGAGGACAGAAAAAGCTAATCAAATGTCTAATTCCAAGACCAAGGCAGACCAATTCCCAAAACTATATTGTGGCACATAGCTTTTTGTTTCAATTGACAAAAATTTAGTTCTATCTCTATCTGCATCATTGTTTGATAATGTGCATACATTAAAAGCAACGTATTATGCTAAATATATATATTTTACTTTTAACCTTGTTCCTCATCATTAGTTTACTCAAAGTTGTGTTACGATTGATCCCGACATGTTTGACTTAATCCTGCATTGTCCTGCAACTGAGGCTGAGGTGCTAAGAAAATGTATCTTTCCACCTACCCCTTATCCCCGCCCACATCCCTGTACTTAGTTGCGACCTTTAGAAAAATGAAGACTCCGACTGATACATAAAGAGTTCTAAAATGTCACATAGCCACTTTTCAGAAATAAAAGCATGACAATCTGCTACTTGTTACAGTGAAATGACACACAGATAAATCACACAGATAAATATTGTGATTTATAATGAACAAAGTGTAAAATTATGATCTACTTTTGTTATAGTTCAATACTAAATACCTGGTAAAAAAGCATAACATGTCTCCTTTAAGCATCTCTGTATTCAGCTCATAGGAACAATTCAGTGACAGCAATTTTAAAAACACCAGAAAAATCTCCAGTAGCCAAACTACACAACAGCTACCGGGGAATTTCTGGTTATATTTGTCTTTCCACATGGTTGTTTCAGAGATGAGAAGCCGCTCGCTGCATCAGTCGGGTTTAAATACTGTGCTGCAGCTGAAAGATCATCACCTGCAGCCGTTCTCCAGCAGGAGGAGAGGACCTGTGGTATTTGCTTAGTTGAATCCAGGTGGAGACTTTTTTTTGGCCAGACAGTGTAGTATGAAATGTCCCATAACAAAACTTTACATATGCATACATGAATCTCCATAAATATTTGTTGTAGTTTGTGGTTATAATCTGTGAATGCAATTTGAAAACTTGTGGTGATTTCCTTTAACCAGAACTGCATCACTCACATATTTAGCATGAGCTTGGATCCAGGCACGCAGCATCAGTTTAAAAACAGTAGATTCACTCTGATGCTAACTGCGAAGACTCAAGTGTCTGGGCCAGATGTATGCTTGAATAATTTACCAGACCCTCCGCACAGTGAACATGTAAAGTGCATTTACTTATAACAGAGAGGAACCGACTTCAGAACTTATCAGAATCAAGCGGGAGAAGAAAAAGAGAGCGAGAAGAGGAGAGAAGATGAGAGAGGAAAGGAACGAGAAGAGAAAAGATCTAAGTATTTTGTTCCAAACACCCTGCAGATATGTGGGCTATTTAATGTTAACTTGTACAAATGTATTTAAAAACTACAATGTGGGACTCTGAAGCATGTTGGTCATATTATGTAATATGTTATATAATCCTGTATGATTTATTTACAGAGTCGGCTGTAACTTAGTTACTAATACTTACTGTACTTAAATATTGTTACTGTAATTACATATTGCCAAAATAGCCAGTTAGTTCCTAGGGACACCAACAACAATGTTTAGGAGGAGACTGTAACCTTCCTCTGCAGCATACAGCCTGAACAAGGCGGAGCCTGTTGAAAATGCTAAAAGAGACAAACGCTTAGACATTTCCAGACTTCTGCTGTCAGATAAACACCTCAAAGTCACAGATCAGCAGCTTGTAGCAGCTGTGCTGCTGTTGATGATGATTTGCATTTGAGACTAAATATTGTATTTGTTGTTTACTTCTGTTTGAATATCAATAAAACATAAACACAAGTATTGAATTAATTTATATAATATTACAAATGAAATCCTAAAGTATCCCTACGTTACTTTCTTGAGGCAGTAACAATACTTTTTTTTTTTAAGTAGTACTGTATAACTCATTACTTTTTCAAAGTAACTTCCCCAACACTGTTTATCATGTACTTAAGAAGCATTAAAAGTAAACCCCCACAAAGCAAATGCTTATCCTTTTGGGCTTATCTTTGTGGGGCTCGGGTTGCATATTTTGGTCTTTTTCTCAAAGGCTTTCTCACTTTGCGCTTGAAAAATCTAATCTGATTCAAGTTGCGTCACAACTGAGTTCCGTACAGTACAGCTATGCTGTAGTTAGTCTGGGGTCAGTGTAGTGGATCTAATGACAGGTCAAGAAGGTTAAACAGTGAAATGGGTTTGCAGTGAGCTGCTTAAATATTTACACTCAGCGAATTCTCTCTCTGCTCATATTAAAAATACAGAGGTCTCTGACAGGACAAGGCGCTGTAAAACCCAGCACTTGCCAAGTCATGAGGATTCAAACGTGCAGGCAACAAATGGATGAGGAGCTGTGAGCCAATAGTGTGGCAGAACTGACAGAAAGAGTGTTCACTATCGTAAGTTGTTGCTGATGTTGTTGCAGATGCTTAAAAAAAGGGTGACCAGATTTACTGTTCGTTCTAACTAAAAGGTACACTATGTGACACATAATGGATAATGTAGAACAGATCTTGCTAATCTGCACTTTTATCATACTGTATGTGTATTTGTTGTGTGTGTGTGGCTGTGTATGCCACTCACAGCATTCTATTGCAGTGGTTCACAAAGTGGGGGTCGCGAGGCATGCGCTGGGGTCGTGAGATGACTTGGAAGATGTTGATTTTATAATTATGACAATTTATTTTTAATAGAATAAATTAACTACTCAAAAGTATATTTTTGTGAATTAAATACATTAATTCATGAGCCACTCAAATAAGCACAATTAAACCTGATTTTGAATGTTTTGCTTCTTGAAATTATGTATTATTTATTTAATTTAGCAGTGGGGGTTTTAGATCAGTTATTTTGGCGGTCTCAGCCTGAAATGTTTGGGAACCCCTGTGCTATTGGACAATTTCTCCTTCTTTCTAGAGGATGAATACATTTTTGAGTTTGAGTTTCCCTAAAAACATTTGAGTTCAGCAAGTTTTACTTTCAAAACTGACCCCAAAAGCAAGATTAACCATCAAAAGTCTGAAACTTTGGTCATGTGTTTTCATGTGTTTTCATGTGTATTTCATTCATTTGGCGCTGCATCTCTGAAGTCTTTGTCCTGCTCTCACATACCAAAGCTCTGACTGGTTTAGTACAGCCTCCCGTTGCAGCTAAGGCTTACGTAACACTAGTGAATTTTGGGCTGAAACATTTTAATAGACATTACAGACTTGCAAAATAGATCTTCAAAAGAGAAACTTGAGACATGTCAGAAAAGCAAAAACATCAACATTGGTTTTGCTCTTGAAAATCCAATATTGTATCTAACATCACAGGGGATAAATATTTTCACAGACCGTTAAAGTTGACGGCTCGGATGTAGCTGAGCAGAGCCCTGCCCTCGACAGGGTCCATGTTGGTGCAGACCCCTGAAGTGCCTGGGCACAGTTCCTGGATCATATCGTGCAGCGCGTGGGCCACAGCGTAAACGGCATCAATCACAAACTGCACTTTCCCCTCCTGCTCGTACAGAGAGTCCCGGCCAATACGCTCCTCTCCTGCAACACACACATGCAATAACAACAACCAATTTATGTTTATCCTTTGGCTCTCATTTTTGAATTTTAACAGCCACGTCAGATCAATAACATCAGCAGCTTTTTACCATCTAAAAAACATTGCCAAAATCAAAAGTATAGTGTCTAAACCAGACCTGGAGAGACTTATTATCTATGCGTTTGTCTCTGGTAGATTAGACTACTGTAACGGCCTGCTCACTGGCCTCTCCAAACGAGCTGTAAAACAGCTGCAGTACATCCAGAACGCTGCTGCTCGGGTCCTGACTAGAACCAGGAAGTACGATCACATTATTCCTGTGCTCAGGTCTCTGCACGGGCTCCCTGTGGCTCAGAGAATAGACTTCAAGCAGCTCTGCTTGTATACAGTCTTCTCCATGGCCTAGCACCAAAGTACACATCTCGGACATGTTAGTGCCATATGAACCATCTCGGACTCTGAGGACCTCAGGGACCGGCCTCCTGCTGGTGCCAGAGTCAGGGACTAAACATGGGGAATGTGCGTTTCAGTTTTATGCAGCTAAAATCTGGAACAGTCTTCCTGAGGATGTGAGACAGGCCTGCTACTCTGGCAATGTTCAAATCTAAGCTAAAAACTGTTTTTTGTTGGCTGTGCATATGACTGAAATGCTTTTCTTTGCACTCTTCTCTTTTATGTCTTTGGAAACTAATTATTTTGTGATTTCTGCCATGTCTTTGTGATTTTAATGCATTTTTTCCTGTTGTGTGAAGCACTTTGAATTGCCTTGTGTACGAATTGTGCTCTACAAATAAACTTGCCTTGCCTCATGGCTCTCATGTCTCAAGTTCGTAACAGCAATTCGTCATTTTTACATTTTCCTGTCTGTTAACTTAACTTTTACGCTACATTGTGAACAAACTGGATGATTTAGATACAGTAAATCTCATGAAATAACTTTTAAAAATATATATTAATCTTTTGTCTGCTATATAGTAATAATCTCTGACACCCAAAAACCATTACTTTATATTTCAATATTGATCAAAACCGAATGACTCCATAAAGTATAAACTTTGTATTTGTCTCCTTAGGAAACTTGGTACTTTGCAGCAGTTTCACCAGACTTAACACATACACATCAGCACAGCATACATACAAAACATTGACATAGCGATTAACAGTCACTCATTTACATAATTGGTTGTGGCAGCAAGATGTTCAGCCATTCAGGAGCTTTACTGCTTATGGGAAGAAAGATAACTGTTGGTTCTGAAGTGTGCAGATTTCCGCCTGCGCCTTCACGCTACGACACCGCAAACCTCAACAAAGGGTCGCACTCTTGACCTGATGATTTTGTAAAATATGTTTCCTTTATATACCGAACAAGACAAAACAAATGGCTGACCAGCTTTTTTAAATTTGTAGCTGTCAGTGTAACGGTAAATTTCTTAATTAACTGAACAACTTGACAATCTGAAAGTTTGTTTAAACTTTACCGGTGCACTTCTTCTTGTCTGGGTCCAGTTTGATTCCAGGTCTGGTGAGTTTACACCTGAAGTCGTCCTCCCAGAACTCGTTAAACCAGATGTTCCTGCGGTTGTTCTCCAGCGAGCGGGACATAAAGTACTGATCAAAACCTACAGAACAAAATGATATATTACAACACAAATTTCCAACCACTTTCAAATCCTAGAGCATCAGAAAGAAAAAAAGAACTCGGAGGTAATACACAGACCAAAAAAACAAGCATTTTAGGTTTAAGTTTTGGTTGTTTTGGTTGTTCTTGTGTTTTACCATCTATAGAAACTCTTTTGGGCAGAATGGTGACAGCGCCCTCAGCCACATCCTCCAGCTCCGACACCGGTGAACTCTTGGCCCCCCAACTGTCCGAGCCCACGAACAGGAAGTGACCCGTGAGGTTGGCCCGTTTCGCCGCCTCCAGGACTCTCCTGAAACGTAGACAAGATGCAGTTGCAATACCGGCATGAAGTCCAGACTACGGTTGCAGATGAATCGCAACTGCATCAAAAACACAATCGAATGGTTGCAATTATGATGCTAAAATGACGTCCTCCTGTAAACACTATATCCCAGTCTCACATGTTAAAGGGCACAAAACAACTTTTATATATCATTAAAGTTTTCCCTCATCATTATATTAGTTAGACTTGTATTTTGATGCATGTTTGAGTAATCCTGTACTGTCCTGCAACTGAGCTTTGGGGCTCAGGTCTGTTCACATCTACCCCTGTCTCCCTATCGCCCACTTCTCTGTACCGGCACATACTTGGGATTATTTAAAAAACTTGAACTCCGGGACAAACATGAAAGGTTCCAAACTGTCTCGTAGCTATTTTTCAACAATAAAAACCCACAATTGACGACCTGCTGCTTCTTACAGTGAAATGCCACCATGAAGCTCTGTGGTTTTGAACAGTTTCTATTTCTAAGATCAGGTTTGCAGTGAACAAAATCTACGCAGGTTTGAAAAAAAAAAAAGCATAATATGTCTCTTTTAATGCTTCTGGACATGTTGTAGAACTCCTGAATTCGAAACAAATATTTGCCATTTTGTCATAAATTGCAATTACGGTAATAGGTGGGTCTTGGCCTTAAACAAACTAGATAAAGAGGCTTTGAGCAAATGACAGAATGACTGCAGTCTGTAAATTGTGTTTTAGGTTTGTTCTGCATGTGTCCATATTCACTTGATGTCATCCTCATTGGCAAAGATAATGACTCCTCTGGCGTTACTGGTCTCCATGAGTCGTTTGATGATTTTGTCGAACTCTCCGGGTGTGGGTTCGCGAGGGATTTTCACAGACTGGGCAATACACACTCCTGAAAAAACAGTAGAGATCAACATACATGTGAATATTAGATTATAACAGCTTTCAAACAACAAATGTAGTTTATTGCGTGTGTAAAGTGTCAATTTCTTCCCTTTTTAATGTTTTTTTACACACCATTCACTTTTTTGCAAAACATGATAGATTTATTATGTACTTTAAGCCAAAAAAAAAGTATATTATTCATCTTTATACTGAACAGTTAATCATACAGTGAGACAGGTTAACCGCAGTAAAACACAGACGCCAATCCCAGCGCACTTGACTTGGGGTTTGAACCCACAACCTCCTGGTTCAGTGCCTAACCTGCCTCTCTGGAGATCTGCATGAAGGCGTCCACCCCGCTCTCGCCGTAGTTGCCCTCAGACGCCAGAGTGGAGACGTAGTTCCAGCCCAGGGCCTTGACGATGTCCAGCATGGCCTGGGCCTGGTACGAGTCCGGGGGAACCACTCGCGAGAAGAAGTCGTAGCGGTTGTTGTCGCTGAGCTCCGGCGCGGTGGAGGCATAACTCACCTGAGGGATCTGACACAAGGAAAACACTTGAATATAAGTGTCTAGTATTAGTCCTGCACATTTGGTAAACAAAGTCAGTCCATAGTCTTCGGTTGATACAAAATGAATAATACATGAATCTAAATGCATGTTATATTGCTCTGCTTCAGTGAAGAGAGAGGGATACATTAAAGATGCTGTACTGCATATTTTTGTGAGGTAATAAAGTAAAATCTGTTTTGCCCTTGCACAGACATTGTGTAAAAGCAGCTCTGATGGTGAAAATGAGACCGTGTTGTGCTGTCTGCATCTCATTACAGAGAGAAGTAAAATAGTGCTGTTAAATTATTTACCGAGATGGTTAAGCTCTGAAAGTTGTGAATTGTGCGTATAAACTCATCGTGGTAAATGATTAGGATGGTAGGAATGCATTGGGTAAGTGAGCAGTACATGCGGACCCCTGAAAACAGGCCAGTTACAGGTTATTTCACATGCAGACTTGATGTAACTCAAAGCTTTTTTTCAAGGTATTTTTCCACTAAGGATTTAGCATTGACACTAAAGTAGTTACAAAAGTATCGTGAACACCAGAACCGCTCCAAGCAAATATCAATCCAACTTTAAAGGAGGATATTATTTTTATTGAATCATGCATTGAGCATTCCTGTAAATCCCCGCCCACAACTGTTCACCGTCAATTAAAATCTTGCAGTGTGAAGAGAATGGACCAGAGAGTGCACTTTTGAACAGGAAGGGAGCTGTCTCTGTTATTATTGTTGCTGTTTACTAGTAGTAAAATATAAAATCATTCTAGTTTGTTACTAAATAAATACAAAAAAGCATAAGTTCTAACATGCTTAAACTGAGTGAATGAAATAGATACTTCTCATCCCACAGTAAGTGAAGTGTCTAAGTAAGAGTTAGTGACTGGTCCGGGTAACTCCATCCACTTGCTCCATATCATCCACTTCCTGTTGTCAACCCCTGACTCACATTAGAGCGTGACGTCTTCTGAAGAAGAAAGAGCTTTGGTTTCTATCGAATGAACTTTGATTAGAAGTGACCTCTGCCCCACTGACCTGCCCCGCCCCTCCTCTGCATCCTCTGCTCGCATCTGGGTAAACACTTTCAACTCTTTCCCTCCTCTGTACATGTACAGACCCCTCAGTCTGCAGTCCTCTGTACATGTACAGACCCCCTCAGTCTGCAGTCCTCTGTACATGTACAGACCCCTCAGTCTGCAGTCCTCTGTACATGTACAGACCCCCTAAGTCTGCAGTCCTCTGTACATGTACAGACCCCCTCAGTCTGCAGTCCTCTGTACATGTACAGACCCCTCAGTCTGCAGTCCTCTCTCAGTTGCAGTCCTCTGTACATGTACAGACCCCCATCAAGTCCTGCAGTCCTCTGTACATGTACAGACCCTCAGTCTGCAGTCCTCTGTACATGTACAGACCCCTCAGTCTGCAGTCCTCTGTACTGTACAGACCCCCTCAGTCTGCAGTCCTCTGTACATGTACAGACCCCTCAGTCTGCAGTCCTCTGTATAGTACAGACCCTCAGTCTGCAGTCCTTGTACATTACAGACCCCTCAGTCTGCAGTCCTCTGTACATGTACAGACCCCCTCAGTCTGCAGTCCTCTGTTACATGTAACAGACCTCAGTACAGACCCCTCAGTCTGCAGTCCTCTGTACATGTACAGACCCCCTCAGTCTGCAGTCCTCTGTACATGTACAGACCCCCTCAGTCTGCAGTCCTCTGTACATGTACAGACCCCTCAGTCTGCAGTCCTCTGTACATGTACAGACCCCCTCAGTCTGCAGTCCTCTGTACATGTACAGACCCCCTCAGTCTGCAGTGGCAGCTCAATTCTTTGTTCGTTTCATAACTCGCCCCACGGCTGGGGAATCACAATGCAACACATTACCTCCAGCACACAGTGCCCCAGTGGCCTAATGGATAAGGCACTGGCCTCCTAAGCCAGGGATTGTGGGTTCGAGTCCCATCTGGGGTGAAATGTTTTTAGTCTTGGCCGAGGGTGTTCGGTTTATGGCCCTGAGTCCAAATGCGGCCCTCAGAATTATTTTTGTTGGCACTAAAGTCTCCTGCTGTTTGCAGTTTTTTTTTACTGCAAATGTAAGTAATTCTAACACTGTAACCAGAGTAACATCACATTATGAAACTGACCTAAAATGAATGTTCCAAGGCTTATTCAAAATAGCTCTTTCAAAGTTCAAATGCACTCATCTGATCTGAATGACTCAGTCTATTGACCTCTTGTCTGTAGATATATACATTTGTTTGTATTAAAGCTGTAAATTAGATCTACAGACATGTTCTGAAATGCATATGATTCGTAGTTTGGCCATTCCAATTCATGAGTTTCATCAAAGTGTAAATCGATTCGCAATACTTGCCAGAAATATTCCAACTTGCCCTTTTCATCTTGGGCCTAAAGTTGGCGGGATAAGCTCCACTTTACCCCACACTTTATCCCAGTTTAACCCTGATTTACAAATACAGTACATGTAAATGCATTTGATTTACATGGTACTTTTTTGGGCACTTCAAAGACATTTGCCATTGCAATATTCATTGACTCCACAGTTGGTGGTCACAGCATGTAACCACAGCTGCTCTGGGGTAGACTGATAGAGGTGAGGCTGCCAATCATCAACCACCAATGACTTCTACACCACCACATTTATAGGCAAGGTGCTGAAGGGTCTTGCCAACTGCCCGCACTGGTCCAAGCTGGAATCGGTCATCCAACCTAGAAGAGGCTGAGGACGAGATCTCTAACCACTGATCTAAACAGCCTCTGCCGCTGCTCTTGGATCCACAGCTTTATCTTTATAATATTTTAATTTAAATCAGCTGTCCACTATTAGTTTGAACTGGAAACAGCTGCTGAGCTGTGGACTGGGAGCAGTGGCACAGACGGGATTATTCTGACTGAGAAGAGTGAATCTGTGTCAGAGCTCACGTAAAACACAATTACATTAACCCAGAGAGATTAACCTCCATCAATAAGACTTCATCAAAATCATTATCAACAAGCCACTCCCGACACCAGGAACAGGCTAAAACCACCACATCACACCGTGGCAGACGAACAAACCAGCACCAGAACCAAAGAGACACAGGACATTCCAGGCGATGTGCTGATATTAAAAAAAAAGATACTTTCAATACATTATCAACAATGCAAACTGTATAATATCAACTGCACACCTCCATCACATTTACTGCCCTCCTCAAAAATCATTGGCAGCAAGTCACTACCAACATGCGAATAATCAATGAACTCGGACAATGACTTGGACCAAAAAAAGTCTAAATCGGGGGGTAAATCTGGACTAAACCAGGACTAGAGCAGGATTACACGTTCCTGTAGAGGCCAGAATGATATCTCACACTTCTTAAAGAATTGTAGTGTATTCTGGAGCCCAGGCAAAGACTAAACCAAGACCCAAATGACCTCCATACCAGGATGAATCAGGACCAGTACAAATATTCAACAAAAACAGTACTAAACAAGGGACAAAACCACATTAATGTTTGATTATTTATTCCATGGATGCAGATGGTAGATTAAGAAATTGTCAGTATTTCCTTGTAAACACTATTTATTTCATTTTATTTCCTTTTCAACTATTCTCATGTGCTGAAATGACCCAGTATCCTCTGAGTCTGTGGGTCAGTGTTATGGGGATTTGCTCATTCAGCTTTTCAGGATTTTGTTCTGTTTTACAATATTATCACATTAATCCACTGAGCGGTTCTCACTGTGTGTCCATCACGTAATACAAAGACTACTCTAACAACAAACTATTCATACAACATGTTGTTCTTTCATATTATGCCAGAATTATTAAGGAACATTTAAATTTGCTCCAGGTCAGGCTTGAACTCATATTCTCAGTCATTCTGCAGTTACGGTCTAATAAGTGCCACACGCTGACCACTGGAGCTCGTAAGAAAGACCTATGTTTAAAGATGCTTTAGCTTACTATAACAGCATTTCGCCAAATGCAAAGCGGTATAAAATAAATATCAAATTGTGATCTGACAATTTGATATTTGGTGGCGATTAGGGTAAAAATAAAAGTCTTGCTTGATCTCTCATCCTCTGTTTGACCGAGCTAAACACTTTTCACCACCCACCAGTTCTGGTAACCTCTGAAAAGCATTACGTGTACATGAATACTGATCAAACTGAGACTGGGCTCGAAAACATTTTTGGCTGCTCATCCATCATTAAAATGTAACTCTAAATCGAATGTGTTGCTGCAGGTGAGGCTCAAACTCACAATGTGAGCATCATCATCATTTACCTTGCCCTGCTTTCATCCAGCTTTTGAATTCTATGACTTGATTCTTTCCACGATTAGGTTATTAAACTCTGTCTGATGTGCTTTTAAGGATTGCCCTTTTTATGCCTTGATCTAGCCTGAATGATCTGCAATGAATGGCCCTTCAGGGGATTCAAGTCTATTATACATTTTGATGTGATAACCAATACTTATTTAGGAAGAAGAAGCGCGCGGTGGCAGAGCGGTTAAGGTTCCCAATAGAGATCATGGGTTCAATTTCTGGACCAGACCAACATCACGTGATCTGGGTGGAGTCTGAATGTGAACGTGAGAGTGAAAGGTTGAGCTCTGTGTTAAGCCCTGAACCCTGTCCAGGCCCAACGTCTCTGGGATACGATTCAGTCACCCCTGGCCCCTAAGAGGAACAAGTGGTCTAAGAAGGAACAACATATACTCTGCAATGAAAGGGTCCACACTTGCTGGGATTTGAACAAAGACCCTTCCTACTGTGAGGACAGAGTACTAACCACTGCACTGCCATGCATTAAAAGCTTTCCAAGTCAAATGTTTGCTTTCCTATACTTCATCATGAATAAATTCTACATCAACACTTGACCTAGCAGATCACATTCTCCACAAGTTCTCACCATGGCATAAAGTACTCTTTCTTTCATTACAACTCAACCTTTAAAGTCTTGCTCAAGGTGAGGCACAAACTCACAACCTCAGCACCCCTCTGCCAGTTACTGTCTGACTGATTGTGCCACTGGAGCTAGTACACAAGCCCTTAACATACATGAAGAACCACTTTCCACAAAAGCAAACTCACCTCGAAGAGCCTGAGTATGTTGGCCACCATGATGGACACTGAGCTGGCAGAGGCTCCTATCACAGCCACCACTCTCTCTGGTTTCCTGATCAGAGGATGACTCCCGTCTGAGCAGTGAATGTCTGAAGTGTCCTTCTGAATCAGCGCCTGGACGAACGTTAGCGACTGCTCCAGGGCGTAAGTGTCTCTGGAACAGGTGTCCAGGATCCTCGCACCCAAAGTGATGTTAGGCAGCAAGTACGAGTCCTGGTTTATCTGGTCTAAGGCGTACAGCATCGCTTCCATCCGGTGAATGCCCTTCTCCTTTTTCAGTTCTCCACAGGGCAAACCGTGGGGCCCCCGGGAGTGGATGGGGAACAAGCCGCCCAGGGTGATGTCGCCGGACAATTTGATGGAGTGCGGGTGGAAGTGCTGGTGGGAGGACCCAACGGGGCGACCCAACAGTGCACAAACAGAAAGTATCCAGAACTGGAGAGGGCTGGGCCAGAGGGAGTGGAAGCAGGAAGAGAGAGACATGGCAGGGATCCAATCAGAGCCGAGATTTCATCCTGAATCAGTACCTGAGGAAACATTTCGGTTAGAAGTGATTGAACAAATAAATATTAGATGTTCTAAAAACCTAAAGTACGGTACTTAGGAATAATTACTTCATGGAAGTAGAAAGTTAAAACCATACTTTTGAACATTCTCCATGGAGATAGATATGTTTTAGGCCATACTGTGAAATATTAAATCCAAAGGAACAACATTTCCATAGACAACAGCAGGAGGGACAGCCCTATTCTTCACAAATACTGGCTGGAGATCAATGAAGCACTGCAGATTATCTTCGACATCAATATTCCATTTAACTATAAAACAATGTATCTTGGATGTGGGACTCCAGCGATGGAGATGGTAAATGGATCCCTGGGGAATGTACTTTGGCTGCAGCGAAAAAGCACTAACAAAGAAATGGGAACTTAGCCGACTCACTGAGATAACGTAGGACATTTATAAAAAGAAAAACTGACTTTGACTCTGAACTTAAACATGGTCAAACAATCGACGGATGGATCGATACAGTGGGGGACATGGGGGCATTTTATTTCTACTTCCATTTGATTTTTTTATTATAAAATAAAACGAATCAAGTTTGTGGAGATGCAAGTCTGCTCATACTGGAAACAAGGACAAAGGTTTGGCTGTTTTTAAGCAAGAAAAACATCCAAAATGACAATCGTATATGAATTAGCTAAAATGTTACATAATGAAGCTTTGCTGGAGACAACCTTTTTCAAACACAGATGATTTTGAAGTATTGCTCCAGGTGAGGCTCGAACTCACAACCTCGGCATCACTCACAGTTACTGTTATATAAGTACCGCGCGCTGACCGATTGCGCCACTGGAGCACCGCCCCCGAGTCCCTAGATATTCGTGACCACACCTTCCTATTTTACCCGGGACAGTCCCAGTGTTGAGCCCAGTGTCCGATGTTCCATGTCCCAGCACAGGTTTCCAAAACCACAGATTTGTCCCAGTTTTATACATGTCCCAGTTGTCCCGGTTTTGACCACTTTGAAACCCACCAACAGTAAAGAGTGGACTATATTGTTGTTTCTTTGGCTAAAATAGAGAAAACTATTCAAGTCTATCAGATTATACACTGACTCGCCAGTGAGCCGTAAAAGAGGTGTGAATAAGCCATGAATGCACCTTTTTACCCCTCGCTTTTTACAGTTTCATTATTACCCCCATCACAACCCGGGTGTGTCCCAGTTTTACATTTTGAAATGTTAAACACATAAAATTCGTTTGAGAAAAATACAGAGGAAAATTAAATTATGTCATATGAACATAAAGTTATAAAAGCAAGCATCGAATAGAAATCAAGCGACACAGGTACATTTTGATCATTTTCCCATGTTTTCCCATCTTTATGATTTTCAGTCCGTAACATCTCTTTTTTTTTTTTTTTTTTTAACGGTATGGCGTAAAACACATACTTTGAAGACGTACAACTACAGTAGGTGGCGGTAAATGCACCTTTTCAGTTGGCTGCCAACGCCATTAAAAGTAACACAAGAGAAACATGTCCGTTCTCACCTTCACCTCCACCGGAGCACATCTCCCGGTCACGCCTCACTCTTGCCGTGCAGGAATGCTCTCTCCCGGCTTACCTCCGTGTGTCCCCTGCGGGTTTCCCTGGAGCTCTGACTCTATTCCTCACTAAACCATGACTAAAACAGGCAGCTCCCCCCAACTCGCATTTCTCTCTCCACATATTTGATCCCTGAATAAAAGACGAGGGCCTGGCTCTATGGCGCCATCATCTGGTCACGCGGTTCCAGGTGATGCGCAGGTGCTTCTGAATAAAAAAGTAACGTGAACATATTTGTGTAAATATGTAATAAAATGTAAATTCATCTGTCATAAACAAACTGTATTATTTACGGCCAGAACAGCCTCCACTCCACCTCCTGCTCATTTCTCAGTCTACTCACAGCTGTTTCACGCACGTCCAAACAGAGCATTCTTCTCACAATAGTTTGACATCACTCACATTCTACTTTGTCTTCATATATCATTTGAGTGCACAGTAACATTTGAATAATACAATTACATTCAAAATTCTTGAATGAAGGCATCTGGAGGCAAAAAATGGCACACAAAAAAGTGGAACATAATGTGATTTTAACGGACAAACTGTGATCAACCTCAAATCATCACAAATGTATGAAAAATCAAGGTGGTTTTGTCAAATGAATGAATGAATGAGCAATATCAGGGCGTGGTTTGAAGACATTTATTCAATTTCGCGTTTTATGTGTTTATTTATTAATAATAGATCATGAAAGACACTTAGCAATTCGTGATTTTTAGGTTTTATTGGAAACATTTTTACAGAAACCTTGACCCCATATTATATTCAAATTTTATTTATACAGTAATCGAACATAGACCAACTTTTCCACACATTATACATTTTGTGACACTCAGTACAATACAATACAATTTAGGGGCTAGAAAGTATCTTATTGTTTAATCCATTCTAATAAAAAAGCATTTGAACGCTGGAAATTGTAAAACGGAGCATATTTTTTGTTAATAAATACATAAAACCATCAGCATAGATCTGACATCACTTAATTTTTGAAAATATGTGATGGTCTGTCTACATAACATTCCTGCTACAGTCAGGGGCAAAACTCTGAGTTTGATCAAGGGGGATGGAGAATAAATAATCAAAGACATTTCAGGAGGGGGTCGTGATTCATCATATGTAAAAATATTATCATAGTATCTAGATTGTTATGATCAATAATAGCAAAAATATTCACCAGTTCTGAATGCTTAGCCCCCAAAAGGCCTTTCATTTTCAAGCAGGCTACACTTTGCACTGCAGGTCTGTGTGTTCGTTTGTCTTCTGTTCTCCAACACATCCACAGTGTGAGTCTGGGTCAAAGTTTTGAACCACAGAAGGGTCTATGTCCCTGCTCGCACAAACTCCTCGGACCGGGACCAGAGCGCATGGAGCGCACTGACGCGGCTGGAAGGAGCGCACTGACGCGGCTGGAAGGAGCGCACTGACGCGGCTGGAAGGAGCGCACTGACGCGGCTGGAAGGAGCGCACTGACGCGGCTGGAAGGAGCGCGCAGACTGGACGCAGCGCCATGAACCGGACCCGTTTTGCTGCGTTTCGTCTGTAAAACCTGCTCCTTGAACCACCCTCAGCCTCTGGTCCACTGTGGAAACTTTAAGAGAATGAGCGGAGGAAGAGCACCGGCTCCGTGCGGGGAAAACCGACTGTTCTAACCCGCTGCATCCGCTCTCTTTACTCGGGCTCAGTCTTATTTTGCCGGTGATAAACCGCTAAAACACCCGTATAATCCCGGTCAGGTGGCGTTAAAGCCGGAGCAGCGGACTGAACCACGTGAGCAGAAAGCGGGGGTTTTGTTATTTCAAATCATAAAATATGGACATTTATGTTACAATAAATAACATGGAAGAGATTTGATCTACTGTTTAGACGAATGTGTGAAAATGATTTACTTAATGGCGAGTCAGTGAGAGGATCAGGGGACACTGTCGGAGGAAGGGGGTCAAAACAACCGCGTTTTCAGTAATACCACAAATCACGGCACGGAGGCGGTTAGCGCTCTCACCTCACAGCAAGAAGGTTCTGGGTTTAACACAAAGAACCTCTCATACACAGTGAGGCTTTCTGTTCTTTGTTGTCCATATTGTACAGGAAAGTTTTGAATACAAAGAATATAGAAACAATCATTTATTGCCACATCTGAATTTAACCCAAGTTCATAAACATAAATGTCTTCTGAGAATGTGAGTTTATTATAAAACACACAGATTTATTTAAAAAGGACTTTTCTGTACATATAAAAAACTCGCAGCACGCTTGATCAAAAAGTTATGTTTAATCCTGGTTGTGATCATCTAGTTTCACCTGCTTCAGTGTGTACTTTAGTCCTTTTACTCTGCTCTGATAGGCCCCTGAATCCATCTGTATTAATCTGGTATTGGACGGTTGTGGTTATGTGACTTGATGATTTAAAAATTGTCGCCATGCGTTTAAAACCCATCCACTGGAACAGGATCCGAATGTTTGCTGCGTGGCCCCAGGTTTCGCCCAGCGCAGGAACCAGGCGTGGCCCCTCCCCCTGGACGCGCGTCGTCATCTGATTGGTCATCACAACGGCGGCGTCGCGGGAGGTTGCCAGGGCGACGAGCTGGTGAGCGGCACCGAGGAGGAGACGAGTTCTGAGGGGCAGGTCCTCCAAATGGAGCCTGAAAGGGAAGGCGATGCTGTCGATGATGATCAGACGGACTTTGGGGTGATCGGAGAGGAACGACGGGAGGGCAGAGATCTGAGACAGGAGCTCCACCGAGTCGTCACAACGCACCTGAAATTAGAGAAGTTTTATGTGAGGTAACATGCCTCTTACTGGTTTAAAATTACACTACTGCCCTACCAAAAGAGGTACCAAATATTGAGGATACGGACACAATCAGGGACGGCATCAGGACAGAACAGCATTCAGAAATCAGTTGCTGAATTTACACATTTATCAAACAATATAATTCTCTATCTTTTTAATAAGGCTGGCAAAAGTACTGAAAATCCAATACTAAACGATAATAAAACTGAGCCCAAAACTAGATATGCATGTGAGCAAGTATTGATATAAAAAAATAAATACAAGCTCGAATTAACTGGACAAAATTTGACCTTTCCTAAACAGTTTTAGAATGAATAAAATAAGAAAGTACTATTATTTTGTGATTAAAATGACTATTATCGTGTGCATGTCCCCATTTCCTGTCTAATAAAGCCTACAGGCCAAAAATATCTTATCTGTCGTCTAAAAAAAGAGCTTTGTTTCAAGATCAGTATCAGCCATAGAAATACATAGAAGTGTATTTTGAACGGGTTTGTATAAGTGATTTAATCTATGGTCCCGTTGGTGACGGTGAGTTCTGAGCACCATGTACCACAAACAGGTTGGAGAGAATATTGTCCACAGTGAACGTCCTCGTGGCGTTCTGCTGCTCCTGGTTTTCGGTGAGCAGTGAACAGCGTCTGACCACAGCCGCTGCCATTTCTCTGGCTCTCTGCAGAAAGAAGGTGCCCTCTGTGTCGATGAAAAGGCACTGAGCCCCCAGACCCCCAAAGCATTCTGGGATCTGCACGTCCACCGCCAACTGAAGACTGGAGACAAAATACACAATGCACATTAAGCGCAACTAAGAATTAGGAAAAAATTTGTATGGATAAACATCGAGAAATACAGCAAAGTACTGCTTTAACTGTATAAGTTTACCGTTTTAGTAAAACGTCCTTGACATCTACACTATATTAACTATCATGATAATGTATTTAGATATCACTGGCTCAAGGAAAAATAATTCTTAGAAAGGAAATAAGACCAAAATGTAATTTAATAACAACATATTTGACATCTGCAACCTGAGAGCGTGATGCTTTCTGTAATTTAAAAAATATATATATATCTTAACTACTATAGACCACATGGACGTGATCAAAATATGTTTTTGTAATTGTCGGCAAATGTAAATGATCGAATTAGAATGAGTAATTTATTAAAGCTGCTAAGGATTTTACAAAATTGTTAATTAAACATAAATTGGTATTGGGAAAGACCATATAATCCATATTCCTGGACAAATGAGGGATTATACAAACAAATATTCCCACAGCAAAAAAAACAGCAAATTCTTTAATTGATCAAATGAGTTTCGTGTTAGAAAAGTATTAAATACAGGTCAGTGTTGTGTTTAACCATCACAATGATCAACTTTTGTTCTTCTACACTCCTGACCTCCGTAACTCCCTTCCTTTCTTCAAATTCAGACTCAAAACCTTCCTGTCCAGAAGATCTAACTCCCTCACGCTCACACCATCATCCAGCTTTGCATTGTGTGTTTTATGATGTTGCTTTTAATGGTGTTGTTTTGTTTCTTTTTTTTACTTGTCGTCCTGTACAGTGTCCTTGGGTGTTTTGAAAGGCACTTACAAATACATGTATTATATTATAACTCTATAGGAACTTCTATTGAAAGTAGTTTTACATATAGCGATTGGCTTTAGTTTGTAGAAATCTTTATAATGAACTACATCTTAACATTGCCTCTCACCAGAGCTGTGTTTTGCCGATCCCAGGGACTCCGCAGATCTCGGTGGTCTTCCCCAGAGCGATCCCTCCTCCCAGAGCCTGGTCCAGCTCATAACAGGAGGTCACAATGGGCTTCAGCTCCGTCTCTCGCTGCAGCAGCTCCAGAGCAGTGACAGAGACAGGGCAGCGCTGTGGGTTCACCAGATCCAACACCTCCAAGGCCTCCTCCTCTGTCACACCTGCCTCTGCAAACACATTTTATAATACTTCAACCACTCTGACTGAAGCCTATGTGAATAAAGAGTGCCCGTTTAATTTAGATTTCACTGCCTTATTGATGAATTGGTCTTCATGAAGGGGGTGATGGAAATGTATTGAGCTTAAAACGTACTTTTTCTTCTTCTTAATGTTAATAAATCAACAATAAACATGGCCCAGGCTGAGATCAGACCAATTGTTATGGTATATATGAATTACTGATAAACGTAAGGGAAGAGTCAGTAAGAGCTCTTCATATGGAAGTGTTCAGCGGTACCTGTGCTGATCTGTCCCGCTGAGAGCTGCTCCAGGTCCGCCGTGCACTGAAAGCCTCTCCGGGTCAGTTTGGAGATGACCGTGGAGCTCAGAGGGAGACTGCACACAGGCCTCTGCATCCTCGCTAACTTCTTGCGCAGACAGCTCTATTGAAATAACTAAATATAACCCAAAATAACCGAACCATGGTGAAATCGTTGCTGTCAGGCTCGTGATAATTGATTCAAAACACGGCGCCACACGTCCCGTTCATGATCCAGGTCGCACACTGCATTTCCTGTAGGTTTAGCTAACAGCTAGCGTTAGCTGCCTGAAATGTTTTGGTATTTTTTTTAAAGATTTAAACTCTACTAATAAACATTACAAATACATTATTCCAGCAATGATTTATTCGCGATACAGTTTTGTTTTTGTGAACCTCTATTTAGTGAATTTAGGAGTATGTAGAGCGGGTTGAACGAGTCTATTCGGACAAATTAGATTTAGCCAAGACAAGCTAACGAAAGTAAACGAAACATTTCACTTTAATATTCATTTATGTTTATGTCACTCTATTCTATCAGTTGCATATTTTTTATCACGCTGGAATAGTTTCTGGTTCTAAAATATCAACTCATATTCTGTAAACATGTCATCATTTAGCCCTAACATTAAATTTGTAGACATAATCTTTTCAAAAAATTTATTGTGAAGGGCAAAGAAAACAAATCTTTTCGTCATCAAGAAGCGACAGTGTGTTGTGTTTTTTTCTCACGTGTGGAGCAGTGTGGTCTGAGTCTATATTTTGATCAGCTTTTTACAGGTAACACTATTATTGTCAGTTATCTGCGTTTTTTTCCCCAATATTGTATTATAAACTTAATTAATCTTGAACCTGTAAACAAGGATCAATTTTCAACAACTCTCGAATAGGTCGTGTACTCTTCTGAAGAAATCATTTGCATTAGTTTGTACTCGTTTGTTTGTTTGTTTGTTTGTCGACCCTTTCACTCTTACACTTAAGGTTGTTTGCGTGTGTTTTTTTATTATTTTTATTACAGATTTAATCAGCTGATTGCTGACGCAGAGATGAAGAGAAACGATGAGGGAGAAGTGGGGGATTCTCTAAAAGACGAAAACGCTAATGTGGAGGAGTGTGAAGAACAAGTTGAATCAGACGAACAACTTGAGGACAATGAGGAAGAGGAAGGAGAATGAGGAAGAGGAAGGAGACGAGGAAGAGGAAGGAGACGAGAAGAGGAAGGAGACGAGGAAGAGGAAGGAGACGAGGAAGAGGAAGGAGACGAGGAAGAGGAAGGAGACGAGGAAGAGGAAGGAGACGAGGACTTGGATGAAATAGACTCTGGGAA
Organism: Chaenogobius annularis; assembly: GCA_015082035.1. NCBI lineage: Eukaryota > Metazoa > Chordata > Actinopteri > Gobiiformes > Gobiidae > Chaenogobius > Chaenogobius annularis. The sequence goes on along the minus strand of BJKM01000571.1, from coordinate 299,045 downwards.
AGGCAATGCTGCTGAGCCAGAAGGGCACACTGATGAAGAGTCTAAGCAAAAGAAACCTAATTTGGGAGCGAAAACGGAGAAGAAGGTCGTCCCAGGGATCATTTACCTGGGACACATTCCACCCAGACTCAAACCCAAACACCTGAGGAACATGCTATCTGCTTATGGAGAGATCGGACGTGTTTTTCTACAACCAGAAGGTATGTTTGAGCATTGTCACAAAATATATATTGTAATTTTACTACTACAATTGGATATATTTACTTGCATGCTTTTGGATTGTGCTAACCTTACTTTACCACACACTTCTACTACTTCTTCACAACAACATTTGCTTTTATTTTATGGCCGTTGTAAATGAAGAATTTAAGATGACGTGGGTTTTTATTTTAGCCTGAAAGTAGTGGTTTTTCTTTTACAAACAGCCATCCCATTAATATTCTCCTCGTCCAGTTTGCTTGCAGCTGCTATCTCTTTCCCAAGACCACCCTGTTATGGTTTAATTTATTTACAACGCTTATCTAGGTGCACTCAACTTTCAGCCGCATCAGTGCACTCCTTCCAGTTCCTCATCGATTCAATGTGAATGGCTCCTTTCCAGACCGCGTCCAGTAATTCTCTTTTTTCACAAATCTGCTGCTCCTTCACCGCTAGGCGTCCAGTGGCATCGTCTCCCCATTTTTAATCGGCTCTTGAAACGTCCCAATATCAATAACCTGTCAGTGGCCTATTTAAAGGCCTAAGCCACCTGCCGACCTATTTTTGCGAGCACACTGACACTAGACTCCTTCTGTAAGGTTCAAAACATTGACCCAACTCACCACTGTGGCATGGTTGGTACCGTGCCGAGAAAACAGAAGACCAAACGGAACACACAACCTGCAGTGCCAAAAGGTATAGCCTTTCCTGCTTAAATACAAAGCTTTTTGTGGGGCTTTTATTACTAGCATTCAGGAACTGGCATCGGGTTGAAATTTTTATGCTCATTATTGATCATAACAATCTATGATACTATATATTTTTACAATGATGAATCACGTCATCCCCCTCCTGAAATGTCTTTTTTGATTATTATTCTCCATCCCCCTGTGATCAAACTTCAGAGTTTTTGCCTCATTGAATAACTTGATCATGTTAAATAGCCACCTGAACTGTGTAAACTTAGTGTATGACAGACCATCACTATTTATTCTGTCAATAATAAACCCAGGTTACGTAAGAAAGAAGAAGAAGTCGGAGTGATGTCAGGATCTAATTCTGATGGTTTTAGTCTAGATTAATTAATCGAAAAAGAATTCATGCTCCTCCGTTTCTTTCCAATTATTTTGCCAGCGTCTCAATTCAAATGCTTTTTATCCCGTAAGGAATGGAAATAGAGGACACATTAATTATTCGTGTAGTGACGCCCTAAATTTGCGTCGCTAATTGTAGGGTATCCTAAAAACTGAGTGTCAAACCAAATGTATAAGTGTGTCCGGAAAAGTTTGAGTCTATGTCTATGTACTGCCAAATAAAAATGAAAATAAAAAATTGGAAATATAATATGGGTCAAAGTGGTCGTTCTTGTCACCACTAAATTGTTGTCCCAAAGTAATAACCTAAAAAATCCTACTAAGAAACTTAGACTCACGCCCGTAAATGTGTCTTTCAGATCTATTATTAATAAATAGAGGAAACACAATATAACACAAGGCGCAAGAGGCATTGCGAATAAATGCTGGTCCAAAACCCACGCCCTGCGACTATTTGTCTTTATTCATTTCATTCATGTTGCAAAATCCCAACCTTTGCTGCTTCAGTGAGGGCTTGTTCATGTTGACATGCAAGGTAATATGTAATGTGAATTCTATAGTTGTCTTCACCTGCATCTTTTCTTTTGTAAGAATAATACATTTGTACATAGTCCTTAGGCTGTGCCATTAATCAAGTTTCAATTTACACACATGATTATGGCTCTAATTGATTACAAAACTGTGTAATTGGGATTGTTAATATTTACTCTGAAGTGTGTTCAATGCACACATTATTCCTTCTGTATCATAGTAATACTCATAGATTGTGGGTGTGGGCTGAAACACGCTAATTGATTTTAATTGCAACTGATTGATTATTGAAATAGTCGTCAACTAATTAAATAATCAAATGATCAATTAACTGGCCTATACATAGACTTTGTCTGTAAATGTACTCCACCAGAATGTCCTCAAGTAGCTTAACTTCAGCTTCATCTGTGTCAAATTCAGTATTTTTTTAAAATTCTCATTTGCAGGCCTTTTGCAATTTTTTTTTTTTCTATTTTAGAAGTGACAGGACAGTTTTATAGCGTGAAAGGGGGAGAGAAAAGGGGTATAGTTGTCAAATGTCGGGTGGGGGCTGGACTCGGAACACATGACACTGCAGTGGTGGCAGTAACCACATATGTGCAAGCCTTTAACCACTGCACCACCAGCAGAGGACGGCCTATTGCATACTAAACAACTTACCCATTAATCACAATAATATTCGCTAGAATAATCGGTTAGCATATGTTTACTGTGGGATGCATAGATAACGACTTTACTTTCTATTTATATCTGTTCATAGTCTTCATTTTAAGCGTTCTGAAGCCCCACCTTCTCTCTAAGCAAATATTAGTTTTAATAATCATATTTCCATTTTTATTTCAATAATTGTGATTATTATCGAGCAGCTTTACGTAGTTTCAGAATAAAATAATCTAAACTAATGGACATGCTTTATATGAATGTATTGTCATGTCATAATTTTTTACAAATATTTTTATCATAAATATTTCACTGCATTAAGAATGTGTTCCCCATACACTGTCTGTTATTATGAAACAAGCAATTGAATAGACTATCCCAGGACATCACATTATTTGAGAGGAAAAAATAAATGAATAGAGAATTTGAGTATTATTTTTTTCTGTTTTATAGTCAACATTTCTCCCTTCTACCTTCAGTACCTGCATCGTTTCCAGTGGACCCACCTGAGCGAGCGTCTGGCCTATGAACAGACGGTCCTCCAGCAGAGACTCAGGACTGAAGTGTCTCAGGCCAAGAGAGAAACCAACTTCTACCTCAACAATGTGGACAAAGGAGAGAAGATGGAGCGGCAGCGGAAGAAGAGGCAAAGGGATGGACAACAGGTACAATCATTCAATGATTTTGTCATTTATTGTGTTTATGTGCAAACATTCCTTTATTCCTTTGCAGCTTTTACAATGTTTCTACAATATTTGCCTCCATTTTATAATGAAAGACTGTTGTGTTAAAAATTAATGGGAACTCATTTTTAGCAGCCAATTCAAATTATTTCACACATCTTGCCAGACACGACCAATTGAACAAATGAACCAAATCATAAGTAATCTCAAATGTCCTTTCTTTGTTTCAGGGGGAGGAGAGAACATGGGACTTCACTCAACGTCAAACTGAAGAGGAGATTCAAAACAGAAAGAAGAGGAAAAATAATGACTCAGTTTCACAGAAACAAATGGACAAGTCCCGCCTTATACAGCAGAAGAGCCAATCAAATGTCTCATTGCTTGCCAAAATCTTCAACACCAATCAATCATAAGCAGCCTGACAATTCGCTGGGGAGCAAACGTTGGAACAATTTTATACTGCAAATGCATTTTTTCCTTGCCAGTCACTGGATGGTGTAAGAGTCTCTGCATTGTTAATTTACGTAAAGACAATGTAAAGAAACTTTTTATTGCTTTATCTCGATCAATGAACTGTAATTATGGTGTTATTAAACACTAAATTTGAGTAGGATTCACAATTAAATTGTCTCTCTAAAATACATATAATTTTTTTCCTTCTTTACATTTTAACTTTTAAATACAAATAAAAAATGGCCATTTCTGATTCTGATTTCAGGCCGTTTCAAACCCTACAGAAACGGACTTAACTTTTCAGTCATGTTAAAACATGTTGTGGAGTAGAAAGTACAGATACCTGCTCTCAAATCAAATATAGTGAAATAAAAAGTATTCGATGCATTAGTACAGCTACAGTATTTTTGTACTTTGTTACTTTCTACCACTGAGAAGAGGAAAGTTAAGGTACACTTTATTGTCCCCAACGCATCAGAAGTTATATTTGACAATGACTATTCAAATGTCAACAGCTCATGCTGTCAGAATGAAGACTCAAGATGTCTTAAAAGGCTGATTTTAAAACTTATTTGAAAATGCAGATTATGGCACAGCCTTCAAAGACAATCTATTTTAAAGTTGTTAAAGTGCAGTTATTTACCAGATTTCAGCTTGATCGTCAGTTGTAGGCCAAGACTAATTGTTGTAGCCTAAATAAGGGATTGAGTGGTGGTCGAAAAGTGAATAAATATTAACAAATAAAATTAAACCTTTTCTAAAGCAATTGAATTCAAACAAATGTTAGACTTTACCTTAAAACCATGTCTTCTATTCAGTGCATGTATAGAAGCTAATAAATCAGAGTCAGAATCAGAAGGGGTTTATTGCCATAGTCAATGAACAAAATTCACAAACATAGGAACTTATCTCGGCATTAAGGTGCAACATAAAACACTGAGCAATAATAAACAACATATATTCAATGTATATGCAAGCCAATAGCCAATGATAAAGCTTTTTTAATGATTGATATTTGTCTGTCTCTGGACAAATTCTTACCAAATCTAGAATATTTATCCTGCTTATACTATAAGAGCCCCTAAAATATCTAATCTATCAACCAAATACATTTTCATTTCACATGGAAGCAGAAAACATAGTATGTATCAGCCAAGGTTATTTGATCAAGAATAACTTTTTATATTATTTTATAATATAAGAAGGAGATCATGGGTTCGATTCCTGGGCGAACATTACATCACATGATCTCTCTGGGTGGAGTCTGCATGTCCTCCCCGTGCTACCGTGGGTTCTCTCCGGGGTCTCTGTCTTCCTCCCACCGTCCAAAGACATGCGTGTGTTAGGTAAATTGGCAACTGTAAATTGTCCCTCGTGAATGCGTGTGAGAGTGAATGTTTGTCTGTGTCTATGTCTCTGTGTTAACCCTGCGACGAGCTGGCCACTGTCCAGGGTGTACCCCGCCTAAGGCCCAAAGGCACTGGGATAGGCTCCAGTCACCTGCGACCCCTAGCGGGAACAAGCGGTAGAGAATTAAATTAAATTATTTTATAATATTGTATATTATAGTAATTTTAAATGGTCTCTTAATGCATGCCCCTTTTGATTTCATATGTTGTTTTTATTATTGATTAGTGTTTTATGTTGCACCTTAATGCTGAGTCAAGTTCCTATGTTGAATGTAAATTTGGTTCTTTGACAGTGGCAATAAACCCCTTCTGATTCTGATTTTGATTCTAAAGCTATCGACAAAATACTTTCTAATTTCTTCTCAGTAGTGATTCTTTTTGTCTTTGTTTGTATCCTCTTCGTGTTTGTCATAAGCTTTCATGATCACATAACATTCCCTTGCAGATGTATAATGTTATAAAGTAAGAGCCTCAGCCCGCTCCGTGGAACCGTCCGCGCGCTCAGCGGCTGAGGATCTCCGTGAGGACGCACCGGGGGACGCACTGGGGGCGGGGCAGAGCACAGCGGCAACATGGCTGCAGATTACTGGGAGCCAGAGAGAGAAGAGCCGTAGTCACACTGAACCGAGCCAAAGAACCAAGCGGCGGGACCGGGACCACTCTTCCCGGTGAGTGCTCCGGACTGCGGTGCCCCGTGTTTAAACGGAGGGTAAAGGGCGGTGGATGTTACGGTATAACGGTGGTGGCGTTTGTGTGGAGCGGCAGCAGGTTCGGGTTAAAGCCGCTCCGCCTCCGGGGGCTATTTATAACCGAGCCGTGACAGCCGCTGCGCTGCGGGAAGTAGACGGGCCCCGCGCCGACCGATCGCCGTTATCTTTACGGACCACGGCAGGAATTAGCCGGTGATGCCAGAGTAGCAGCTGTCAGGGCGATGAGCTAATGTGTGTTAGCCTGTTAGCTGTCAAAACATCCCTCAAACCCTCCGGCACGGCGCCTAACAGCTACAGCTACAGCTACAGCAACAGCTCAGCCTCAGGTGCTGCTATAATAATGTAATACATGCAAGAATGATCTTTGGATTTTAACTGGACATTTGGACATTTGTGCATCTCATGAATAGATCCATAAGAAATGTTGAAATTGCTGTTTGTTATATTTATAATGACTAAGTGAATGTACGGTGGTTTCCTGTCTGCTGTAAAACCGTGTCATAAATAATGTTACTGTACCAGTGATTAGACCTTAACCACCCTTTGTAAATAATTGACCACTGGTTCTGGATTGGACGTCATTCTGTTGGTGCAAGGTAATATTTTGAAAGCTTAATGTGAAGCTTAACTCCAACCAAAATATGCAAGTAACAAAAATGTTTCGAACACATATTTTCCACATAATTTCATACCTGTATTTGATGTGGAAGTCACAGATTGGCAGGTGAAAAGAGGAGGGAAAACCGAACGATGGATTCAAAGTGGGGTTAAAAACTTACACTGTCCAAAATTGTGAAAATCATAAAAAGAGATTTTGTCTCAAGGGACTTCCTGACTTCCTATAAATGTATATATTTTTCTAGAATGCTTGTATGTTGTCCCTGTTCTCCCTCCTTTGTCTTTCTCTCTCCCCATGTCATTGACATCGCCAGTGTGTTGGCTTTACCCATCTCTTTCTGTCATTATTACCTGTACATTGACTTGCATTTGACCTCTATGTCCAGGTGTGCAGTCCGGCCTGGCTGCCCCTCCCCCCTCTTCAGCGCGGCCCCCCCTGCCCCCCCTCATGGAGCGGGTGAGGAAGATCAAGCGACAGCTCTCACTCACTCTGGGGAGGGGCGGGGCTGGGGGAGGAGACAGGACGCTTACTGAGGTTAACCAGGATGTGACGTCTCACAGCGATTCAGGTAAACGATACTAGTCCGACACTACAATAACCAGAAGAGACAAACACCAGATGAACCATGAATGTATTGGAGAAGTGGATAATTGTTCATATAGTAATCCTTAATTTATCTAGGCAGAAAAGGTTGTAAGGTCTGTAGGGCTGTAGTCGACTAAAGAAATTCTTGATTGACTTAAGTCTTGCTCTATGCATGGATTTAGCGACTAAAGCTGGTGTAGAACTTCAGCCATACATTTGACCCAAAGTGCAATGACAAGGCAGAATAAATAAATGAAATGAATCTTTAGCTCCCTCCTTGCCTGCTCCTCTCTTCTGTTGTCCACACGAATCCTACATAATATAAAAAATGACTGACAAAACGATTAAAGGCTTACAGCTCCACCCAGAAGTCATTTTCAATCTGAAGGTGCAGGTTTGAAGAGCTGAAATAGTGCGGGGGGGTGTAGATTAGTCCTGCGTAATGTAGCGTACTCTGACCTTGTTTACTTGCTAGACTGGTTTTGGTTGTTTTACCCTATTCTCTTTTCACATAATAAAATAAAATCTACTTTGCAGCAGCACAGATATATTGTAAAAGCAGCTCTTGGGGTGAAAATGTGTTCATTATGCGCTCTCTGCAGTATTTATAGACCGTTATGGTAAAACAGGCTCTGGTCTCTGAAAAGGCACCTATAAACTCATCGCGGTGAATAATTAGGATGCTAGAAATGGATTCGGTAAGTGAGCATTACATGTGCATCGCTACAAACTGTTTAAAATGAACTTGTGTTTTTCATGTTTTTAAGACTGTAAAAATTAGAGGGAAGAGGTAAACATTGGTGTTACTTCTCAAATCAATTTCTAGGAATCAATTTCTCCAGATACATTCATGAGATACTTACGCATGCTGCACGACTCCCTGTCTTTGATCTGATTGGTTGTTTGGCTTGGACATTTTGATTGGTTCACTCGGCTATCAATCAATTAACCTTTTGTTGTTGTTCCTTTCCTTTCTTTTCTTCCAAATCAACCAATCATTGCCTCCCCCACACTTGTTCTTTACCCTTCACCTGTCCCTCACCTGTGTGGGTCCCAGAGGTGGGCTCTATGCGCTCCTCCTCAGGTGTGAGAGGGCGTGGTGGCAGTGGAGGGGGCGGAGCCAGCTCGTCCTCAGGTGTGAAGGGGCGTGGCAGTGGAGGGGGCGGGGCCAGCTCCTCAGGTGGGAAGGTGCAGGCTCTGCTTCAGTCGTACAGCAGCTCTCTGAGGAGACCACGAGGACTGGGGAGAAGTCTGAGCTCCTACCTCAACCACACCACACGGCTCGGTATAAAAATACTAATAATGTAGACGAATCAAATATGGCCTTCACACAACACTATTCCATGGTTTAACAGACTTTTTTATTAACTTTTAATACCACATCACTAAGCAAGCAAAAGTGGGAAGAGAAGCCAAAAAGTGTCGTCTTCTGATCATTTATTTTGAGTTCTTTTGTAGTTTACAGTTTTGACTGCTTATTCGCAATCTTCTTCGGAGTTGTCACGAGATGTTGCTGTACGGAAAAACGTGCCCACTGGACTATAAACCGGGACGAGGGGGGCCTTTTTACTCACCCACACCTGGGATACTGTCCCAAAGAAGTCGTATTGCAGATGGCGCTGTCGCCATGCCTCCAATGGTAGGAAGGCACCACTAAAACCTGTGTAAATCACAACACAACTCTGAAGAAGACTGCGAGTGAGCGGTCAAAACTGTCAACATAAAACTTTTGTCACTTGTAGAGTGGGAAGAATAACCAAAACATTTACTCAGGAGTACTGTTACAATGTGAAATATATTACACAAGTACTACTTGAATTGAATTATTTGATAGGGACAAGTACGTACATTAAACATGGAACACACAACATTTATACACATTTCTTATTTATATTGTCCGTTCCTTCTTCAACTAAACGTACTTGAGTAAATATTTACGTTTCATATTCTGTAGCTGATCTTGTTATTTTCGGTGGCTCTGACTTGTGTGCAGAAATAGTCCACGAGGATGTGAAGATGAGCTCAGATGGAGAGAGTGAACCGGTGTCTTCTGCTGACGAGGTTCAGCAGAGTCCAGTCCGAGTGCGCCTCAGGAACAAGAAGATCTCCAGAGAGGTGCGCGCATCCGTTTACCAATGCTAACGCTAAATGAACAATACAACATTAGCTCGGTCTATAAACAATACTACTACTACCTAAGGAAAAAATGTTTGGCCCTCTGAGTACCACTTGACCAGGACTATTCCAGGTCTAAACTAGGGTGAAACCAGGTCTGAAATAAGACCTGTTTTCAGGCCTATACTAGTTCTAAACAAGGACGTAAAGTACACAATATCAATATCCCACTCAAAAACAAATCCATCCTCTCTAGAAAGACGTACTGCTTTTGTGTCTTTGTGAGAAGCAGGTTTGAAATGTCTTGCTCAATGTTTTATTTTTCCACTCTTAAAGCAGAACTTTGATGATAGAGCTCCCCCTGCAGGTCTCATGTGAAAATACATTGTCAGGAAAAAAATAGACTCCAAAAGCTTTTGCTATCGTAATAAGGCAGCATAAAAACATACAAAAACATTTCACATTGCCAAATATTAAAAAAAAGAGCCAGTGTTTCTCAGGAGAGTTGTCGATGTCGGCAAATGTTGCAAGGCTGGTTTACCGCCCAGAGACCGCAGGGGGCGACAACAGACACTTCAAACGCCCCACAAATATGTAACATTCACAGGGGCTTACAAATGCCTTCAATAAGGTAAAATTTTACTTAGTTCGGCTTTAATATGTATAAGGAATGCATTAAAAAGATTCTGTAAGCCGTTTGTTTGAAATGACATAATAATTGTGCCTCTTCTAGGACATAAACAAGCGCTTGTCTCTTCCGGCTGACATTCGTCTTCCTGATGGCTACCTGGAGAAGTTCAGTATGATTGGTCCAGGCCTTTTTGATCAGCCAATCAGCAGGCGGCTGCGCAGAGTCTCATTGGTACGTTTGCTTTCTATGTTCTGCTTCGGTATTTTCTTTCTTTTTTAGCATTTATTAACCTCACCCCATTGTACCTTTTTTTGTTTTGTTTTTTTTTTAGTCTGAAATTGGTTTTGGGAAACTGGAGACTTACATAAAACTGGACAAGCTGGGAGAGGTGAGAATAAGGCTAACGTTTCCCTCATACAGCCACAGTTTATCACAAATTGGTCATCTCTTCAGGGAACGTATGCCACTGTGTACAAAGGACGGAGTAAACTGACTGAGAACCTGGTGGCTTTGAAGGAAATCCGTCTGGAGCACGAGGAAGGAGCTCCTTGCACTGCAATCAGAGAAGGTACTGCTTAATCAATGTTTTTGTATTGGTTTTCAATGGAGAAACGGATAATTGTACCGCAAATAGTGCAAAAAGGGTTTCATTAAATCAAACACTGACACCACAGCCCAGAATTGTTTAAAAATCATAAATATGAATGCAAATAAACAAATAGAAATGCATTGACTTCAATTGTGTTATTAACGATAACCCAAACATTTTAACCATGTTTGAATTTTTTTCATTGTTTCTAATATTTTTTTTTCATCTCTGTATTTGCAGTTTCTCTTCTGAAGGATCTGAAACACGCAAACATTGTCACTCTCCACGACATCATCCACACCCAGAAATCCCTTACGCTCGTCTTTGAGTACCTGGTAAGGCTGCAATAATTAATCCTTTATTCCTGGTATTGTAATTCATCTAAATGTTTTTCACAATCGCAATAATTACATGTATTTTTATTTATTTTTTCTAGGACAAAGATCTGAAGCAGTATTTGGACGACTGTGGAAACACTATTCATGTCCATAATGTCAAAGTAAGTATTGTCTTTTCACTTTTAATATGTTTTTTTTGTAGGTTTAAACCGATCTCGTCTCTTGGGTTTTAATGGCACGACTTTTTAAAGCTATTGTCTAAAAACACACATTTTACTTACAGGTGACTTTGAATTTTGTGCCAGTTTCATATGGACCTAATAATTACATGGATATTAACTACAAACCAGGTCAAAAGATTTGCAATCTGACAGTAAAAGATAAATAATTGTACCATAGTATTCTGACCAGTCCTCTTAATTTAAACTGAAAGGATTATACAATGTTGTGATGCCATGTGAATGTAGTCCCAAAACAACCATGATGGCACCCCGGGATACTACCAAATACATTTACAGCTGTAATCTTTGCAAAACATTTCAAATCAGGTGCATTGTCGTTTATTATATTTTGTTAACACTTCTAAATTTAAATACAGCGCCATCATTTTAATATCTTCAAAATCATCTCGCAACCCCCCCCAGCCCAGTGCCTCACGACCCCCAATATGGGAACCACTGATCAAGATGTTTCGATTGCCACCTGGAAGTAATTTTCAATCTGAAGGCACTGGTCTGGGGAGCTGGAATTTATAGTGCTCTGCGGAGACGGGAGCTGGATTACGTTGGGTTTTGCTATTGGTTTGAGCTGATTAAACGTGCCGTCACACCTACTCTCGTCCAGAAATGATGTTTGCTGTAGTTTCAGAATGAGTCAGTCAATATCATTTTATCCAACCCTGAGGAGCAATTTAAGTGCCGTCCCAGTGCAGCTTAACTAGAGTTAGAGTTCCTCTGTTGAACCGAACACGTTCTGTCTGTATTGCCTGTTACATTTGAAGCTGTGCAATTTCTTGTTTTATAATTACCCTTTTATGAATTTGAGATGGTGATTTGAAAGGCTGTTTTCAAAGTTTAGAGCAAACTGTCATGACAAAGACAGTCACGACAGTTTCCTCCAAGAACAGGACCTGCCGGCTTGTATTGTACGAACACGTTTTACTGTCATTGTCCAATTGAAGTCTCTTGTATTTTCTGCTTCAGCTCTTCCTGTTCCAGCTGCTCAGAGGACTGTCCTACTGCCATCACAGAAAAGTCCTGCACCGAGATTTAAAACCACAAAACCTGCTCATAAACGACAAAGGGGAGCTCAAACTGGCGGACTTCGGTAAGACATTTAAATAATTATACGTGTACTGGATCTGTATGAGTGGAGCGTAATAATGATCTTCTTTCTCAGGTTTGGCGCGAGCGAAGTCTATCCCCACAAAAACATACTCTAATGAAGTGGTGACGCTGTGGTACAGGCCTCCGGATATTCTGTTGGGAAGCACCGACTACTCCACTCACATCGACATGTGGTCAGTCACCGATACCGGAAATCAGCTAAAATGTCCCATTAAATCCTTTATTTTGAATGGTTAAACCAAATTCACCATGTAATACTGTTGCATCCTGAGATGATCCCCTTCTCCATTGATGACATCAGCAGCTACATGTGGTGTTGTCCGTGTTTCAGGGGCGTGGGGTGTATCTTCTACGAGATGGCCACAGGACGACCTCTGTTCCCCGGATCCACAGTGGAGGAAGAGCTGCACTTCATCTTCAAACTATTAGGTAGGTTACTGCTATGTAAACAGTGATTGCCAAAAGTCATTTTAGAATTGACCATATAGGCCAAATGAAGTGGCAGTAGCTTACGGTCGTTGTGAGACATTTTGCCGTTAAAGGGCACGTAATAAGCGACATCACCTTCAGTTATCTTTCAACAGTGTTTCCTCATCATTCGTGTACAAAGCTATATTTTCATTGATTCCTGCATGTTTGAGTAATCCTGTATTGTCCTGCAACTGAGGCTCGAGTGCTCAGAAAAGTCCTGTTTTCACCTACCCCTTATCCCCGCCCACATCTCTGTACTTAGTTGCGATTAATTTAGCCTGTGTCGGCTTCTAAAATGTCATGTAGCCGCGTTTCTTAAATAAAACCATGTAAATGACAATCCGTTGCTGGTGAAATGTCACTATGAAGAGGCGGAGCTTATCACTTCTGCAGTGTCGAACAGGAAGTGTTGAACAGGAAGTCAATGGACCTGCTTCTGTCACTAAAACAGTTTTTTAATCAACATTTCTGTTTACATTGAACGAAATGTAAAATAATGATCTACTTTCATTACAGTTCAATATTAAGTACCTGAAAAAAATGATAGCACGTCTCCTTTTAACTATAAGGTTAGTGGTTTGATCCTTGCCGACGTGTCCATGGGCAAGATACTACCTGAGCCTTGAGTGTTTGTACTCGATGGTACTACTTCTGAAGAGTTTTAAAATCAAGATTCAGTTCACTTTGGACACTGGAGAGAAGGCTCAAGTCTGAACGGCAAAATTAATACAAGAATCCAATGCTTTCCAGAACATTTTTATTAAAGGAGGAAACCACGGGTTTCTTCTTCTTGTTCTTCTTGTTGTTCTTGTTATATTTGTTTTTGTTGTTCTTCTTCTCATTTATATTCTTATTCTTCTTGTTTTTCTTCTTGTTCTTGTTTTTCTTGTTCTTCTTCTTGTTCTTCTTCTTGTTCTTGTTGTTTTTGTTGTTCTTCTTCTCGTTTTTGTTCTTATTCTTCTTGTTGTTTTTCTTGTTTTTGTTTTTCCTAGTGTTGTTCTTGTTTGCTGAGGAAATAATATAAAAATGCCATTGTGATTTGCTAATTGCGACCGTGTAACGTTGGTGTGATTCTACACTGTAACCATAACTACATAACCATAACTAGCTGCAGTACGCGCATGACTTGGAGCTTCCCTCTGCTGTTGTCGGTGCTGTCCGTGCCGAAAAGCTTCTATGGACAGTATCATATCAGTTTTCATTTTGGACCGGCGCCGTTCCACCTCTGCAGCGAATGACCTCATCGCCCTGTCCCTCTGTTTGTTTCCAGGGACGCCCACGGAGCAGAGCTGGCCCGGGATCAGTGCTAACGAGGAGTTTGTGGCGTACAACTATCCGCAGTACAGAGGAGAGAGGCTCAGCAATCATACGCCCAGGTACCGAACAGAGAAGTGGAGTCCTTTTGGGCTCATCTTGTTTTACAGAACCCAGTCTGAGATCAGGATCGCCCAAGTTAATACTGTCCAATACATGCTACTAATTAGACATTTATTTGATTATAATGTGGCGATGCATGTTTGTGTTTATGCTTGACATTCTAGTTTTGTGTACATTCAACAATTTTAAGATTAAGGCAACTAATCCTGACCATACAGCAAAATAATTGTTTTTTGATAACCGTACAGACCCTAAAACACATGCAAAAGACCTTTTTTATAACTAAGGCTGCTTTATTAAATTAAAATGTCAAAAAAAGAGAGATTTCAGATTTTTATCACACTTTATTTGTAAATGTTCTCCATCTAGAACTGTTCTCTCAACATGTTTTAACCATTTTATTTAGTTAAAAAGTCTCAATGTACATTTGAGTTGTCGACTACTGAAATAATTATTAGTGACTGCCCTGAAAGCAAACAAAATGAAACCGTGAACATCCTCTTACATTTGAATAACACTCTCGCGCGTCCCATGTTCCTCCCTTTGTTTCTCCAGACTGAGCAGCGAGGGAGTAGAGCTTCTGTCTAAATTCCTACAGGTCAGTGAACGCCTCCTGCCTTTGGTCAAATCACATTCAGATCTGTCTTCATCTTGATGTTATATTTTGGTTCTGTGCGTCGGCGCAGTTCGAGGGGAAGAAGCGCGTTTCAGCCGACGAGGCGATGAATCAGCCGTACTTCAGCGTGCTCGGGAAGAAAGTGCTCACGCTGCCTGACTGTAAGAGACGCGCTGGGCAACAGCTCGTAGCGATGTTCATGCGGTGGAATTCATACCATTATTCATTTATTATATTTAATTTGAAACATGCATTAAATGAGGGAAAATATGACTTACTTAAAACTTTGTGTTGTTGTAAATTTGTGTTGAAATGTAGTTTTTGTATCATTTTTTTTTAGCCACGTCAATCTTCAGTATCCCAGAAATCCAGTTGGAGAAAGAGTTGATACGACCGCCAGCTTCAGTGGATCCAGGTACGATGACACTTACATTCCACTTGAACAAATATGTTTCTTGTATTCAGAGTAGCCGTGAAGTCTTAAAAGCATTCAAAAGTATTCAGTTTGACAGTGCCACATTTAAGGCCTTAAAAGCCTAAAGTTTTACATTTCAAGATGAATTGTTTTTCTTTTTTTTTCCCATCCTTAATTGAGTCGTAATGTTCAGTTTTTTTTTGTCAGAATACATTTTCATTGTTTTTGTTTTGATTAGCTGTATCCACTTGCTTAGAAGTTAGATGTCTGTCTTTAGATTTACCATTATTGTCTAATAATACTGCATTCAAATATTAGAAAATATTGTATGATTTGCGTAAAAATGTCCCATAGCAATAATGTATTAGAATTAAGATTTCAGTTTGCATACATTTTGTATCCAACACATCTTAATATATCAGTATTCGTGTATTCTATACTAAAAAAGAAAAAAAGATCGCATCAAATTTGTGCTCGGCATTAAAACGTTTTCAAAAAGTCAAAAACTACTCTTTATTGTGGATATTAACGTTAACAATCCTTAAATTTCCAACTTGCCTAACCCTAGATTATGATAGTTGCGTACAATATGTAGGCCTGAGGCAATTTTCCTCACACAGTAAAGAGGAAGTTATTAAAATCACTGGTATTCACATGCACAGCTTTAGTGAAGTGAAGCGGGGTGTGGACCACGACACTCGGCCAATCAGCTCTCATCACAAAGCGTCATACGGCAACGCGCACGGCTCTTTCTTACAAAATTATGATCCATAAAATGTTTTACGATTACAGATGCAAACAGTGCGCATTACGTCACAAACGACAAAGTTTAGCTGGACAAAACCAAATGTACTTCCTTTAGTCATTCTCAGGGGAAGTATAATAATGTCTCTTTATTTATTCTTTCCAGTGGGTCAGATCAGTCCCTCGCATCGGCGAAGTCTGCTCTTCTGACGTCTCCATCAATTCTGGACAAGCAAAGGGAAGTTTTATTGTTCTGAGACGTTTCACATGTATTACTGTTCAAACAAAGCTGAATCCAGAATCGATGACGCACTTGGAATGAAATATTTACCGCATATTTCGATCTCACGGTGACTGTTTGGATGCAATAACGAACCATGTAGGAGCAGCCATTCTTCTTGAAGCAACAAACGCGCGAGGAGCCAGTGGATCTGAGGCAGTCGTCTTCCAGAATAATTATTGCAAAGGCCGAAAGGGAAGTCCTGGAAAACCTGGAAATGAACCACAACTGATCTGGAATAATTCTCTCAAGGCTATGTCCACTTTGTAAAGCAATAGATAACTCATTTTAGTTATTACTTGTATAATTTAATAAATCCAACATGCTCATTTCTGTAAATATGAATTATTTAAAATGCACTTTGTTATTTCCTGATTTGCAACAATCCTGAAGGAATGAGTTGCATCAGAATTTAACACGATTTTTGTCTCAATGATTTCACTACATTTTCGTTATACATTTTCTTTTTTTTAAACCATATTTTAATTTCTGGTGATTTAAAACAATACCATATAGAATTAATCACTGTGAATTGATTTGAACCTAAAATGTAATCGTGGACATAGCCTGACCTGCAGTAACCCACTCCACCACTAGGAGCTGCTCTTCCTCAAGCCAATAACATCTCACAAAGACAGACTTCACATTTCTCCAGATTTGTCCAGATTTCTATGGATTTTACCGTCGCCATGGAGACTGTTGCAGAGGAGAAGCCATAGACTGTTATTGTGCATGTCTCTTAACACTGGTCTGTATTTAAAGGCGCACTGTGTAACTCTTCTGGCGGAGGGTCCGTCACCCGCTCGTCTCATGAAAAAGTCATTGCTTTGCCAGGTGTCGCCTACTTGTGGAGACGTTTTATGCCATTCTGTGGAACATTCCAGGAAAAAACAATAACATTTACATAGACGATAGAAGGTTCCGGACCCTCCACCTAAGAAAAAGTGCATAGTGCCCCTTTAAACTCGCATATTTACAATAACTGCTGAGGACGTATACACAAAATCTATTTATTTATATCAAGGACAATAACTGAAGAAGTAGTTTTACAGTCTAAATGAATGTATATTTAGTTTGTGGATGGTTTAAATTTTTAGTGACATATTTGTTGTTTTTATACATTTTCTGATGCAATAGAAGTTATTAATTTTTCAGCGTTGGAGTGAGACTACTTGAAGCATTACATCACTAGACCCTCTTAATACTTTGCGCTCCTAGAAGTTTGTTTAAACAGAGAATCTCGCGTTGAATATTACATTTCTGAATATAAAATGATCTCTGAATGTTAGATAAGGTTATTAAATCTTAAACTGCGACTAAACGGTTTAAACTTCGCTCAGAGCAGTGGCAGCGCACACAGGGTTTTTGACAGTTTTAGACCACAAAGCTGCAAAAGAGTCTCATCTACTCACAAAAAAAAGGACAAAGAAGAGCTGCGAGTGCTACTAAAATGCCATGTTGATTGTTTAGTCCCACTTTAAAACTTGAATCACTTGTTATCAGCCTACAATTCCGCTCGTATTCAGTTGTAGGATTTTCACCTGTGTTTTGTGCTTTGCTTTTCTTGTTTTGTTGTTGTTTTCCCCCCTCTGATAGTCTCTCTCCAATGCTTTAAACAAAGCCACTAGTATTATTTCTATGTCTTTTATCCTGGCATCGTTTTGGTTCTGATTGTAAAACTTAACAACATCTCAGTGTTCCAGGTCTAGTCCCTTCTTCAGGTTCAATCTAATCTGAATTCTTAGTTTTTTACCGCTTGCTGTTGTGGCCGACGTGAAGTTGAATATGTGGAGGATTTTAGCAATAGACAAAATGAAATATTTAAAACTGTAGACTCTGAGGCATTTATTCAGCTGTCAATCTGATATTTTTAATGTATACAGCGTTTATATAGAGTCAGTGGAGAAATAGCTGTGAACTTTTTCATTTGATATGGGAGAATCGGATGAGGCGTATGGACTGAAGTAAAAGTTGGGGATTGTTACTGTGGTTGGTTTGTGGGACTTGTGGCTCTTTTAGTTGTGTACATTGGTGTCGACTTGGATTGTAGTGACCCTTTTTAATAACTCCTGTCGTTACCAAGGAATGCAGAAATCATTGCAATCGCATTAGAGAATGTCAATGTAAAGACGGCGGCATCGTTTACTTTACGTGAACGCCAAAAATCGGATTTCCGGAGTTGTCGGGTTCAATTTGATGCGAGTAATCCGATTTCTTTCTTTTTTGTTGTTGTTGTTGTTGCACATTTTGGTGAGGAAAACACTGCAAAGCACAAACAGTTGGAGCAAGGACAGAGATCGAACACGTCAATTTTTAAGACACTGCGTTTACTTCCAAATCCACGAATGAACCGACTGTCCAATGCACACTTGAATGGTCCGTGTACTCCGGTAATCCGGTTTTTCTGCAGCCGCTCCGGTATCCAATTCTGTGTCGATAATCAATCCTATTCTAATTGTGAAATGTTTAGTATTTTTGCTCAAATCTGACCTTTTGTGTGATTCTTTAGACTGTATATTACACGCCAAGGTGATCAATCAGACAATTTCGAATCACCTGATGCCACTCCCACGTGTAGTATCTTACCTTCTCTAGTGTGCACAGAGCTGTAAGGTAGTTCCAATTTGTATTTTTTTTATTTTTTTGTAAATGCAAAGCGTGTTTTTACCGTTCTCTGCAGTCCTCAAACGCCACAGAACCCCTGGTCTGGTTTCGACTGGCAGTTCAATAAAGTGCATGAAGAAGGTTTCGTGACCGAGAGAGCCTGTTCGAATGTACGTCATGTGGTCAGTATTTTCAATTTGTGTACAGATATCGATATTATTATGAGCTCGGATTGTGGTCGCTTTTTGTAAAACTTTGCTCGATTCTAACCAAAGTTTCCCGCAATATACCGCAATGCATGCTGGGACGGCTCCAGACCCAATAATACTGCGTCTCTTCCATTGGCCGAGAAGCACTTGGTTATCGACACGAAGAGCCGCAGACTTTGAACCAGTCCAATGAGAACCACGGAGATGTTTGTGTTTATGTGACAAATGCTGTTTACTACATGTACCACAGATATTTACAGTCTACAAATATATTCAATAAATCTTTATTTATTATCACACGCCACGCTGGTGTTTTCAGTACAAGTATGGTGGCACTTTTGTCCAATTTCTTCACTCGTTCATGCACGTTTGGTTCAGGACAAAGGCTTCAGGTTTTAAGGTCATTTCATAGTGCACCTTTTTCAAACCTTGGGGGTAAAGATGTGTTACTATAAATGCATGAACCTGGTCAAAGAGAAACACTTGACATTGATCGACGTGCCACAGCAAGCGGAGGAAACATCTAAATGGTGTTAAATCAAGTTGTGGAAAAAAAGTGCAGACATATTTTCTATCCATAAATGCACAAAGAGCCTCTTATGTGCAAGTTTTAAAACAAAAACCTAAATGGCAGTATTTTTGCTAAAATTGTCCAAAGTATGTCTGTTGGCAGCTCCACGTTCCCCCCTTTTATGAGCAACCGCCTGTCCAAGTCAAGGGGTCAAAATCCCCACATTTGATTGGTCGTCTGTGCTAAAAATACCAATAGAAATCACGAGGAAGGAATGACACGCCAGACAGAACTTTCATCTATGATCAGGCGTGATTTATACCGTTTTCATGTTTGCTTTATTGACAAAAAAATCACACATTCTCTGAAGGAAACGGACCCGTTGTAAAGTAACTGCATATTTTATTGTGTTAATCCAAAACATCAGACACATTTCACAAAGATATTTTACAGTGCACCACAACCTTTCACCTCTGACCTTCCCATGACCTGTCACCAATATTTACATCTTTACCCCCCCCCCCCCCCCCCCCCCCCCCTCCCCCCCAAACACATTCATACATACATTCACTCTCACTCACTCACTCCAGGGTGCGTCAACGTCAAAGGAAGTGTCCGGACTCTTTCCAAATCAAAAGTCCTCTTCAGCAGAACGTACACGGGAGACGTTTATAAGAAAAATAAATTCCACCACAAGAGTTCAGCTTATCTTTGCACATAAATACATAAGAATATTAATAATAGTAATCATCTACATTGTGCCTTCTCTCAACGCACTTCTGTCTGTCGCCAAAGCAGCACTGTGAAAAACGTCGGACATGCAAAAGACAAAGGGGAAAGGGAGACTCTGGAAGCACCGTTAATAGGTTTTAATGACTTCAGACTATTTGTATTTTCAAGAAATCTTTAAATTTACACGGCAGCAGCAAATTCATGCAGGAGCTGGGGTCGGCCCTATATTCCCCGGGACCTGCACAGTGGCTGGATATGCTGTAAAACATCACATTTATGCACAACTATTGGGGCTGTGGAACTGTATATGTGGTTGAACCAGTATTCTATCATTTGAGATCCAACACAACAGGCCTCAACAACATGCGCCGGGGAATACCGGGACCTTTCTAAAAATGAGCTACTGTAGTTCCCCCGTTCATAGAAAAGGGGGAACATAGTTACCGGGGAACATAGGTGCGCATCCCAGGAGACTGTAAATTACAGCATTGCCTCATACTCTCGCATCCATCCAATTTGTTTGTCTTAATAAAAAGCTGGTCAACAGGAGGCTATTTATTCATACTTTTCAGTCTCATTTAATTGGTGCCATTTTGAGGATTTATTTTTATTTTTTATTTTTTTTGGACCAATCAAAAGATGTAACATTTTGTCTTGAATTGAAATTGCCGTTTGTGGGTTTCATCTTCCTGTTTCATGCAACATATTGAGCAACTCAAAATTATAATATGTTGTTTAAATGGACTACAACATTGCGCTGCTAGCCCGCTGTGTCTCAAAGCTAATGCTAACTTTTATTACAACGCTAAATAAAACTAAACATTTGATTAAAAATTCAAAGTAACGACTTCCTGAATATTTTCTGTGAAGATTATTTCAGATTGGTATTTTTTTATTTTAGTATTAACCATAGATCCAAGTTAGCGTTAGCATTAGCATTAGCACAGAGGTGTCCACGTGACATCCAGGCACAACTCGCAGTCTGATCTGTCAGGATTTATTAATTTCCGAGCGACTTAACTCATATTAGAGACGCTAACACCGCGCTAGCCGGTGTTAGGCACAGAACACATGAAAAGCAGTCTTTCCCAGATCTTTTTTAGCATTTTGTGGATTCACTGTTGCTGTCACCTTAATTTACAAGTTTACAAATTTAAAGACTTAAAAAAAGTGAATTGGCAGTCCAAACTCATACCATGTTAAACCTTTTACATTATAATCGATATTCAAGGTTGCATTATTGTCTCATAATTATTGCATACATTTTGCTGGTGCCAGATTTCAGAGTGTCCCCTTTTTACACACTCCACTCAGTCCATTATTACATCGTTCAAATAGAAAACGGAAAACAAACGTCTACATCTATTGGCCCCGTGTGTGTCAATGGCAACAGACATCTTTATCTTTACAATGTGTGACGTGATGATGCCACAGTTAGACACTTGGGGGAGCGCACACCGACATAACGGGGTTTCTTTACATCGAATACACAGATATGGAAGACTATTTTTAAGAGAAGAAATGACATCTTTTAAGCAGCAAAATGTTGTAACATTTAAAAACGGGGAAGTTCAGTGGAAGATTTTTGGCGTAAACAAGAGCCGTGTTTCAGGCGTTTTGGGAACTCAGACAAGATCCAGGATGGTTTAAAATATAGTGTACTGTTGAATTATATGCACGAAAATACAAATCCCAGCCACAATACTAGTGTTTTGTTTCGACTCTTGGCTCTGGCATAAACGTTAAACACCAGAGGGCGTGATTGCGAGATAGGGCAAATGTTTACGTCAATAACACAAGGGATGGTCTAATGCCGGACACAAGGGGGGATAGTCGAGTCACCAAATACAATCCATTCAGAAACACGGCTGTTGTGAAATGCATATAGTGTTAGCCCATCGTCATTTGAACAGCTGTCTTCACCGTTTCTCCATCTTTCTACATCATTTTCTGATTTGCATATATTAATATCTTACAAAAACAGTGTAAAAGTCGTTCCATTAGTTTTATCCACTACAAACTCATAAATACCATGCGAATATTCTACAGACTTGTATGCTCGGCCCGGAAAGTGGGAGTCGTAAATATGTTCTCAAATTGCTCCGTACTAGGTTCAATCGCTCACCGAGCGTTTAAGATCAAATGAATCAAATGAAAGCAACAAGAAGAGATTTCTATTGTTTTCTCACATAAAGATGGACAGAGCATTAATCAACACTTCTTACAGTGACACATTTTCTGATCAAATTTTTGTTTTGTTTTGATACTATAAGGAAAAGGCTGGATACCAATTTTGATACCACAATGATAATAAAAAAAAGACTATAGACTGTCATTTCCAGTACAAAATCATAGTATTTTCTCTAATATTGTCTTATAATAGTTACAGATATAAATCCAGACCTTTCCAATACTTTTCATACATTTTCCCAGTAACAATACCTGTTCAAATGAGTGTGTAGTTTCAATCGTCTGGGTATCAATACCTGACAACGCTGGTTTTAAATGAACTTGATGAGATTCTGTATGCTCTGTCCATCGTTATACACCAAGTGCAAACCACAAGTTAAACCAAGAAAGGGCTCGAGATTAAATACTAGCTCCTGTCAGCCCCACCATTTGTAACCATTGAATCCCTATTTCCTGTCCACCTTCCAGTAAAACCAGTAAACCTCCCTTTAGTCTCTTTAGATATCTTGTAACACGATTTTTCCTCCTCCTCAGTCTTTCGTAAGTCCGAAGCAGTTTGATCCAGGTGTAGTGTGTCAGATGTGTCCACGAGTGCTGGTTTAAAACATGCACAGAGAGGAACAGAGCGGATCCCATGGAAGTTATAACATAGACATAGTCCATCGAGTTCACCAACAGCACAATCAGAGCCAGTTTGGAGCTATACATGCTTTCTGTTCATCATTCATTACTATTTTATTTATGTCCTGAATTTAACCAGGACCTGGAACTTGTTTCTTCAGGCCAAGCTACTAACTAACCACTATGCCACAAAATACCTTAAAAGTTCAGTAAAAAATGATCTGACAAACCCTTGAAATGATTATTTAAGGTTGAAAGTGGTTTCTAGCTTATATTCAATGCCAAACTGGCTCTCCTCCTGTGTTGGTGAAATATTCCAGTTTTGTCCATTTGTGTCCAAGTCTTTGTGTGGAAGAAAGAAAAAAATCCATAATTATTTACTAGCTCCAACCGCAGTGGATGTTTCGTGAAATTATTGCCCATATTTCACCTTTGTCAAAACTCCACAGTGAAAAGTGTAAAGGGAACGTGCACAGTCCATCCTGTCTCTAAGGCAGCACATGCAGGGGCAAAATCTGGGGTCAAGGGTCAAACGTTCGTACCGTAGAAGGAGAAACATCCATAGATTAAATTACAAGAAGAGGTGCTCTGTTTGAGTGTCGGAGTGAGTTGTGGAAGAGAGAGAAAACTGAACAATGCTCCGCTCAGTTCAGTATCCCCTGTTGGTCAATAGTGGTATTGCAACTACTAAAAAAGTACTACATGGAAAACATTTTTGAGGGTCACATATGACTTTCTACCAGTCAGGCATTCCCTCATCAGGATTGGTGTTAGCACTCCCAAGTACTGGCAACAAAGGTAATTTCCATGAGGAAATAAACAAAGCTAGCTAGCTGCGATCTCTAAATATAGCTTTAATGTCACAAATCTGGGGAATTTGAAACCAAATGTTTTTGTTTTAAACGCCTAAGGACAAATGTTGTCCTTTAACAACTGTTTATATTATGTTTACCAATTCATATTTACATTAATTATATTTATATTTTTCACAAAAACCAATATCTGTTACTACCTATTAAATGGTTTGACAATCATATTACATTGTAGATTTAGTGTGTTTATACTTCCTTGAGGCAGAGGAAGAGATTATGTTTTAAGTGATATATTAGACTTAAAAACAAAAAAAGTGGTTGTCATAAAACCTCAATATTTTCCAGAAACTTCGTATATTAGTTGAAAATACCACTATGTGACAGCAGAGAATTTAAGATTCTAACTGAGAAAACATTGTGTCCAGCCCTCCCTCTCCACAGTCTCTCTTGAGTTCTGTCTCAGTCTCTGCTCCCCTCTGTAGTCTCTCCCCTCTCTCTCCCCTTCACTCCCCAGCCGAGCGAGGCGTGCGTGGGTTCGTTTTCCCCTCGTGCGTTCTCCTGTTCCTGCCTTTGCGGATCTCCTGCAGATGCTTCCACTTCTTATTATTGGGCCTGTTCACTGTAACCTGTCCCGCAGCTCCCCCTGCTGGCGGTGCGGCTGATTGGTCTTTGCCTACATTTCCCACAATGCCTTTCTCTGTCGGGTGCTGATTGGTGGCCTGTTTGCGCGCCCACACCTGTTCGCAGATCTGGTCAACGGTGCTGAGGTTAGGGTGGTCCACGAGTTGCATGAAGTCGCGGTACCACAGCTTTTGATTGCTGGAGGGGTGGGCGGGGTTCGAGGCGCGGGGGTCCAGTTTGGAGGGGAGGTCCTGGGGGGGCGCGGAGGGGACGACCTCGAGGGTGATGCCGAGCAGGGTCTGGGTGAAGCCATGCTCCATGGCGTGGCACTGGTACAAGCCGACGTCTCGTTTGAGTACTCTGCGGATCAGCAGCCCGCGGTCTGTCTGCAGGAGGCGATCGTCCAGACGCACCTGAGGGATTCACACAACACAATAAATATGGCACTGAGTTCAGCCATATTTGCTATTAAAATAATGTTTTTTATGGAGTGTGGAAAAAGTGGACAAATAATAGTTCAGAGATAATTCACAGATAATAAACAGTGTCCAGTGACCGTGATCAGCCGTGATTTCAAAGTTTGCCATCTTTGTCTTACTGCTGCTGGTTTGGTCTAAACTGGTTTGGTCTGAGATGGTTTGGTCTAAACTGGTTTGTTCTAACTGGTTGTATGTCTAAATGTCTTCTGACTTTGACAATGAGTTTAAACTCCAAGTGCTAATGTAGATGTTGCTCCATTGTGTGGTTGTTCACTATGCTTTTTTACTCCTCAAACTAATTGCCCCAGACAAAACATTTATTAAGAAACTCACACAACAAACACCCCATTCATGTGGCAGACTGCGTGTAAGTCCCACCTCTTATCTAATCATGTTGAGGGCTGTATTGTTTAACGTCTCTCTTTCGTGTGTCTCTCACCTCTTCTCGTTGGCTCTGGGGCGTTCTCTGATAGGTCCATGTGACCTGAGCTTGCAGAGATTTTGGGATACACTCTAGGAACGTGCTGCTTCCATCCACGCCGTACAGCTTCCTCTCTGAGACGCGGTGCTTGTGGTGATCTATAGGGGGTGCCAGAGGACAACATATTGGACGCCGCTACAACTGTTAGGAGAGTTGAGGCATGAACGCACAACAGTAGGAAACGACAAAAATCATACTTTTACTCTCACTCAAATAAGAGTACTTCCTTTACCACCCTTTTCTACTACATCTACTGCAGCAATGACACAAAGGTTCTGCATGTTGTATGACATGTTACATTTAGCAATTTGCAAAATAAAATGATTTTATAATCTTGCATATTCTGACATTATTTTAATAGATACGGAAGTATATTTCTGTCATTGAGTTAAAAAATACAGTTCAACTCTACCTTTATATTAACTGAAAAACTATGTGATCACAAGATATTATTACATCTTTACAGGATAAGTATTATGTTATTATAAACGATGTAATGAATCATAATAAATGAATTCATACTAAAATGGCAGCGATACACTTCCATACGTTTAAAAGTTCCCCAATGAAAATTTCAGCCAAGTCTGATATTCTATATCATATTATATAATATTAAGCAATTTTACTGCTTTATTTTAGTCACACTATTAATTAAAAGTAAGTAATTAATCATAGCATTACTTACAAAACAATCAACATCTTAAACTGCTTTTTATTGCAGCTTTGGACCAGTTCCAAACTTTTACATACTGACCACTTGAAGTCACAATGTGTAAACTATGTGTAACAGCCCAGTGGAACCTGACACAGTATGGCAGTACAGTGGGGTCAAAGGTCAGTGAGCTGATAAATGGGTCTTTGTTCAGATTAACGCGTTCTCAGCCACAAAGAGTTCACAGTTTCCTAAGGACTTCACTGGAGACTGCAGTTTTCTGAGTCAGATCTGATACAATAATGTTTTGCATTGACTCAATGTGTCATGCAGTAAATATACAGTCACATGGACAAATGATAAGCTATACATTAAAGTGAGCTGAGCAATACTGATATGATTCACAGTAAATAGTGTAGCCTTCTCATAGCTATTACCATCTTGTGCACACCGCTGTGACTCACAAGATGTTTGAAGAACGGCCATAAAGACAGGGTTCTTTACAGTCCACGCCAGCCCTTACCTCCAGAGCAGAGAGTGTTGGGGTCTCCATTCCTCACATCCTGCCGTCGGAAACGTCTGAAGAACAGAGTGACAGAATCCTGGTCAGAAGTACCTCGCTGCAGGAGTTTATGAGGAAATAGAAATGCTTGGCACCATTTATCAGATAAGGACAGTTTCAGGGGTGTTTCTTTACCATGTTTAATGTTTTACTGTATATTTTGTTGTAATCTAAACTAATCTCTTTAAAAGTGATAATGTGTTTTTACAGGTAGTTAGTATGAAACTACCACATATGTAGATAATTACATTTTGTTCATTGCACACAATAGTGATCTAAAACGGCTCAAATCAGAAACCATTGACTCCCTGTTGAAAAATGGCATTTCCCTGTAGCAAGCAGCAGATTTTCTTTGACATGTTTTTAGTGTTGAATAATGGTTGTGACATTTTTTAAATGTACATATATGACTTGAACCTTTAAGTTTTAAGTAAGGGGCGGAGATAGGGAGTGGGTTAAAACTGAAATGTTCTGAGCTCTCGCGCCTTGAATGCAGGACAATACAGGATTACCCAAACATGCATGAATCAATAAACATGCAACTTTAAGTGAGCTAGCGATGAGCTAACACCATTAGAATAAGTGAGAAGCTCATAAAAGTTCATTATACAGAATATGCCCCTTTTAGAAAGCTCAAATTGGCCCTATCTAAAGGGGAGGAGTTATAATTGAAACTTGCCCTACCCTTGTTTACAGTCATACAGTAGCAGTTTCACACTTACAGTTTGGATTTTTAAGGTCTATTGAGGTCTGGCCATCTCCACCTCAGAGCTCTCAAGGGTCTCATTAGAATTTGGTCTTATGAGGCTATTGTGCACTGAGGAGAGGTTGCATCCTAGACCCCCAATCCAGTTTAAAGAAGGGTTTTTAGTAGTAGTTTAGTAGTAGTTGTGGTCATAGTAGTATTCTATTACCTTTTAGTATTGGGTAAGTATCGTGTACAGGAGGTCCCGTCCCAGGCGCAGTACGGGTCCCGGGCCAGGCAGCACTCTGCACAAGCCTTTCCATAAACGCTGCAGCGATGGAGAGGCACCTGAGCCAGACCAGTGTCCGAGCCCACATACAACTGTTGCTAAAAATTAAAAAAACAGCATGGATTTAATATTCATTTATATGATTTGTAATCTCATCTATGCTCATTAATCCGCAGTGTCCCGACCAAAATAAATAATGATCTCATGAATCTTACCCGCTTAGAGGAGATCTGCATGTTGATGATTGCAGAGTTGTCCTGGAAGGAAAAAAAATAACATTAAATGAAGATACAAAGTTCCAGCCAGTGGTGGGTGTACTTTTTTGTTATTTAGATAAAGTAAAAAAAATAACTCAGTAGGTTTTTTTTGTGATACTTTTACTAAGTAAATGTATTGAAGTACCCATTTAAACAGAGTAAAATGTGAAAGTATTTAACACTGATTTTGAGAACTATAAAAGTGTATTTTGATGTCTGAATCAGTCTGAGTCGATAACTTAAGTTTTTCAGGTAATTTTTATTTATACTATTTTGTTTTCTCAAAAGTAAAAGTAAAACGTAAAATGTACTTATATAGGTATATGTACTTGCAATCTAACCTTAAACACTTCCAGCTCCTCCAGTAGTAGCTCTTCCATGTTGTTCCAGCTCTCCTTGGGAACACTGATGACCTTTAGCACTGTCCCTTTGTCTGGTAAAACAGGAACACATATCACATTTTCAGACTATACTTTAAGAACGAAATCTGGAATGGTACGATCCAAACTCCAGCTGGTACCTGTCCCGATGAACATGACGTCGTACTGGCCGTCCGCAGCGTTGACCCGGTCCACGGCTAACTGGGTGAAACTGTAGTCCACGTTGGTCCTGACGAAGACTGGTTTGCGGTTCAGAGGGTAGACCGGGTTGTACATGAGCGGGTGGTGCCGGGCAAACTGGATCACCTCGTCTGGGAATCCTTTGGTGGACTCGAAGCTGCCAAAGGTCTTACTCGGACACTGGACAAAACAGAAAGAACGTGAACCAGGACTGCACAAAGAACAAACACATGATGGTGTTATGGTCCTGGCTTAGTCATGATTTAGAATGAAATATGGAAGAATTTAGGGTTCATATAAAACATAGTTAGTTAGCCCTATGATATGCATTATTATGGTTTTAGTTACCATAGTTAGTAGTTGCATAGACTGTTTTGTGAACTTTACAGATTTAAAACAATAGCTGCTGCTAGCACAAGCATACATAATTTAGAAAGAAATTTGAGAACTGAAATGATTATGTAAAAAATTTGTTGATTTTAAAGGGGCACTGTGTAACTTTTCTGGTGAGAGTCCGCCACCTGCTTGTCTCCATGGAGAGGTTATTGCTTTGCCAAGAATTTTTAA
This sequence comes from Chaenogobius annularis, assembly GCA_015082035.1. NCBI lineage: Eukaryota > Metazoa > Chordata > Actinopteri > Gobiiformes > Gobiidae > Chaenogobius > Chaenogobius annularis. The sequence continues at coordinate 270,349 of BJKM01000571.1, read as the reverse complement.
CAATATGGCTTTAAATTAGAACTAATTACATTTTTACCTTACTCAAACACCTTCCCCTGTAATGGCATTTGAAGTGCCTGTCGTCTCCCCCTGCTGTCTCGGGGTGTAAAAACAGCCTTGAAACATTGCCAACTTCGCTCCGTAGTCAACTATTCTGGGAAACGCTGGCTCTTAACGTTACATTTGCATGCATGAGATTATTATACTGCCTTATTTAAATGACAAATAGGAAAAAAGACAATAAAACTGTTGACACTGTCTGACAGTGTATTTTAGCTCTATTGCTAAAGTTACTTAGTTAACTTTTCATTTCTTCATGGAAATAAGCAAGTGGTGACACCAAGTCAGGTCTGTGATGAGGCGACCCTGCTCTCAGTAAGAATACATGTTTTTGAAGGTATTTTTGACCAACAAAACACCCTTGAAATACAATCATGCAAGACGGTTAATGCTATACTGCGGCACGTTCCAGAAAAAGCAATATCGTCTTTATGGAGAAAATCTTCCAGCAGAAAAGTTACATAGTGTGTCTTTAAAAACAAAGAGGAGCACTTCCGCGAGAAGAAGGAAAACACCTCATGACACCCTGAAGTGGAACAGAGCATTTTAAGACAGACTGAATATGCTCAAATAGTCAAACATGTAGGACAAAAGCAGAACACAAGTCTAATATATGCTAATATATAGATATATAGATGCTAATATATAAGCTATACAATCCCTGTTACAACTTTGGGGTCAGACATTCCTCAACTCCATACAGAAGTCTTTGTGATGCTGAAATCCTAAATGAATGGGTCAATTAGAATAAAAGAAAAAAGACACTCCACTCTCACAGAGCAGTATGTCTTAGCTGAATAAAGGGCTTTGATTGGCTGTTGTTTCTCTAAAGCTGCATTTAATGACATTAGTTCTGCTGGTTAATCGCGCACTTGCACAAAGAGGCCCGCGGGGCGTTCAGGGACTGGACACAGGAGATAAGAACCATTTAAACCAGAACTGGAAACAGTTTTGTTGAGTACTGGGATCTGTGGTCTAAGGAGGTCTGGGGTGAGGAGGTGAGCGGAAGAGGGGGGTGTGGTTTTAGGAGCTAGGAGGAGTTGAGTTGAGTGTGTGGAATTTTAAAAAACTTAAACAATTTCTAAAACTTCTATAATATAGTTACTTAAAAACAATCATTACATTACACCAACTTTTTATTTTGCTTTTTGTATGTGGTTGTTTAATCATAGTTATTGTTGGGCTCCAGGCAACTGCAGGTTGATCTAATGTAAAACCTAAAATGTATTTATTTCACTCAGCTCTATTTTTTTAGGCGATAACCTCTGTTGTATCTGTGAAGAGAGAATCCCTCGATCAACTCAGAGGTTACAAGTCGGAATTACCAGTTTGAGCGGCATTCCAAGGCATTTTTTCAAGTCAGAGGTGGGAAATGTCCCAGTTACCAGTTGCCTGGGAGGCACCCATGGAAACAATGGTGTGCATTTGGTTAGCCTGGGAATTGAACCATAAACCCATTAGCCTATCCCATTAACATACTGTTGCACTGTTGCCGAATAGTAGTGCTACTGTGTACATTCATGTAGTGATTACCAACCAGCAGTGGCTACCCCATAACTTACTTTCACTCACGTATATTTACTTATACTGCTAATAAAATTGTGCTTTTTGTCATTTTCAGACACCAAATTTGATGAGTAATATATTTTACAGTGTAACAGCACTAATACTCATTTTTGTAGTGTATCCTTTTAAATGACCAGCTTTTGTCTATTATTTAATATTTTATCCGTCCAATTACATTAACTTTGAATTATAAATCAGATGTTACAATCACACTTGTCGAGTAGTAGTTTCCCCAAATACTTTTTTATTCTTACTTGAGTAATACCTTGTTCTTTTATATTGTATTTTTAGCTGTCCTCCAGAGTAAAGTCTTTGGCTACTCTCAGTTTCAACACGCTATTGTTATAAAATGTTAAAAATAGGGCTTGCAGCATCAAATGTGAACTCTTTGTCTACCTCTACCACATCTGATTGAGTGAGTAAATGCACTTGAATCCACCTCTTCTGCTGGTCAAAAACGTAACATGGGTGTCATTAGGTCTTTGTTGTGTGTTCAGAGCAAACATCTCGCGTCTGGGTGGACTCAAAGCCCAATAACACTTCAGCGTCACTTTAGCGTCTGTCTGAACTAAAACAACACTGCTTTAACCACGCCCTCATGCGCCACAGATACATCCTCTTCTCTCACATCAGCTACCTTCATTTCCACCTTCACAACATCCATCTTTTCTGACTGGTTTAGATGTTTGTCAAAGAAATATAAAGTAGGTGATGCAACTGAAAAGCAGGAAGTAAAAATCTAAAGTCATTTGAGTTAAAGCACACCATATTTTAGTTTTGATGGGCATGTTCTTGCAATGCCGGGTTTGTTCCATAATAAGAGTCTACACATTTATCCAGCATTTATTTCATCACAGGTGTTTTTGTAGGTTGCGGTCACATGACATAACAAAATTCCTAAAATTATAATAACATTCTGAAAATAATACGTATTTTTTTCTATTTATCTGATTGATTTATTCTATCTTTTTATTTGATTTTAGGCTTAGATTTAAGACTTTACTCAAATTAAATATTTTTTCCTAAACACAGAACTAATTTGACAGATGCACAAACAGACGATGATCAGAAATGTAATGGCCGAGGGGATAAGGCTTCTCCTAAAGCGGACCCTCTGACTAATTTTATATGTATTTATGTCCTACTTTTATTCTACTTCTAACCCAAATTTGTATGTATGCCATTTTATATTATGTTTCTTAGCTTCTACTTAAAAAAAAAAAATCCTTTATCAGTTTTAGGTGCAGTGCAGCTCCAGTGTGTCCCCTGTGGAACCCTCTGCACCAGAAGCGGTGGCTCGTGGGCCCCCCGGTGAAGGTTTGGCGTCTCGTCCGTCCTCTGGGCCCTGTGTCCTGTGGCAGAAGGCGACTCTCTGCTCCTGGTGCAGACGGCTCCTCTGACGGTTCAGCCTCATGCTTACCTGTACGCTTTGATCTTGGTTTTTTTAGTATTAAGTCATTTTAGATCAACGTTGCGATTTAAGATGTCAAAAATATAACATAATGATCCTCGGGTGTCATAGAGTTGAACTATAAAGCGGACAAAAGGTCTTCTTTAATGTGGATTAGAATGTTTCACTATTTTTCACATGATACTGAACTTATTCCTTCTCCTGTCCGTCCTTCCTCACCATGAACAAACCATGAATAATGTTGCAATTACAGTTTGCAGTGTAGTAAAAGTACTTCAGTGTACGTACCATGCCGGGTCGAGGGTAGGGCACTTTTCCTTGGAAGGGGATCCACTGGTAGTTGGGTCCCTCTTTGTGAGCGAAGGGCCCAAGGAAGGCTCTGCGGATGTCGTTCATGGAGTAGAGACACACGGCCGAGCCTTTGAACACACTGCTGCTGGGACACATGTGGTTGTGTTAGTTGTGAAGTTGGATTTTAAAGTGTAATACAACAAATGACATGGAAATGGTCTACTATAACTAAAACGAATCCAAGTCTACAGTAAGAGCGCGCTAAAGAAGAAAGCGGAGGTAGTGCAAAGCCAACACAAACCAGGATGAAACCAAGAGGCAAAAAGTATTAAACCAGGTCTAAAAAGGATGGAAAAGTTAACCAGGTCAAAAGATAGAATTGAAATTGGTAAAACAAATATACATCCAGAGAAACACCAGAACTAAACCAGGTCTAAACCAGGATAAGTCAGTTAGTTGCACATGTGTTTTTTGTATGCGTATGATTCCGACCTGGAAGTAGAGAAGACCGTGTAGACCAGAGGGTTCTTCCGGTCCCTGGTCTGGAGCAGGAAGACGTCTCCTGAGGGCACAGTAAACACAGGGTCAGGGGTCAGAGGTCTGGGGTCAACAGTAGGATAAACACAGCCCTGGGGTCGTCTGTGATCTGGTTAAAGAGGTCGCGCAGGTGAGTCTCTCTGGGACACATTCCTGTAATGATTAAGCCACACTGACGGACCGACAGGGCAGAACTGTTTGAATTAATGTTCAATACTAACATGATTGTATATATACAGTATACGAGTTAACACAATACACGACATCTCTATACAGGGGCCACAGGGGGTCTGATATCCAATGAGTGGTTGTGCTCGACTGAGTTCTAAACCAAATCAAGATGAAATCAGACAAAATATACCACATATACTATACACAAAAAAACTGAACTGAATCAGGACTATGCCAGGACTGAACCAAGACTACACGAGACCAAGGCAAAATAAATAAACCAAAGACAAAACCACAGTTCAGGGTGTTTTCACACTTGGTGTTATTTGGTTGTATATTGAGAATCATTTTAGGCCTGACATGGACTTGGTTTGGTCCTGTACAAGTCCTTGTTTAGTCCTGATCTAGTCCAGGTTTAGTTTTGGGTATAGTCCTGGTTCACGACAACATTTTATTTTGTGAATGTGCAAGAGTGAACACATCCTAATGAACAGGGCAAAAGGAAGTCTAAAAATAATCATTTCGAACCACAACAGGACAGAAATGAAATGAGGTCCAAACCAGGTCTAAATCTTGGACTAAACCAGGTCTAAACCAAGATTAAAGGTACAATTGAGTTGACAAACATGGAGTATGTAGTCAATATGTACACTCTCTCCTCCTCTCCAAGTTGAAGTGACGTCAGCAAGTGTGTAGAAAGGTCATACGTGTAATTGTATATCCAAACCGTGTTAAAGATTGTTAAATAATGAACAGTGCTTAAAAGTTTCTTACGGAGTTCATCAAAGTAGGTGTCACTGCCGTCAGCTCCAGGAACAGAACAAATCAGACGAGTTTTCAGAAACGTGGTCCATTTGTTCACCAGGCTCCTCTGTCCTCCCAGGTCGTTCTGAAAGTATACACGGCAAAAATATATATTTAAAAAAGTGTTTAGATAAGATCCTTCTCTCAGCTACAGTGTCTTCACGCTTGTCTTACTCGACAGAGCTGTCCGATGCGAGAGTACGAAGATTTGCCGATGCCCTGAGCCTCCACCGCCGTCTCCCGGAAGAAGAAGAAAACTTTATCGTCGTCTGGATTCTCACTCTCAGGAACCCAGAACGAGCCTATGAACTTGGGCTCTGAGGAGAGAAAACGCAAGAAACAAGAACAAAGTCAACGTACGCAATATGGAGGATCCAACAAGCTTTGACTGGGTAAAAAGTTGAGGCAAATGTATTGTATGTAGAAGTGTTGTACATTTCCATTGTGGAGCCAGCTGTGGTACTTGTAGTTGTAGTTGTAGTTGTATTACCGTTGAGCCAGCGTGAGTCGTGCTGCTCTGTTCTTATTGAAGGTCGTTTGCCCAAACTCCTGAAGATGGTGAAGTCCCGCCCCATCAGGTCTGTTGCCACTCCAGCGTACAGCTCGTCTCCTGGGAACACCAACACATTATGATGAGAAGGAAAGAAAATACTATTCATTTTCCCAGTGTGACATTGGCTTTCACAACAAAAGCATCGCCGTCATCTTTGTTATCGAAACCTAAATACCGTCCCTCACCCACGAGGACGGAGGCGGCCTGGTGTCGGGGGTCGTACGGACTCTTCCCTTTGCCGTCCTCCACTTTAGACGGGTCGATCCGGAACACATGATCCTGGAAAGCGCAGAAACAGTTATTTAGAAGTGCCGTAGGATTTGTTACATTGTCGGGTTTGAAGGAGATGTCTTACCTCCATCCTGTTGCCGACCTCCACGAAGGCGCAGGTGGGGTGGAAAGCTCCGGTCCCACAGGCGTACAGGTGAGTGCGGTTGTAATGGTGTAGTAGCTTCACATAGTTCACACAGTCGGTCTGGAATGCAAGCAACATTGCAATCGGTTAAAGCCAAGACAATGCAAACTGCGCACGGTGAAATGTCTTGTGCCGAGGTCGTCACAGAGGTCGTCACGTTGTGTTTGCACAGAGTTCAGTGCAGTGGACAGATTGTAGTGAAAACAGATCTGCAGTGGCGCTCACAGTTATGTCCGGAATTTACATCAGAGCACACAACACAGAGGCCAGGCCCGAACTAAACCAGGATTTAACCAGGACTAACTCCGAAAGTCTATTGACATATCCCATAGACACAACAGTATCATTAGAAGAGGAAACAATACGTCTTTGTTTTATTTATCTAATGATTTCCTAATTTACGGCAGGAATTATTATTTTTTTTTTATGTTTTTGTTTGTCCAGTAAATATTGTAAGTCTAATGCTGCCAAGTGCGCAGATGCACGTAGAGTAGCCAAAGACTGTACATGGTATGTTTACTGTTAATTCGAAATAATATTCCTCAAGAAGAAGTACAAATTTCAAGAAGTTATTCAAGTAAGAGCAAAAAGTAGTGATAATTTATCACACATCATATAATTCCCAAAATCTGGTACTTTCAAAAGAATAAAACAAAAATGAATTCACCTGTTCACACTCGCATTTCCCTGATTTTAACACTATTGGTCTCCTTTTACTTTGTTTCTTTTAATGTAAAGTGTCTTTGAATGTCCAAAAAGTGCCACAGGCTGGCAAAGAGCCTTTTATTAGTATCATTATTTTTATTGTAAAACTTCAGTAAATGTATTGTTTCACTGTAAAACATATTTGTCAAGTAAGAGTAAAAGTATAGTGCCTAGTGCAAAAGATAATACCTAATCTCAATACCCAACCTTCATGCTTTGGGCCTGGTTGGTCAGTTTGGTGATGCGTGTGCGCCTCAGACCGGTGTTTCTGTGACCAATCTTTAGAATCAAACAAAAGAAACAAAAACTTCCCCAAATAAAACTTCAAAGCGCTTCCTGAGTCACTTTGACCTGTGACCTCTGACCCTTGTGTGGGTCATCTTTAGTATTGAACCAGTGGATCAAATCAGAGCCGGACTCAGACAAGCTCAAAGCCACTCTCACTTTACAATCATTACCAACGGCACAGGGTTCACCATGTCACGCTCACAAGCAGGCTTTACGCATTCATCCTTTTATCATTCACTGTTAAAGGGGATAAATTATGCAAAATCCACTTTAAAGAGTTTTTCACCTTGTTATAATGGTGTTTCCTCATCATTAACTTACTCTGAGTTTATTCCTGCATGTTTGAGTTAATCTTGTTTTGTCCTGCAACTGAGGCTTGAACAAAATTCTTGTTTTCACCTACCCCCTATCCCCGCCCACATCCCTGTGCTTTTAAAAAAAAAAAAAAAAATTCAAAAATACAAACATGTGAATGGCAATACTGCACTAAGATTGCAAAGAAAAGTTTTTTTTTTAAATAAAAAAGTGAATCAAAGTTTAAATAATTCACAAAAAATGTTTTCTGTCCGTCTTTTCTAATGGGAGATTGGGAAGACTTTCTTACAAATAGTTGTGTTGTGTTAGTTGATAGGCTTAAGAATTATCTGTTAATTAACAATTAGCCACCAACTTGCCATCACCTATTATATTTCACTAATTTCTTCCATTACATTGATTCATTATTAGTGTTTCTTGCTCACGATGGCACGATGATTAGTCAATGTTGAAATCCTGTATATGTTTTTTGCTACTGACTTTTGCAGTATAGTTGTTTGACAAGAGTTGATCCAGGAAACAATATGACTGATTCAGAGCAATGGAATGTGAGGACTTCATTTCAGAACTGGACTTTGCTCTTCAGTCTTGTAGAAACACACCTAATAAGTCCTGGATAGCAACCGTACAAATATCTCTCTGGACTCAAACTTTTAAAGAAGAAAACCAGCCTCTAAGTCCTTCCTCTATCCACTTTTCCCGTTGATAATATGTGATTAAAATCTGCCCTGGATCTTGTCATGCTCCAGAGAGGACAGTGAAAGTGTAGAGGGCAGAATGAAGGTTGTTTTTACTTGTCTGAGTGAGTTTCCTGTAGGAGGTGAATGATAGGGATAAGTCCAGTGTCTGTGGGCAGTGCCACTGGACATTACAAGGGCTAGTCCTGGCTCACTCATAACATTTGGGCATATAAGTAAGTGTTCACCACCGTCAGAGCAGAAAAATAGTCAGTTCAATATCCGCTCGTGGTGTGTACTGTCGTTGTGTCCCAGAGTTGATTTGAATGCTTTCTGGACACGAGCATTTTACACGTACAGATTTTATCCAGGAGAATTAACCGATGGTGCATGGTTTAGCTCGGGGGAGGAAAATGATACCAGACTCGAGGAACGTCCACTGGTCCTTTGGATGAAGACGTGGCACATATTTTCTCTGTATAACCAGTTTGATCCCCAATCACATAAACAACTAATACCCGACTATGAACTGGAGCAAACACTGAACAGTTGAAGCCAAAATGATCCACCAAATCATATATTATGTCCATTTAATTCATATTTTTTTATCAAATCAAAAATACAGGCTTTTAATATTATAATTGACATAAGATATTTGAATGGAAAAGAGTTACCAGTTCTTCTTCTGGCGTGGGGTCCAACAATTTTAGGGGTTATGTCTAGTTAAATAATACACAGTCTGAATATGAAATGTGGTGTTTATTGTGGTTTTTTTTCATTACCGTACTTTAAAAAAAATAGGAAATAAAAGGCCTAATCATCCCTTTAAATTAAAAATATATAGTTTGTTTGTTTTTTTATAGGAAGGTGAGACAATTAAACCAGCTGAGGTCATCTGAGGAAGTGGAATCTCCTTTACTTGAGTGTATCAGTAAACCTTTACCCGGACGTTACTAGAACTAAACCAGGACCAAGCCAGGCCCTTCTCTCTGAATGGCTCTGTGTTGTGTTCAGGTGTAATGGGACACTGCAGGTCTGATGAATGGGGCTCTTGTGTCTGCAGCTGTATTATCATTACACTGGTCTTTAGTCCTGGTTTGGTCCTGACTCTGTCCTGGGTGGTCTGGACTTGTACTTGACTGAGGACAGGGTTCAGTGCGGCCGCTAAACTTTAAATAAAGCGTTAAATTAAATCCAAGTGGCCTAGGGACCTGAAATAACCACTGTGGGTCTACCGTGGAAAGTGTTTTATTTCAGCTATGGTTTTGTAGCGCATCATAAGGACCATCATAGTATCATGCACAGTATATAGAGGAAAAATACTCAAAAGGAAAAATACTCACTATAAGATGATGTCTAAGTCCATTTCTCACCAACTGAATTAAAAAAATACTAAATACTCAGTCTATTCTTTCACTATTGTCATCACTCAACACTCCGCTAAGAACATGCTTTAGCTCAAAGGAAACATCTCTGTTTGGGTCATAAACTATATCCTCTGAGTCAGTGCTAATAACTGTGTTTGTGGAGTGGACATGACAGAGGTGCAACATCTGTTTGAAACACATCCATCAAAATAAACACAGTGTCTATGTGGACAACAGTCTTTCATCTGAAATCTAACTTTGTATTTGTCAGCATGTCCGATGTGTGTTGGTTTATTTACGGACGTCATATCGGGACCAATAATAAAATAATATCCTACACAAAAAGTGACCACATTAGCACACTTTGTAGGTGAAGACCAGTTTCAGCGTCTGTTCATAGGCAAAATGTTTTTACCCAATCAAAAGATAAGATTTTCATCACTATGAAACCATGAAATAGATTCTTCCAGGAGTGTTTAGTAGGGTTGTGCACACATACAAGTCCCCAGATTAACGTAATATCCCATTAATTTTGAAGAGGCTGATAAATAAAGACATTAACTTGCAGCGTGCAGAAACAAATGGCTGTTGCATATGTATGTAATATGTTTGTTACATTATCAACGAGTAAATAATGTCAATATACAAGCTCCATATGCCAAAGTTTACTTATAAAAGTAGGATTTGTAGTGCCCGATGAACAAAACATTTTTTTTTAATTCTTATCCTATTGTGGACCACTATATTTTTGTAGAAATGTCTTTAGAGAAACATTCAAACAAAATAAATGATGTTATTAGCAGAGTTGTTCTGTATTAAAAACACTGGAAATGTCTATTCAGTATAGATAACATTGACTATTCAGTACTATCACTATAAAGCATCATTCTTTTGACTATGAGACAAAGTGACATCACATCATGTAGAGCCGTGTGCCTGGCCCAGCGTGTGGTGTCTCTCATGACTACGCACAGTGAAGGTGCTCTATGTTGCGTCTACAGCTGCTCTTATGAAACACTGTGCGATGCAGGTCTGATCGAACGCTTAACAGAAAATGCAGCCACGTTTATTACACGAACAGCTGCAGGAAATATCAACTTGTGTTTTTAGAAAGAGACTTAAGTGTGCAGCTTGACGTCACTTAAGATGAGTTTTCTGAGTCAGACGTGGGTTAACCCTAGGCTGATAATGTTATGTTCTTCTTTAACAATCACACTGTTATTAAACCCTTATAGAGCTTGGATTGTGCCCGCACCCTGAGGTTGTTAAAAGTATCAATACCCAGATACTAATCCATTCTGATTTGTCTTGTTGACAACTAGAATCCCATACAATTGTTATGGCTATTATATGATATATGATATCAGCAGTTCTTTATGACATTGGGGCAGTGATAAGCCCAGTCAAACCTTTTCTGTTTTTAATACTGGTAGATGATTAAACCTGTACGTAATCTATTACTCACAGTGATGTCTTTGCCTGCCCAGTTACACTCCTCCCTCCAGTCGACCGGTGCCGGCCAGTAGATCTGCAATCACAAAAGGAAAAAGTATATTATTTTGGTCAGCATAATTTAGCATGACCAAAACAAAAACACAACCGAATAAATAAATAGAAAATGAAATGGTTATTCCTGACTTGAAGTAAGCGATGTAGTGTTTTGGATCCTGGCATTGTAAAAAGCTGTTCAAGACTGATGATATCACAGTTTACAGTGACATTTCAACTCCAATGTCCCAGAGGGAATTTACTGTCCAACATTCACAGACAATGGACTTTTGTAACATACTCAGTGCAGTAGAGTCAGTATCAATCCTCTCGAGACAAACATACACCAGCCATTACTTTATGACTGCTGATAGGTGAAGTCATTAATACTGATTATCTTGTCATTATGTAATTTGCGGTACAGTAGCTCGTCTGTTGGGTCAAACTTCACTCCTCGTGTGGTTCTTTACTTGGACCACTATAGACTAAAATCTGATTCAGTCCATTTAGCCCTATATTATTTTGGGTATAAAGTGATATTTCAGCACTATTCTCAAACAGCCAATTCCTTTTATTGAATTACTTGAACCTGATTAAATCAATACACACATGTTTTAGCACATTTCTGGATTGCAAAAATATCTTATCACTATCAGGATAACCGCTAATTGTTGTCAATATTGCCCATACACAGGCGGTAGCAATATTTGTCAAACTCTCAGCTAAAATTGGTGTAATCCCACATTGGTCCAGGAGTGGTAGAAAAGGTTCCAAAAGTAGTTCTCTGGCAATTGTTTTAGAACTCAAGACGGTTCGATTTCCACTCGGAAGCAAAAACCCATATTTTTTCCTGCTTCTACAACCACAAGAACCAACTTGAAACAAGTTTGAGACATATTTTACTAGCAGTTATATACTTGTACATGAATGGAGGGGCAGTTTATCTTTTAAGAAAATCAAACTGAGCATCATAAAGAAAACAGGCCAGGACCAAAAATTAGGCCTTGTGGAACCCCATTGGCAGGAGGCCAAAGTGATTGAGGTAGGAGCTCAGCCCATGGCTCTGACTCAGTGTTATAATTCATCATTATGTGAATAATCACAATCCATACCTTATGTTCCTGTTTGGCGATGTTGTCCAGAGACAGTGAGAGCAGGAAGTTCTTGGCGCCCACAAAGAGCCGGCCTCTCTCCTCGTCCAAAAGTAACGCCCCGAAACAACAAGATCGGTCCAGGTCAAAACGTCGCACGCCATGGAATTGCTGCAGCTCTGGGCAAAGGTAAAGATGAATTATAGATTATGAATTAAATATTTGCACCGGGAAGAGAGAGAGGAGGTAGAAGGCATTTTAGACATTGGAAGAAATATAAAAAAACACACCAAAGCCTATGAGCTGAATGAAGACCCTCACTAGGATCCTAATGGAACTGACAATATGTTGGCAATTTTAAAGCCTTTTTATTGCAACAATTTTATTCTTCAACCATCAACAAACACACACGCAATGACACGTTTATACAGGCAACGTAAGTGTCATGACCAGAAAGCTGCAATTTTCTTTGGATAAATAAAGTTGATGATTGATTGAAATGTCTTGCTCAAGGACTACAATTACACACTTGAGGTTAATGATTAGACAAAGCTACAGTCGGAGTATGTGTCATAAGATCACAGCTGTCAGTAAGAGTCCTGGGGCTTCCCTGGTTTATTCTGGGATTGTTTAATACACAAGATCATCACACACTCATGATGGTGAATCAGCTGCAGAGCAGAGTTCATTACCCAATCAGCTTGAACACTGTACTGTGATTAGAATCATCTGTTCACACTATCCTGTTATTTCAGCTACACAAGTTTCCACTGCTCCAGGAAATCAGCCAATTCGGTGCTAAAAGGCCAGAGCAAAGATACGTCAAACGGTAAAGCTAACCAGCATGCTGACAGCACACTTCCTGCTTTGCGGAGATCAGCAGACAGCACACAGCAGTCTGCTTCTCATCCTAAGAGCTGCTTATACAATATATCTGTACTGGGGCAAAACAGATTTTAATCTATTGCTTGAAACAAATTGGGTACAGCTCCTAAAACACCATCATCAGGCAGACAGATCTCAGTTTTCAGCACACTATGTCCAGGCTTTGAGAAAACATCTGAGGGTTTACAGAGAGAAAAGATGCAGCTTTTTACTAGTTAGCCTTATAGTCATAACAGTACATGGAAAGTACTAAAAGGAAAAGGGAAGCTAAATTCAACCTTTCAATGTGTGTCACTAACATTGACTCATTGACACTGAGCTACGAAGGCGGTCTGCTTGAGAACTGGGTAGATGTTGTAGCTGTTTCTTTCAGAGCCCTACACTTTCTCTGTGGCTTTATGCTTAGCCAGCCTCCAGTCTGCTCCTGTGGTTTGCATGGCTCTAAACTTGCTCACAAACAGCGGCAGAAAAGTTTGCTTTATAGACTTAGCAACAACCCAACGCCACCACATCAGTCAATAAACACGAGACACAAGCCACAACCTGCTGACATAGACTTAAGTGGCAGCTGGCAGCGGGGAACTGTGCCTCTAGATGCCAAGTAAGTCTCCAGCCCATAGTGAAAGAGTGTGACTAGTTCGACCCGCTTCAGGCCTGCAGCAGGACTCCTATTTAGACCAATGTCCTTAGTAAATGGGTCAATACACCCATTAATAATCAACTGTCAAATCAGGGTTGCAACAGCAAACTAGTTTAACATATGGAGAACATATGCACTTGAGCGATGTTTGACCCTCTGATTGGTGGGTGAACACTTAACCCACTATGCCACAGTTGCCCCAAAGTAACCCACATGCAGTGACCCAGTTCTGGTTCATGTTTAGTGTGATGTGAGTGTTGATGGGGACAAGTAAACTCCAAATAAATGTATTTTATAGAGAGGCTTTGTCCGAAACTGACCCTAGACACCAGCACTAAAATCTACCATCTTAAATGAACTGGTTTACACAAGGCTTTTCATATGATACAGCACTTAATTAAAATGTTTTAGATTCATACACTGACTGGCAGAAATGTGACAGTCTCTCTGATTTAAACATACTCAAGTGTTTTTCACATTATTATTCATTCATTCACCAGTCACACTTGGTGGTAATAATGCTGTATTAACATGGTCCTCAGGTTAGGGTTTCCCCTTGATTGCATTTGTGTCCTTCTATCTCAGAAAGATGAAGTCACCAATAATAAAATTAGCGTTTCGAGCTAGATTTGCTGTTGTTAGCCTCCTCAAAAGCTAAAGGTTATTTTTTTGGGGGACTTTTCCTGACTTCTGCGGGCATTCATTTACATTTTAAAACTTTTTTCACCATTAAGTTCTTGAGGACCACCGCATAAGCAACTTGTGAAGCCACAGCTGCCTTGGGGCTGACTGGCAGAAATGTGACAGCCTCTCTGATCACCACAAATAATAACAGGGCCCTACACTCTTTTTTGTGTGTGTGCTATCTGACAAATTAAAGACAATATTTAACCTGGACCAAATCCAGTTCTTACCTTTATAAGACAGTTTCATCCTGGGCGCTGAAGGAGCAGAGGAGGAGGAGGAGGAGGAGGAAGAGGAGGAAGAAGAGCGGGAAGACGAGACTGTAGTTAATGCTAACGTTAGCATTAGCCCGCTGCAGCTCATTAGCATCATCACAGTCATCATTTTAGATCCACAATAAAGACCAAATGTCCTGGGGTAAATCCTGATCCTGGGTCTGGTTTTCAGGTAGGCCCAAATTAAGATTAGCCCAGGTAATACAAAAAATTTTTTTTTTTAAAAAGAAGTAATCCACTGATGTTTGAAAAAAGTTCAAATTAGTTGGTAAATCCTCCAATAGTTGTAGTTGATGTTTCAAATCCACAGAAAGACTGCAGCATAATCGAAATGGGATAATTCTGAAACAAAACACAAAAAAGATTGATCAGAATCAGAAAACGGTTTATTGCCATTTCTTCGGTGAAAAGGTGCAATATGAAACAACAGTATAAGAGCAAGACATAACAAAGATAATAATCAGGTATGAATTAAAACAAAAATTGGTTAACTAAATAAGATAATAAATAAACGTTTTCTAAAATCTTCCAAAAAAAGATAGAAAGCATACAAATCCATGTGAAAGTATGCCAATTTGTCAAAAAAAAAAAAAAAAAAAATAGCAAACATTTCAGTATTCATGAACACATTATTGCCATTTTCCTCTGATTCGGACATAGCCTCCTTAAACCTGTTGGAGACGGTTGGTTAGGGCAAAAGTGTTTATGTATTTTCCTACTTTTTCAGACGCACCAAAGTCAGCTTAAAAGGACATTCATATTCATACAACTTCAGGTGAAAAAAGGCAAGTCAAATGTAAATCTCAAATGACTTTCATCAGGATTAGCATTAGCATGGAGCCCTTGTAAGCATCTGTTTGGTTTATTTCAATAGTGTCCACACTTCTCTTCAGTGTTCTGTGTGTCGCCCATAACCACAGCCTCTGTACATTCACTGTTCCATACTGCTGTCTTTATCCAGTCCGGTCAATAGCGCCATTCTGCCCATTCTGCTCCTTCTGCAGAGCTGCCTGTGTGTGGGTTAGACTCCAGTGTCACAGACCACAGCAGAGCCAGAGGAAAAGGCTGTGTGGAAAGTTTGTATTGATTTGAGTCGATGTTGAGAGAAGTGGCAGAGGGAGAAGAATAGTGGTGATGGAGCATTGGTTTGGCTGAGTTTGGGCTGAGCGAGCTAACAGCCATGCAATACAACATTATAAAAATTACAATGCAATCAAATATGTAAAATAAATAGAGGAAATAGTGGTTCAGACAGTTTCCGAAAGTAGCGATGGATTCTTCAATTTTTATTTTTATTGGGGCCCGAGCAGAGGGAGCCTGAGGGAAAAAAACAAAAATAGTAAATGGTAACAAAAATTAGAGTTAGGTGAGCTCTAATTTTGAGAGAAGACCCAGAGAAAAAAATATTGAAGGACAGCTCAGTAGCGCCACTTCAAAAATGTATTTACATGGCTGCAATGGGAGCCCTGACTAGAAAAATGTCAATGCAGACAAAAACAAAAAAAATGTAATGTCAGGACATATGAAAAATTATATTAAGAACCGACCCAAAACCCTACTGGAAGTCGGCCACATTGAATCGAACCCGAGAATTAAAAAGTCACACATCATCATCTCCTCCAACACGTTTCATAGAAAACCCTCTTGGGTAAAAACATGCAAAAAGCATGTGTGATCTACGACGTTTAAGGGCCAACTTATACAGAGCACTACGAGAATAAACTCGTAAATCAACGAGAATAAACTCGTAAATTAACTCATACATTTATGAGAAAAAAGTCGTAGTCAAAATAAAGTCGACATTCGACGTCCAGGACGCAAACGAATGGGCTTGGAAGAGTAAACATCTTAGAACTACATCAAAGCAAGACAGATCGCCACTGCAGTTCAGCAGCACCTTTCCTGTTACGCATCATTCACAAACAGCACTGGCCCCAGACCCGCGGTACAGGGTCTGGAGCACTGGCCCCAGACTCGCGGTACAGGGTCTGGAGCTCTGGCCCCAGACCCGCGGTACAGGGTCTGGAGCTCTGGCCCCAGACCCGCGGTACAGGGTCTGGAGCACTGGCCTCGTACCCGTGGTACAGGGTCTGGAGCCAGTGGTACAGGGTCTGGAGCACTGGCCCCAGACACGCGGTACAGGGTCTGGAGCACTGGCCCTAGACCCGCGGTACAGGGTCTGGAGCTCTGGCCCCAGACCCGCGGTACAGGGTCTGGAGCTCTGGCTCCTGGCGCAGTGCACACGGCTCCACAAGCCCGTAGTGCTGTGTTGTAAAACCTAAGCGCACAAATAACTCATATGAACGGTGACTTTATACAAAGTTTAGAAGGATGAAGTGGCCGAAGTCGAGGGAGCAGATTATTGGCGAAAATCGTCCCAGACTCCCTCACCTGCGGCTGTGGCTCTGAGCGCGGTCAGTCCTGCCCAGTGTCCAGGAGCTGAGCTCCGCACGCAGGCCCTCAACCAGAAGGACATGGGGGCACTGCACAGGGGAAATGATTGTTTGTGATGTCTAAAAGGTCCGCATTATAAAGTTCGATATCTATTGTGGGCTTTTGTGTTAACTTTTAACTCATCCAAGCCATTTTGACTACGACTTTATTCTTGTTAATTTACGAGTTTATTCTCGTAGTGCTCCGCATTTAAAAAAAATGTGGGTTAGCCCTTATACTCCGTCGTAGTGATCAAAGATGATCAATGGTGTGGCCATGGCAAATTTAAAAAAATATATATATTTTTGGAAACTTTTTAAAAAAAATATAGCTTTTACAAACACTGTTGGATTTGAACAGACCCAATGGAGCGCACATGCAGAATTGTGAGCTGGATGTAATGATATGCTACTTAAGGCCAGAGAGCCTTAAGTAGCATATAATTTAATATGGCTCTCTGGGCCCCCTTCAAATTTAATTAAAAAAAAATTCATAAAAGGCAATCTGTGTGACGTGGACTTGTGAAAATATTTTTTATGAACAAAGAGGTCAACGAAGACCACACCCTATCTCCACCCACATTTGCATGGCTAGGCCAAAAAAAAATCAATGGAAAGTAAAAATTTTACTTTGTCGCAATCCAATGAAATTCGGGACATGTATAGTGTATGTGTCCTTGAGCAGAAAAGTCTCTTGGGACCATGCCTTATCTTCAACGTGAAGTCGGCCATTTTTATGCAGCTTTCCAAACTCTAGCCCCTATGTTTTAAAAACTTGTCCTAGGTTTTTCCCTGACGATCACCAAGCTGACACTTCATCATCAGGACACATGTGGGATCAAAAATAGTCAAAATAATTTGCATAGGTCTCAGGGTGTGGCCATAACGAGCTCTTAACAAAAGCAATTTTGAAAACACAAAAATCCTTCTAAATTTGGCAAACATCGTCGGATCTACAAGGACCCAAAGAGAAGTTTGTGTATTTTGATGAGGTGGGTATATTTGTGATATATCTCTGGATGGAGTCTGCATGTCCTCCCCGTGTCACCGTGGGTTCTCTCCGGGTTCTCTGTCTTCCTCCCACCGTCCAAAGACATGCGTGTGTTAGGTAAATTGGCCCTAGTGAATGAGAGCGAGAGTGAATGTTCGTCTGTGTCTATGTCTCTGTGTTAGCCCTGCGACGAGTTGGCCACTGTCCAGGGTGTACCCCGCCTAAGGCCCAAAGGCACTGGGATAGGCTCCAGTCACCCGCAACCCCTAATGGGAAACAAGCAGTAGAAAATGAATGGATGAATGAAAGTATATATTTATATGTACATTTTTACACCTATTTTTTTTTTTTTTTTAAATGCCTCACCAATGGGAATCTGACACCTGCCATTTTAAAAAACATGTAAAGCCCGGGTTGGAGGGCAGCCCTTCCACCTAAGCGCCCTTCCGCGGTCACAAGGATTGCGAGGGCCCTTTATCACTGCTTGCAGTTTTAATTTTATTTATTTATTTAATTATTTATCAATTATTTATACCGGGAAAACCCAATGACAAAAGCACTCTTTTTGAGACTCTTTGAAAATGTTTTCCCTCTGTCAGTCCGTCTGTTTCAAGGCCTACCAAAATATTGTTGAAGTTTGAATTAAGTTAACTTTCTACAATTTAGATGAGGGTTAGGGTTAGGGTGAGGAGGAATCTCTCCTGTCAGCTCCACGAATATGAGTGACGGATCCTAAAATATAACACCCGGACGGTTGGAAATTAGGCTAATTAAAACTGGGTGCAAGTAGGCTAACATTTATTAGCATTGCCATGCAATAATATGTAAACTAGCTAACAACCTGAAACAAACCACTCTGGAGGGATTTCTGTAAGTCCACTGGTTCCTCCTGACAACAGCAATCCATTTCTGGACAAACGAGGTCTTTTGGGATATTTCAGAAGAGGAATTCTTTGTCTTGAGAGTTTTTGGTGTTAAGGCCCACAGTGAGCATGTGGCTTTCATCCTCAAGATGGCAGTAGCAACAAGTATGTAATGGCACTTCGGTCCATGAATACTCCTGCTTCCTGGCCCAGAGTAAGAGATGGGTTTCCTGGCATTTGAGCAATACTGCAAAGTAGTACTCACGAAAAGGCCTCTATATCGATTGTTCAAATGTAAAACCTTCGGAGGCGGTGTTACCCACCACCTTGGATTAGCAGAGTAAGGTCTTTATTGGTAATTTGCTCTTTGTTATAATCTCAAAAAATCTCACATGAACCACCCACATGACCAACAGAAACGCTGATTCAAACCAGGTCAGGCTGGTGTCAGAACTGCATTGTATACGGTACTTTATGTGATCGTGGGGAACTTTAAATAGACTTTTTGGTCCAAATGTGCTGGTTCTTTTAGCAGTGCACTCAGATTTAGCCTTCCATCCGTCTCTGTCTGCTCTCTCATTCATCATGTGTGCGCTTAGTGCCAGGTCATTACTGCTCCGAGTGTGGGAGAGGAGCCCCGCGGAGATCCCTCTGTCCGGTCAAGAACTGTTCCAGAGACCTCTATAGCAGGGTGTTCACTGCACTTTTTCTTATTTAGTTTTACATTATCTTTGGATGTCAAACTATAACCAAGCAATGGTTGTGGCTCCATCAAATTTACAGTTGAGGAGCTCTGTCGCTAACAGGACCACTTGTCCCATTACTATTTCCTTTACAGGCTTGCTGCTAGCTTGCTCCACTAGCAAGTAAAACTTCACCTAGATCCTCATATTTGCTCAGACAAACTTTGGTCATTGTGTTGACAGAGATTTATCATAGACGCAGTAAGAGGAGGGCTCACTCTTTGACCAAGATTCCAAAATATCAGACGCTGCTTTACATAAATCGCAGCTCATCTTTGGAAGTGTGACAGTTCATGCGACAAAGTGTAGTCTTGTCGCTGTGTCGACTGTGAGACCTACTACCCACGTTTTTTCTCTACAATTTGCAATCTTTCAAAATTGTGCACGAACACCTGCTTTAAGTATGAGCAGACTACACTTTTAGCTGCTAATGAGAAGATACTGGACTGAATAACTGAATACTTGTTTGTATGAAATAGTTTGGTTTTTGCACTTTACAAGCATGACAAGCTTTTCTATTGCAACACTCCCCACACATTTGGTGGTATGTGTCTTCTGTGGCCACAGATGCCCTGGGGGTGACTGATGGGTGCCAATGGTATGTGTCAGCGACCCCTCCGACCACAACCACTTACTCACACATCCCACGTTCATACATAGACAAGACGGATAAAGTGGCCTGGCCCAAGGTCACAGCATTAGCAGTTTCAACTAGCTTTTAGAGTTGCCACTTAGGATGAATGTTTTTTTTGTGTGTACTGGGAAATCTTGATCCTTCATTGCTACTTTTAAAGAAGACATATTACGTGTTTTTCTAGTATGGTTGTACAGGTTACAGGTTGTTAATTTTTACAGGAGAACAGGACATTTCAATTAAAGTTTGCCTAAACAAAGACCTGAAATTTGTAAAAAAAATAATAAAAAAAACAATACCACCCCATTATCCAGCTGCTCCCATGCAAATCCATAATAAAGTGAATTTTGTGCTGATTTTGCACGGCTGGCTGCAGAGACATGGAGAGCTATGGCTAAGGTATACACTCAAGCCTTGCCGCGGTGTAAAATCCTGCGTCTCTATGAAAGAAAAGGAAAACTACAGGGTCTTAATAAAACGCTCTTTCATACGTCTGAATGGAGCACGGAGTATGAGCCAAGAGCCAGGATTACACTGAGAAAGAGGCGCGAGGGAGGGGTCAGAAAGCAGCCCCAAAACATCCACAGGACAAAGGACAGTCTCCTTTAGAGTACTAGAGTACTCGAGTTCACTACAGACTCTGCGCCAATGGGAACAGTGCGCAACCTGTAGCTGCTGCTGAGCGTGGACAAAAGTGAGTGTTGAAAAGGCAGCGGGAGTGAGGATATTCATGGGGTCGGTCTAAATAAAACGCAAACAAAAAGTATGCATAGATTAAGAAAATACCTTTGAAATGGTAGCAAATGTCTTATGGGAGTTTTCAAGTTGGCCAAAATCAGATAAATAACAGCACAATAATTTTCTCTCAGGTAAGGGGGATATTTTTACACAACTATGCTGCATTTAAAGGACACATATTCTGCAAAATGTACTTTATTGAACTTTTAACCATATTATTATATTGTTCTCTCATCAGAAACATAACTTTGTACGAGTTGTATTTATCTTCATTCATGCTTGTTTGATGAATCCTGTTTACAAGGCCCTATCCCTCTGAGCCTCACAGAAACACTGTTTTGTAAGTCCATAAATCATCGCCAGACTCGTTCTGAGCATGTTTGGCGTCAAATTGCTTTCATTACAATACCTGCTAACATTAGCATGTTGGGGGCAAGCAGCTTTTGTGTATCTCCACTTTGTAGTTCCCTCTGCTGCCAGATGGAGTTCTAACACAAGTCCTGATGAGGGAACACCTGACTGGCATTAAGTAATGAATGCATTCAGTAAATGGATTATTTTAAGTTCTAAAACTTGGGTGGCACGGTAGCGCAGCAGTTAGCACCCTCAATTCACAAGAATGTCCTGGTATTTCCGGGTGGCGCTGGGCTTTTTTGTGTTGAGTTTGCATGTTCTCCCTTGTCTGTGTCTGCGTAGGTTTCCTCTGGGTGCTCCAGTTTCCCCTACCACTAAAAACATGCACAATAGGCACCTCCCCTCAAAAAAAAAAAAAATAGATCCTACTTCTCAGTGGGACTCTCCTGGTTAAATAAAGGTCAATAAAGAAAACATGAGATGCCAAATGAAAATAAGCACGCAGTTTTAATGAACTCGACAGCAGAAACGCTCGGAACGACTCCGGGCATGATTTATAGACAGCTCAGAATGCAGCTCTACCTATGAAATCACAAATCTGTGAAACTAAATTTAAGTTTTTTGTGAGGCCCAGAGAAGGAGCAGAGAAGATAACCTTGTAAACAGGATTACTGAAACAAGCATGAATGAAGCTAAATACACTTCTAGGTACGGTTTTGATGAGTCAACATTGTAATAACATAGTTAAAAGTTCAGTATGTGTCCTTTACATCTAGGACCTGCTCATACCTTCTGCAGCTCAAAAGTAGTCCTCAAGCTTCAACCCCACAAACTACAACTTTAAGCCTTCACTATACACACACATCTCCTTGTTGGTCTTTCTCTTGGCCTCCTTCCATAGCAGGTGTAACTTCAATATCTTTCTTCCCATGAATGCACTATTCCTACTCTTTATCTCTGCAAAAACACCTAACCTTTGCTTTTACTCTGGGCCCTTTGCTGATCTAGCTTCACCTCCTCCGGTTCTGCTCCTGCTCTTCTCCAGTCTGCTCCTCTACATCAGGTGACAGTCAGCTCTGTTTTCTTCCAAAATTCTGGAGGAAGGTCCTGGTTGAGATCCAGACTGAGATCAGAGTTTTATCATGAGTTTATGAGTTCCAGGAACACGACAGGAGCAAGTTCAAGAGCGGAACAGGTGAAGCAGAGGCCAGACACTCAGCTGAGAGACACACAAGCGCCAAAGCATCTGAGCAGGGGACAGAAGGGGAAATGATTTGGAAGATCAAGGTACCAGTTAAACACGGCCTAGTGACAAAAGGGATTTGATTCAAAATAGTTTAATCAATACCCAGAAACCAATGGTAAACTAACACTATAGCAAAACAATCTAAACTGTATCGAAACACAATACTGTTTTTTTCAACTAATGGTAATCACCCTGGAAACAGGATCTTTTTTGGTCAGAATCTGAATGGATTTACTGTATTTGTTCTTGATCAATATCAGAACTTTTATAAGACCACATGATGATAAGAAACTAGGATTTGGCTTTACTCTGTTGTGTAAAAAAAATGTTTGTAATAAGGGATCGGTATCAAGTAGACTTTTAAACATTTAGTATCGTGACAACACTAACTAATATTTGTTAGTTCACACTGAATTAATGTGATGAATGCTCCGAGTTATAAACAAACAAACGAATACATTAAAAAAGGAAGATAATGATAGCATTTAAACATTTCTGTATTTTTACATTTACACTTAAAAGGAGAGAGTTAAGAATAAATTAAGTGCAAGAAGAGACAAGCAGAACCAGAAATCAGTAAATCACTGGAACGCATATTAGTTGAACCATCACCCATTGTACAACCAAATAAATCACTCTTTTTCTTAGCCCTGACCCCATTAAGACCTTTTAACTTTTAAAAGGAAAAGTAAAACTGCGCCTTCACCGCTGCATGTTGTGGTTTGAAATGAGACCACTTTAAAGTAAAAGCAGGTGTTGGCTTAATGTGTTCCAGATAGTGTAGAATGAGGAGCAGGTGCAGACCAGGACTACAGCTGGACTTAACCAGGTCCATGTGAGTACATACGACACTAGTCCGGTCTGACCAGATTCAGACCAGGATCAGGCTCAGGTCTCCTTCTGGACCTATGTTCAATCAAATTTGCAAGCAGCTACAACCCAGTTTCCTCCGTGGCACTGGCAGCTGCTAGAGCGGTGCTGTTGCATGTGTATTACACATTTATGCCAAAATAATATGTTATATTGTGTTTCTGATTGGGCTATTTAACAAATGTTCAGCCTCAAACAACAAGCAACAAAAAAAGTTAAAGGTGTACTATGTCACAGTTTAAAGGTGCACTATGAAACTTTTTTAAAGGCACACTTTGTAACAATTTAAAGGTGCACTATGTAACCTTTTTTCGCTTTTCTCCAGAGATATGTCATAGCTTTGCCCAGAATTGTCCACAGTATGTACCAAACATATCTACCTCTGATATGGCAGATGACGTCCGCCGTCCTCAGTTAAAGGTCAGATCCGTGGAGAGGCGAGCCCACTCTCCGTAAGAACCTTTTTTTCAATGTATTTTCTTCGTAATAAGAATCTCGTATTGAGTAAGTCATTTTTTTATGCTCTACAGTAACATTCCAGGCAAAACAATTAAAACTCCATGGAGACAAGCACCCACCACGAGTTATATATTGCACCCTCAAACAACGCACCTAACTTATCAAATTTGATAACAATGGAAATGCAGAAAATTGTTCAGAAACGTTATCACAGCATCTTCCATCCGCTTGAGCCTGTAGATCCATTTAGAGAAAGGAGAAAAGGTGCACAGTAATTAAGCATACGGGTCTGCAAGGTTAAAAAGCACTAGGTTTTTGGTGTTAAAGGGAAATTCCTTCGGGAAACTCTGGGAACGCTGTAATTCCAGGTTTAGGGAGAAGAGCCCTGAGGCAATAGTGATCCGAGTCTGTGGAGTTTGGACTAGCCGACTCCACTCAGACTGACGCGGTTTCACACGGACAATACAGGGATTTCTACAGGAACTGATGGGGTGCAGAGTACACAGCAGTGTATCAAATCAGCACTTAGAGTAGGGCAGGATTTCATTGTGTAAAATATGTTTAACCAGGTCCAAACCAGGTCTTAAGGGTCTGAGTGGACCAGGGCTCCGTGACTCTATAGGATTGTATGAATCAAGACCATGAAAAGTAGTAGAAAACGTAGAATTCTAACACTTCATTTGAGACTCACAGCCATTGTAGTTTTTTGAGCTTTAGGTCTAATTTTGGCATATGATGTAAAAACCAAAACCAACACTCAAATCACTGCAGTTTGCGCGGAAAACAACAGTATTTAGTCCATGTATTTAAAAAAAAAAAAAGACAGTTAAATTAAACAACCCAACAATTATATTCAAGAAAACAGATTAAATTAAAGATATTGTGATTTTATATTTTGGATACAGTATATGGTATAGGCTTGTTTTAATCAATGTTGCTTATGTCCCATTTTAGTGCAGCTTTCAAAAAAGAAATCAACTTAAAATTCAAATGAACTCCAACTCAGATATTTCCTCACACACATGCAATCTACACATAATTGTAGCATTGCATTAAAATTCACAGTTTGTTGAGAAAATGCCACACTTTTGGTTCGTACCTGTTCACACATGCATCCACTGCTCCTCCTTTTACACCAGGCACAATTTACACATCTCCACCTGAGCTGCCCATTTATCTCTTTCTCTGGGGATTATCTTTCCATCTGTTCTTCAAAATTGATTCAAAAATATCCCGTATCAATGAGTAGTTTGGCTCCAAATCTCTTCAATTTCTGGGGAAATCCGGTCAAAATCCAACAATATCCAATGTGAAAAGTTTAATTCCAGATTCGGGAATGGTGCAAAAAGATGACAAAGATGCAGTCCTTGTAAACGTGTCTTCACTGGATTCTTAAATGTCCAAGAGAAATTTTTGGTTTAAAATTGGCAAGAGTCAAAGAGAAGAGGTTGTGTGATGTGTTCAAGAGCAGGGCTGGACTCAGAATGGAAAGAGTAAAAATTGTAGAGACAGGAGAGAGAGGGAAGGAGAGTGTGAGAGAGAGAGAGAGAGAGAGAGGAGGGAGGGGAAAGATGAAATGGGGCGGGGTTTACAGCTGGGACAATACTGTATGTGTGTGTGCAGCGAGTGAGAGAGAGAGCGAGACGCAGTTGCAGTTTGGTCTTGAATTTGAGCAAGAAATGTCTCACAGAAAGAGGAATGTGGCATTTAGAGCGAGAAAGAGAAGAATGGAAGCAAAAGGCCAGTGTGTGCCACTCAACATTTTGTATTTTTGTTGGTTTGCTTGTGAACAGAGTTTGTTTTTGAAAAAGATATTTGGGGGATTTTCTGATACATTTTGCCACAATCCGATTGAAATTTTTCTGATAAAATATGTCCAAAGTGTTCAGCAAAATGAAATTAAATTATGACCTAGCACGTACTCTTCAAAAAAAAGTGTGTAAATATTTAGTTCAGAGTACCTTGATGCAAGTTGGTGGATATTTTCAGGAAAACAACATACAATTTATGACGCAATATATTAGGGCTGCACAATATTGGACATGATTGCAATATTTGAAAGTACGATTTTAATTTAAGTTATATTAAAACCAATAAGTTCATACCTCATTGTATAGTTGTCAAACCCTGGCAATATATATGTATATGAGCTAAATCAAAAGCTCCAATCTTCATTTGTGATGTGTAAATACACTTTTAATCACACAAATGAGCTCATCATAACTGTAAACGCGTGTACGTGGGGATTTCTTGGGTAAAATAATAAACAAAAGCCAATCTTACAAATGTATTGAAACTTATGATGATGTCACATGTTTTATTTCCCACCTTCATCATCAGATATGAAGGATATAAAGGTATCACTGTTACATTAGTGTTTCATTCATCTCCATGTATTCTCCACAGTGACCTCATGCCTCATATACACCACACAAACGCTCACACAGATACAGATCTAGACTGGACACATGGGACAGATGCTATTGCTGATAGCGCTTTCTACGTTTGATGCCATGATGCTGGTCTTCCATGTTTAGACTGCGTCATAATAATACTTCATAATACCATGCATAAGGGCTTACATCACTGATGCAAATCTGAGGTCAACACAGGATGTCAAATTTAAATACGCTCTCTTTAAAGGACCGTTTTTTGTGTTTCTGTACCGGACACAGAGCTAATCATCACCTTTGTCCAGTTATTTGAAAATGCATATTATCTCAAAGTTCATGCACTGCTATTGTTGTTTGCATAATACTAGGTTGTGTTCTTCTCACATTATATTTCATTCACAATTTTAATCATTTTAGATTGTGATTTTTCATTGTATTTACAGATTTTTGACATTTTATAGAAGCGTTTCTGACATACTTGATCAGTTAAACATGTTTTTGGTCTTATAATAACCATTCCACTTCAACTAATGACCATTAACCGTGTGAAACTATACGAAACATGAATCCGGTGTTTTGAAGCCATATTCTCTTTAAATGTGTGTGTTTGTCAGGTCTCTTTAGTCATCAGTCGACTCCTCTTTAGTGTCACCATCATGTTATGTTTGTCAAATCACCAAACCTGTTGGCCTAAAACGTCTTCCTCATCAAGTCGTATAGCAGTCACTCAGGGCGATGACAACTTTTCTTATGCTAGATTGGTTGTGACAGTTAAAGCAGTGAAGTGTTTTCATGTACATTTAGGTTGTTATGCGTCTCACTCCAACCTTCAGGAGTGTTATGTCCCTAATTATTCCCATTCATTCCCTAAGACTCCTATTAATTCCTGATAATTCCCATGGTCAAATTTTAAAAATGTATGAAATCTTGTACCCCTACTGTACATTTTAGAAGTTAATAATGTAAGCAAACAGGCCAATCAAGCATGAATGTTTTGGGAAAATGTGTAACAGTTGTATAAAGGGAAAACCACAGCTTGGACTCGTTGCCTGTTTGTTGGCGTAAACCCCCCCATGCAGTTTGAGTCCTCCTCTCCACGGCATACGCTCCTCATACCAGCAGCAGGTGAAGCAGCTCCCAGCAACAGCCAAGCCACCAGAGTGACCCAGAGTGGGGTCAGAGGGCACGCAGGAGGGGACCGGCCATGGAGAGCTTTATACACAACAGTTTAGAGGGCTATTATCGGCTTTAGGGGTGGTCTCTGGTTCTGACGAGAGCGTTAACACATTGCATATTCATAGATTTTTATTTTAAATTAAAAGCCAAACCTGCTGACGACTTAGCCAAAGCAAAGATGTCAGCCAATACAAACGTGTTGTATACCTCAAATTTAAAGTGTATTTTATTTGACAGGTGGGATGAATTTTGGTGTGTAGATCCAGACCTATGGAGACGTCATTTTAACAATCACATACTTTTTACATATTTATGATTGCTAGTTCAAGTTAGCTTTTGTTTCTCTGGTGGTAAGGCAGTTTTTTTTTAATCAATAAAGGTGCTATACATGATTTTTACTATCTTAAATAACGGGAAATACAGAACTTTTAGCTGTTTGCAGTGGTCCAGAATTATTGCTCACCAAAGCATTATTCACCACATTTATAAACAGCAAAAAAAAAATTTACTGTAACAGCAAAAAAAAAATGCAGGCAAAAAAAAAAAAAAAGCTCCAATTGATACTGGCATCTTAGCACACAGTAATCGTAAATACATTTTGAGGGTCACTGGGGCCAGTAAACTGAAATGTGGGCCCTCTCATCACAGAGAAACACAATACCAACGTAAAGAGGAGTGGTGTCTAAGCCAAAGACAAAAAGGAAGACTGGTTTATGACGGACAGGTCAGCAGGGGTGGGGACTCAGGGGGCAACGCTGGGGTCGTCGCTAGGGGCAACGGGATGTGGGGTCCGATTGTGGAATAAGTATACATGAAAGTAGGTTTGAAGTGTGAAGTAATCCAGTAAATGTGCATGGAAAAGATTGAATTTGAAACGAGACGCTTTATCTGGGCAGATCGTCAGAACCCTTGGAGTCTTATTTGACCAGGAGCTCTCATTCAAAGTGCATATAAATCTGTAAAAGCCTATTTCATCTGCGTAATATAGCCAAAATCAGGAAAATCTTGCCAAAAGCGATGCTGAATCAAAATTCCAAATCCTCCTCTGACTTATAAAGCCATAAATGACCTGGTCATCCTACCTCAAAGATGCTATAGTACCTTATCATCCAAACAGAGCACTTCGCTCTCAAAATGCTGGACTCCTGGTGGTCCCAAGGACCTCTAAAAGCACAGTAGGAGGTAGAGCGTTTAGCTACCAAGCTCCTGTGTAGTGGAATCAGCTTCCTGTCCATGGTTAAAGAGGCCGACACGTCTCTTCATTTAAGACAGGCTTAAAACGTTCCTCTTTGAAATCGCTTATGGTCAGGCCAGTTAGGAACAGAAATAAAAACCTTTACAGTTTACAGTTCCCAGCTACGCTGCCCTAGGAGCAACTATACTGGGGGAAGTATGGCAGCTTGAGCACTATCCTCTGTTTCCTACTACTTTTCTATCAAACAATATTTAATATTTAATTTCACTGGCAATCTGTTCATCGCTTTTCCTTCATTCTTCACCCACTTCCCAGACGGGAGTGGAGCAGGCACATCGCTGGGTCCAGCTCCACCGTGTATCTGCAAATGGAGGCGCGTCTGCCTGTCCGCCCGAGGGAGTCGGATCTCTCCTTCACTGTGGAACTTCTACAGGTTTCTGCTTTTTCCCAAAGAGGTTTGGTAGTTTTTCCTGGCCGAGAAGAAGGGTCTAAGGACAGGGGAGCTTTTTCGTTGTCGCCCCTCGAGGCAACTACTGTTGTGCTTTTGGGCATTACAAAAATAAATTGAATTGAATTTGTAGTAGCAAATTCCTTTAGAACACATCAGGACTGAACCAGAATGAAACCAGGACTTAAAGGGGACATGTCAGGCAAAATCAACTTTAATCAGCTTTAAACAGTATTTCCTCATAATTAGTTTACTCAAAGTTGTATTTTGATTGAGTCTTGCATGTTTGAGTTAATCCTGTATTGTCCTGCAACTAAGACTTGAGTGCTCAGAAAATTCCTTTTTCCACCTACCCCCTATCCCCGCCCACTTCCCTGTACTTAGTTGTGATTATCTCGGGAAAATGTAGACTCTGTGTGACACATGTAGAGCTTTAAAATGTCATGTAGTCACAAAAATAAACATGACAATCTGCTGTTTGAGACGGTGAAATGTCACTATGAAGAGGCGGGACTTATCAGTTCTGCAGTTTTGAACAGGAAGTCAATGGATTTGTTTATTCATCAACATTGCGATTTAACAATGAACTAAATGTAAAAACATATTCTTTGTATGTTGTAGTTCAATACTTTATGCCACTTTTCTGGTGGAGGGTCTGTCACTTGTTTGTCTCCATAGAAATGTCATTGCTTTACTTGGAATGTTCCACAATATGTGGAAGAAATGGAGACAAGTAGGTGGCTCCATCATACAAAGTTACTGGTCAGATCTGAGGAGAGGCAAGCCCACTCACAGTAAGGGATGTTAGCATTTAAAATAAATTAAATTGATTTGAATAAATAAATACAACTGTAAATGAATTAATACAAAATAGATCAGTTTAATGCTATGCTGTGGAACATTCCAGACAAAACAATAATGTCTCTATATATGGAAAAGCTATATAGTGCACTTTAAGCAGAAATATTTAGTATTACAGACTATAACAACACAAACCCTAATAGGGCTAAAGCAGGACTAACCTGGTCGAAGAAAACCAGACTGAACCAGAAAACTTAAAAAAGTTCTCTTTGAGCTAAAAGGTGTAATTCTTGTTTGAACCCAGACAAAATACAAAACTTAATCTGAACGGAATCCAGGCAAAAACAGGGCTCGAATATAAAGTAGGCCTTAAGAGTCATTCATCGTTTGACACCAAATTGAATATACTTAAACTTGGTTAGATTTTGTCTCTAGCTCTAAACCTCATCTGAGTTTTGTCCGTGTCTAAAAGTGTAATACATGTGTCCAGAACATGTTGCATATTCTCTTTATATTAGACGGTTCTGTTCCTGTTAACATTCCAAAGGGCAGCACTCCCTCACTATAAAGACAGTTGTCCTGCAGTTGTCCCACACTTATCTCTGCAGCTGTGCGCTCATTTGTATTGTCTTGAGGTAAAAATAATATTACAGTTGGTCACTGTTGTCTGTAAGAAATTCACAATAGCTAAACCACCAAGTGAGAGGAGCAGCCATATATAAGACATTAGACATAATATGCTTTTTATATGGTATTTAGCAATAAACAATTTTACATTTTGTTCACGTAAACAGCAATATTATCTAAACCAACTTAATCATAGAAACTAGACATTTTCTGCGCACTCAAGCCTCAAGATGCAAGGCAATTGATGATTATGCAAATGTTCGTGAATCAAAATACAACTTTGAGTAAACCAATGATGAGGGAAAAGTGTTATATGGGTAAAATGGGTAAGAAGAGTTGTATAATGTATTCCTGAAGAAATTAAAACCTCTGGTAAAGCTCCGACTGCTCCATATGACTGTTCTCAGTGACTGCAGGATTACACCGGAGCTCACGCCAGCCATCAACTTCACAAATGCTTATAATGCTCTTTCCTATCAGAATTTCCACAGATTGTGAAGGACTAGATCCGGTTCTGGGTGTTTGACTGACAGGCAGAGGAACCAATCAAAAGTTTTCTTATTTATTTATTTTTGCTAAAATGAAATTGCCTCGAGCTAAAATGCTAACGGCCCATTCGTTATTACAAGGATTTTCACATATTTTGGCCATATACAAATAAATATATATATATGTATATCAAAATCCACTGCCATACTTACCCCTGCCACTTTGATCTTGCTACCAAATATTTATAAATACTCAGATGACCAGAGAACCATTCTTATTACATTACTGTACAAATCTCAGTCCGGTCTAAATGCACAATATGCCGACAGCGCTGCCTAATTACTGTGTGGCTGTCTGTGGTTAAATTCTGACTTAACACCCCAGTCACATGGAGAACTCCTGACAGAACACAACTCACATAATCTACTAAAGATCACTGTTATTGGACTCACTGTTTGGACAATGGGGTAAAATAACTCTGGGTTGGACACAAATTAAATTGTATTAAGTTGTTGTTTAGTCCTACATTTTTTCTTGTCTGATGACCACAGCGAGTCAAAGCGTAAAAACGTATATATTTAAAATGATCAATTTATTTCATAATTTAAAGTGGACATATCTTAGAATAATATTAAAAACACACTTTAAATCATCACGTCTGTTTCCAGTGAGGGGTTTAGGCTTTGGAGCGCCCTCTGCTTGAACAATGACAACATTTGAAAATAAAGGAAGCCCTTAGGCAACATGAATGCTTTGCTAATAGAGCCATGGGTTTGTTGTGAACATAATTTATGACCACAGAAAGAGTCCGATGATAGTTAACGGCACAAGAGAAGTCCGGGCTTTTTACCTGCGACACAATAATACAGAGAAAATTCAAACAGAGTGATTTGTGAGCACTCAAAGGAGGTGACAAATAAGATGAAGCAGAAATACAACTCCATGAATGGTTTTGATGAGGAATCAACAATATTACATGGTTATAAGATATGGTAGAAAAGTTGTCAAACTAAGTCATCTTGTTTTAGAAATCCAGTCTTGTTTCAATCTGGTTTTAAAACAATCCCAAATGAATATTTAGATAAGGCATCCATACTCTGTCCAGAGAGATCAGGAGTTCAAACCACAACCTCCTAACATTGAGGCAGGAGACAGGCTAACCTCTCTGCCACAGTAACACAGGGGGAACATGTGTGTAATCCCTCAGGCGAGCCAGAGCAAAAGAAGGTTGAATAAAAGCTAGTGAATACACTTCGCCACTCATCCAAGTAGCTTCTTTTGCTCTTCTTTCTAAAAATATTTTGTAGTTGACAGAATTCAGCCTTAGTTTGGAGAGCTCTGGACTCTAACCCACAACCTCACTAAAGGCTATTTTGTCCCCTCTTTCATGAATCACATCAACTATTCTTCTAAAAGCGTTATTCCTTTTCACGTCTGCTTTTTGATTGGAAGTATTTTGCATTAAATGACAGTAGATCTGAAAGCATATTTAGTAAGTAGTAACACGTTACAAAGGGAAAGTCTTCAATTGTTGCAGGATGCGCTTCTTTTTTACAATAAAACTTCGCGGCTACAGTATTGCACCACAGCATTGTCCCCGTGATCCCCGGAGATCGGCCCCTGGCTCCTGACCTGAGGATTAAGGGGCCACTCTCTTTCTCACACACACACACACACACACACACACACTCACACACACACACAAACTGTCACACTGCGGCTGGTGTCAGAATATCCCTGTGTAGTTTTATACAGGGCCAGTGTCAGACACATGGGGCCCTCAGTCCTCCAGGGGCCGCAGTAATCCCCTCTGTCCACATCCCTACGCGGACAACTGACTCCCACACAAAGACTCACACAGGGGTCCCTCCACTGTCTGCGTCCCCTTCACACTGAGGGGGAAAAGTTTGAGTGAATATACGTCAATCACATGTGCGGAAGATGTCACCGCACACGGCTGGGGACCGGCTGTGTGAAGCTGCCTTTGTTTTGCATAAATCTTCAATTACATCATAGTACAGTAAAGTGCTTTGCCTGGAATGTTCCACAGTATGGCATTAAATGTATCTATAGCATTTATTATAATGATCAATTCATTATTACAGGGATTTTGATTGCTCAAAGGTACATTGAGAAGCACGCATTCTCATTGTGACCGCAGTCGCCTCTCCACAGATCTTACCTGTAACACTGGAGATTAATTAAATGCCATACTGTGATGTATTCTAGGCAAAGCACGGACAAGCAGGTGACCACCTCCCACCAGAAAAACGACATAATGTACCTTCTGAATGAGTGACGAATAAAAGACCAACCCCTCAGTCAGTCATATATTTAAACTATATTAGGCTGCATCTATATTTAGAGTTCAATGATTTATACCTAAACAAACTTCCTTCATACCTAATCACTATACATGGATGTCATTTTAACTGACTGAAGTAAAGTCTGTATTTTTACATGAATAAACTATTGCCCAAGTTCCGAGCCTGGACAAGGAGGCTCGGAAGGAGGTTTGTTTTCTTTTTGTTTTTTCCTTAAAGTTTGTAAACCTTTATGATAAGGGGTATGTAGAATATGTATTTTACGTTTCATAACACGGCCTCAATGTGTCCCCAGACAGAAGATAAACGTGCAATCAAATATAGCTTTTGTAATGTTGATTTATTCGTAATTACAACATGATGGCCAAGTTGCTCATGTTATAATTTGGTGTTTTGGTTCTCAAGACAGTTATCCAATCAGAAAGCAGAATGAGCCTAAAGTGAGTCTCTCAGTTGTGTTGCCAGTTTCAATAACTAAATCCAGTGTGTTTAAACCTATGCTTTGTCCTCTCGCTTCTGTGAATGTTCACTACCTAAATCCCAGCACCTGGAGCTAGTGCAGCCTCTGCAGCTCAGTGAGGAAATCCTGGAGCTTCTGAGCTGAACGAGCCATGACCGGTCCATAAACTGAGAAGGAGAAACACGTGTCCTTTACAAGCAGGTTTATGCAATGGAAAACACAGGTTCGGTTGTGATTGTATTACTTTTTTAGTCAGAGTAATAATGTTGTTTTTTTTTTAAACATTGTGTGCATCATTTCTCAAATTACTCCAATAGTATTGTTTTCTTAAAATCAAAGTACTTTTTTAAACTCGGCATTACCATTCAGTTACACTAAAAAGTACATCTTGCGTCTTTCCAGCACAAAGCCACACCCTCCTCCTCCTCCTCCTCCTCCTCCATCTGTCCAGATCATACAGTTAAAAAGAGCAAAACATGCAGTGACAAAAGGAGGTGTCCAGTTCTGAGCCTGAGGCAGAGGGAGACGCGGTAATCCTGTTCACTTTGAGGGGATCAGAGCCGAGAGGGGAGAGCCAGGCCGGGGGTATTTAACAGGGCGGGGAATCAGAGCGAGTGAGAGAGAGGGAGAGAGGGAGAGAGGGAGTAGGGAGAGAGAGCAGGGAGAGAGAGCAGGGTACAACTGACATTGGTTTGATGTAAACAGTGACAAAAGTACTACATGACCAAATGAACATACATTGGTCATATTAGATTGGTGGCATAGCGATTAGCAATCTCGTCCTACAGAAGGTGTCATCTCCCAAACTCTAGGGGGCTTTTCCCAGTTTTACCCAATCACCTACAGCATGCACAACATACTTTGGCTGAACCCCATTGTGGTACTTTGGGTGCTGCGCTGCGGTCTCCCTCGAGTCACGACAGAAACCTCAGCAGTACTTGAAGGAACAGTTAAATGTCGAGGCCGAATCATTGTCTACTCTTATTTAAATGTGCAAGTCAAATAACTTCTTTGCCACAGACTATTCTCAAAGTTCTCAAACTCAAGGGGCTCTTGGCTGAGGTGTCGTGCAAACAACTATAACAATATCTTCAAGTTATAACGTTTGTTGATTTGACTTATACATGAGATAAATGTTGTGATAATAACTTACAAAATACTATATTAGCGCTTGTCAATGCATTATTCATACATTCGGTGGTGGTGAAGCCGCAACTGCCCTGGGGTAGAAGTGAGGCTGCTAATCTGTGCCCCCCTCGACCACCGGCAATCACTTACGCATAGGCCTGTCAATTCCATACATTGATTTATTGTTCAGTAAATATTAGCTGGAACTATATTTTTGGGTGCTCGATCTTTGTCATGTGGGGAATTTTGTGTTATTTTGATGTACTACTAAGATTTTAGCGTAGAGGATCGAATAACTAACCAATTATCGATACAAAATGAGTATTAGTGTGTTTCATTCTGCTATTTATACTGTACATTTCGAAAAGGGTTTACTGGGATTATCCAGCTTTTGGGTTATTGTGTCAGTGACATAAAGCAGTTTTTATCATCATTTATCATGACATTTTTCTGTAGTTATTCATGGGTCCGAAGTGACGTGACTCGTTGCTACTGCCATCTTGAGGACAAAAGCTGCATGCTCACTGTGGAACTTGCCAACAAAAACAAACCATTCTTCATCTGTAACATCCCCAAAGATTCTGTTTGTCCAAAAATTTATTACTGCGGTGAGGAAGGACCAGTGGATTTACAGACACTGAGGCTGAGCTGTTTGTTTCAGGTAGTTAGCAGCTGGCTAATGCTAGTTTACATATTACTATGTATAGGCTTACTCGTTAGCCAACTTGCAGACAGTTTTAACAAGCCTAATTTCCAACTGTCTGTGTGTTATATTTTCGGATCACTCGCCCACCCACACACAAAGTCCGTGCTCTTGAAAGCTTTGAGGGCTTTTCCGGTGCAGAGGGCTTATGGACGAGGAAGCTTAAATGTAAATGTCCTAGTTTTTGCTGCTTTTAAGTATCATCAGCGGTAGATCAAAACCTATAACTTCTGTCTCCTTTAAGTATCAACCCTTTACGTCACACTTGCCAAATGACACAGCGGCAGTATGCACTCACTGGTTTGTGTTGGTTTTGAACTTCTGACTTTCAAGGTTGGTGGACGAGTGCTCTAACCACTGAGCCACCCAAGTCTAGCAAGCAAAAAGACGGTCATAGTACTTGACAATAAATAAACACAACCTGTTAAAAGGTTTATATCCTGATCCCACACACACAGAGTCTGAGTGAGACTGGGGGCTGTGTGTTTCCCATAGACATTATCTGTACATGAGTGACCACAGACTGACCGACTGCTCACAGCCGGCCCCCTAATGCTAATATTCATACTCACACACACCCTTCACACACAAGTCTCCAACCTGACAAGAGTTCATGCAAAGGCATCCTCTTTTCACTTGTTTAATAATTGAGATTCCTGTATTTATTTACTGTTTGTGATGATTTAGTGTTTTGCATGGAGTGTTTTGCCAACAGAAACATGAAGCATAATTATAAAAGGTGAGTTTTCTGGGGCAAATTAATAAATGCAAAATGGACATGATTACTGCCATTTTGTGTAACATTCAAGGCAAAGCAATAACATCTCCATTGAGACAAGCAAGTAGCAGGCACTCCATCCGAAAAGTTACATAGTGTACCTTTAAAAAGTCACAGAAGGCATTTGTCTAACGCCCCTTGAAGCACGTTTTCTGTAAAGAACCTTCATCCACTTACATAGATTGGTGTAAAAAGGCACAGGGATGGAACCGATGACTTTCAGGTCACTGGACGATCGCTCAACCAACTAAGCCACTGCCACCGTGACAGTACCGGGTCAGACCAGATCAGGCGGTAAGAGATGCGACCTCTCGAAACGCCAAGCTAAATTCTGAGAGATCTCTGAATGCACAAATGTCCATGCGCAAAATAAGGTTCCGTAGATTTCATACTTTTTCGTAGATATAGGCGACAACAAATGACCTCCTCGAGGACTTTCCAACATCTGGGCGCTTATAAGACGTTTAAACTGCAGTGGGTAGTTCTAGCCAATATCAACAGAAGACATTGCTGTTATGTGACACTGACGAGAAGACAAACACACCGTATATCAAACTTGGCATAATGAAAGCTTTACTAAACTTGTACAGGGAAATCATTGTTTGGCATCTCAATAATTGTACATGCTGAGTTTTGAATGATTGCCAAGCTGCAGCGACTACAGTTTGAGTGAATAACATCATGGTGATGGCAGACAGTCGGCACGTGTGGAGATGGGTTTGAAGTAGAAACCCTAAGGCAGGATTCTGCTCTGTAATCTACTGTGTCTGTATCTGTAATCTGACTTTAGGGAACATCTTCTCTTCTGCTGTTTGTGATGAAGGTCTGGAAAGCACCTTCAAAACATTCTCAGGTGTTCAGCCACACACCCGTTTTTAAGATATTCTTTGCTGGCTGTTACACTAAGATACAATAATAGCATGGATGGACTGAACCAGGACTGGACAAGGACTTACTTACTTTTCTCAAAACTCAAGTACTATACTAAACAGATTAGTCTACGCTTTAATTTAAACGCAGGAGTGACGCTTGCGCTGTATTTACTGGACATGAACTTCCAAAAGCTACTGAAGAACCTTCGGACATCTGGAGCACCTTTTTTTTGTGTGTGCTAAAACTCTGGGTCAACTATAACTGGGTCAACAGTCTGTTTAATAGAGTCAAATGGTCTCATTCAATGCTTATGGCTAAAACTATTGTAATGTGATAGATATATATAATTATATATTTTAAAAAACTCAGAATGAAATGTAACAATAGCAATAGTGGAGTTTACAAAAACCAATAACTAGCATAATGTGAAATTTACAATCAGAACATTGTAACGTAATTGATTCTTTTTTCTTTCTTTTTTTGAGATTATTTGGCTGTTTTTAGTTTTTTTTTTTTTTTTTTTTTTTACAAACTTTTTGCAAAAAAGTCAAGTGATTACAAAAATACACATTGCCATTTCAGAAAAACACAGTGCATCAGTTACGTAAAACTGTACACCTTTTTTGTAGCGGACAGATGAGACGGTTTAACCAAACAATACCAACAAATCCTGCACGTACTTCGGAGGCTCTGATCTATATCTTTTCACAAATCCAGCAAATGCAGCGTATTCTATGGAGCAATAGGGATTTCACCTCGCACCACGATGACGTGCAGTGCCTTTGATGACAGCTGCACTAGAGGCGTAGTGCTAGTCAAAGTTTGAAGCATTCGTGAGTACTTTGAAAACATGCCGTCCCTTTTCTAAAAACACAGCGTTCTTTCTGTCCCAAACATACTGTCCCAGCATGAGTTACGAGCACAGTGACATTCGGCTATCATCCGGACCACTAACTGTGTTCTCCAAACCGCTAAACTTTAGGCACAGTGACACAGGAATGAGCAGAATGCAGCAGAGATCAGGTTACTGTCAGGTGGATGAGACTGCAGGCTCTGGAATCCCCCAAGTCCTGTTTGGACCAAAGAGGGAAGACGTGTAACCTCTGCGCGCCCATGGGCTGGGGTCTGCATTGGGGTACATTTTTATTCATTACATAGGGAGCAGAAGCTTTGCCCAGCTTCTGCAGGGAGATCTTTTTTAGTGATCAATTATAATATTAAGGATAATTATTCTGCTATAAAACATACTTTTCAGAGAGCTTGAACTGGGTCAAATGCACAAGACACATTTCCCTACTGGTTAACAATAAAGTGTACCTTAACCTTAACTTCCGCACTGTAAATTGGAGGGCCAAGCGCCACCACTTTTGTCACAATTTGACCAAGATCAACCAGGTCTGAACTAAGACTATCCCAGACTTAAACTAAACCAGGACTAAACCAGGACTAACCCAGAATTTAACCAGCTTTAAAGCAGGACAAACCAGGACTAAACCAGTCAACGGGAGAAAATATATATTTCTCTTCAGAGCAGAACGATTGTATTAAGAACTCATTGTGTTTCTAGCAGCAAAAAGTAGCAATAATTACAATATAGTATGGTTTTTTGCAGTACACATTGCGAAAATATGTAAAAGTATACAATAAAATACAGTCAAATGTGCTGTTAAAACTACATCAAGCGAGTTATTTTCAGTACATAACTAATTTATTAAGGACTCGCTTTGAGTTCTAGCAACCTCCAGAACCAGTTATTTACCACCCGTTTTACAGTGTTGTTTACAAAATGCAGACTGGGTTTAAAAGCTGCAATAAAATGGCTCTGGACTGAATTGAAGTATCAGTCTCTCTCCTCCCTGTGGTTCCCAGAGTGGTGTGGTTTTCCTCAGTGACACGTGGCTTTGCGCTCACACACAAACTGGAGGCAAACCAGAGCGAAAGAAAGAGTTTACAAGCCATGGCGATGAGCTCATTCAAGTCAAGATGAACATGTTTCGTTTTGTTTAATCTATGGTTTAGTTCAATTTAACCTTGGTTTATACTTGGTTTAGTTATCGTTTTGTTTGGTTTAGTGCTGATGTGTTTAGTTTGGCTTTGCTGCATGATTCAACCTGGTTTTAGACCTGGATTTGGTAGTTTTAGTGAAGATTTTGAGTAGATCCAGTGCTAATTTATTCTTGGTTTCAGTTTTATCGCTGGTTTAACACTGCTTTAGTCCCTTCTATCATTTTATTATTCCAGGTCTGTGTTAAATTCTGGTTCAGTCCTGATTTGGCCCTTTAATCCCTGATTTGGTCCTGGCTTTGTTTCCAAATTGCACTTCTTAGTATCTGTAAATGCTTTGGAAAAACACAAGATGGAACGAATTACTGACGTCACACGCAAACTTATCATTTAGAAAAACATATGATTATTGCATTAAATGGCTAAAATATTCTCTTTATCGTCCACTCCTCCAAACCAGAGTCAGCTGTGTCTCCGAATAATAAAACAAAATCTTGTGGAAACTTGGACCGGCTCCTGCCCGCTTCCCTCTCTAACTCTGCTCCAAAACTAATGTAGAGAATTTTACAGCTCAGAACACAGGGTGAACTTTGTGTCTATCTGTCGCTACGAGTCGTCAGCGCAACGCGACAGTGGATCGATCGCAAAAGCAAAGCCACTGAAGCCAGAAGCCACGCCCGTGTTGGAAAAAGGTCCGGAAAGGTAGTCACGCCCATATTTGTAAAAAGGTCAGGAAAGGTCGATATGCCGTTTCGGACAATGGTGCTATGTTTTTGTGAACTTTCAAGACATATGCCATTGTGGGTCAGGGTCCTGAACTATTAAAGGGCACGTAGGATGCTTTTTTTAGAGCTTTTAACCATGTTGTAACACCATCAACATCATCAAAAACCTGGAGTTGTATTTAGCTTCATACAAGCTTGTCTTCTCTGTTCCTTCTCTGAGCCTCAGGAACACGCATGGTTTAAAATGTCAAGATTTGTGACAGCAAAGATAGAGATCTGGAGGTCTCGTGGACTGTTTTTTAGTCCATGAATCCTTGCCAGACTTACCCTGAGCATTTCTATTACATTCTATTACGATTCCATTACAACTGCTTACGTTAGGTTGAGGCAAGCTAGCTTTTTGCGAATGCCTTACTGGTAGAAAGTGTTGTGTTGTTGGATGTCAGAAGATGAAGACCGGGACTTCCTTATAGATTATTCTAAATCCAAGCACTAACGTAAAGGAGTCCCAAATGTGTTTAAAAAGCCTGAAGAACACATCACAGAATTTAATGGGTTAAAGGGTCTGCAATGTTACAACATTTTAGTCTTTATCAGGCCTATTTGTCTTAGCCTTTGTGCAGTAGAGTTAGGAGAAATTGGTGGGAGAGATGAGGTTTTGAATGTTCTGGGTTTGTGGTAACAGTCGGGTCCAAAGTCAATTTCAGAACAACTCAGAAATCAGACAGTTTCCTCTGAACTTACTGTACTCTTCTCTATGTTCACCAAATAATGCTGAATCTACTCCTAATAAACCGAAACAAACCAATATGAGACAAGAACGGTGAGAGAAGAAGGGGAAGATGTAAGAAAGGGGAGGGACGGACTGGAGGGCTGTGAATGTACAAATAAACTAATAAATTACTCCAAACAAAGCGAAAAGGAAAAAGGAAAGAGAAGTGTGTCAAAGTTTCCTCTAAACTTGAGGTGAACCACAATCTGACTCTTTCCTTCTGCACTAAACCAGGATCAAACCAGGACAAGACCAAGACATGACCAGGACATGACCTGGACAAGACCAGGACTGGACCAGAACTTGACCAGGACTGGACCAGGATAAGACCAGGATAAGACCAGGACTAGAACAGGACTGGACCAGGATAAGACCAGGACTAGAACAGGACTGGACCAGGATAAGACCAGGACTAGAACAGGTCTAGAACAGGATAAGACCAGGACAAGACCAGGACTGGACCAGGATAAGACCAGGACTAGAACAGGTCTAGAACAGGATAAGACCAGGACAAGACCAGGACTGGAAACGGAACTGGACCAGAACTGGACCGGGACTGGACAAGGATAAGACCAGGATAAGACCAGGACTAGAACAGGACTGGACAAGGATAAGACCAGGACTAGAACAGGACTGGACCAGGATAAGACCAGGACTAAAACAGGACTGGACCAGGAAAAGACCAGGACTAGAACAGGACCGGACCAGGATAAGACCAGGACTAGAACAGGACTGGACCAGGATAAGACCAGGACTAGAACAGGACTGGACCAGGATAAGACCAGGACTAGAACAGGACTGGACCAGGACAAGACCAGGACTAGACCAGGACTGGACCAGGACAAGACCAGGACTGGACCAGGACAAGACCAGGCTTCAACCAAGAAGCAGCATGTTTAAAATGGGCTTAATCTAAATGGGCTCATGACTAAATAACAATTTCTCACAGATAATGCTAACTTTTATTAAAAAGTCAAACATAAAAATAAAGGCTTCCTGATTGTTTTATTTATAGATTACTTCAGTTTGTCAATTTAATTTGTTTTATCTTAAAATGTATTACGCCTCAAATGAGCCTAAGAATTATTCCTCCAATACCACTGTCCATCAACACAACAGGGGTCCGCCGAGAAAGCATTCACCTGTAACATATTGTCAATGACGTTCACCTGCAGTTCACTGTCCTCCGCATGATCCTTTAGTGTTTATTCATTTTAGTGTGACTCTGCAAAAATCCCATAGCGATAGATTTGGACAGGAAGTCGCGGCGCTAACATTGAGCTAACTGAGCCCTTTCCAATGACAACGCTATCTCTTGCATTGAACATTAGCACGCATACGTTTTGATGATATAAATGTCATTACTTTCATTACATGGAAATTCAGCTATGACACTTTAAAAAGATATTCAAGTAGTAATAAATCTTAACATGTATTTGCAAACTGCAGTAAATCTACATTCAAAATACTTTCAAGGCTATTTTAAGGGGTAATACTGGACCATTGAAAGTAAATGACCTAGAAAATGATGGCCTAATAAGGACTTCCCTTATAAGCCGTGCATATTTCCATTCTGCCCTTGTTCCCTCATAAAAATAGTCAAATAAAACAAAGCCAGGTAGCCTAATTTAGAACCTGGTTTAAACAAACAGACATGCTCCTGGTCAGGGACTTGGATCTGGACTTGGACTGGTCTGCGGAAGACTCTGGTAAACTCATTAATGACAGAGAAAAATGCGTCTCTAAAAACACACCTGCAGCGGTCGTCAGTGTGCTCTGTAATAACAGCGCGGAGGGAGAGCGGAGAGTACAATGGTGTCGACACAACACCGGCTCTTGGCCTAGTCCGGATTTATAATAGATTGGGACCTGGTTTGGATGAGGTTTAAGCGAGTTTTTTGTTTTTTGTGGTATGGATAACATTTGAGTTGATCCTAGTTTTATTAGTGTCTAGATTTGGAAAGACAAAATTACATTCAGACTTGAGTTGAAAACGGACAAATTTGATAAAGTTTATGTTGCGTTTAAGTTGTTTAATGTGTGCCATAGCTTCATTTGATGTTTTCTGCTGCCTTTGTTTTGGTTTTTTGCTTCCTCTCAACAAACTGAAAAAATAAATGAAATAATAATCAATAATAATACAAAAAACTTTCATTCAATGGTCTAAAGTCTTAAGCAAATACGGTATACAAAATTAATACTAAATAAAATAAAAAAGGTCACATTTTAATGAGTTAGTTATCGTGAACGTGAAGATTATTCATTAGTTAGTTATAAAATGGGGATTTTGCCATGTCCAAAATTCAATTTGGCAATTTGATTAAAGTAAATGTTTGACAATTGATTCTACTTTTTTGCACAATAATCATAATGTGTGTGTGTGTGTGTGTGTGTGTGTGTGTTTGTCCGTGAGTTTGACTTACTGCCGTAACATCAACATTATATGGATAGAAAACATTTTACTGTTAATTTAAATTACATCATATGATAAAAGAACTTGACTATTTAACTATTTGTGAGCAGGAATTTAAAAAAAGGGTTTTTTCTTTTTCACATTGATGGCCTCAGAAAGCCAACCACAGACCTTATAAAAACAGGACTAAGCCGAGGCTATCTCAGTAATGAATCAAATCGGAACAAAATCATGACGAACACTGCCAAAAAATCAACAAGGAACAGTCCCATCTGTATTTAGGTTCAATTGAAACCAAAGTCTTCGGTCGGGTTTTGTCTGGTCTTACCTTGATCTGCAGAAGTGAAGATGATGGTCCAGTTAGCTCAAATGGGGCAGCGTCACTCCTGGAACGGACAAATGAAAAAAGAATAAGGAAACATGCAACTGAGGGATGAAAATAACAGCGCTAAAATTATATCCTGCATCTCCACTCGCCAATTTGGGCTATGATTTTTCTCAATGTAAGATCTCTTCATCATACTGTCGTTACTTGAACCTCAAGGGACTTGAGTAATTGAGTTGGTGGTTTCTCCAGACCAGAGCTTCTGTGGTCCCTACCCCCTTTTATATTTGATAATTAACTGTTTAATTAAGTTGGCCATTGGTCATTTTTTTGTCTCCTAAAGTGAAT
This sequence comes from Chaenogobius annularis, assembly GCA_015082035.1. Lineage (NCBI taxonomy): Eukaryota > Metazoa > Chordata > Actinopteri > Gobiiformes > Gobiidae > Chaenogobius > Chaenogobius annularis. The sequence continues at coordinate 226,814 of BJKM01000571.1, read as the reverse complement.
CTGACATTGTTTCAGACGGTTTTTGAGCCACGGTTTGATCCTTTAGTCTAAATTCTGGACTAAGGTCTAGACTAGAATCTGGGCTAAAGTCTGGGCCAGATTCCCGTCTTTGTTCCAATTGAACCCTCAGTCTAGACCACGATTCTTGAATTAACATTTGAGGTCTGAGGTCTGGTTTGATGAGTTCTAATTAAGAGCTGTTATCAGGGGACTCCAGATCACAGCGGCCAATCGGACCCTGCCTCTCGTTAATAGACTCATTAATTATCACGGATAATTATGAGACATGCCAGCACCTCTCTGCTAAAGATTAGGGAAAAGTGGGATTTTGGGGGATTTTCTGACAAAACAAAGGGGAAACGTTTTATATACAAAATAATATAAGATAACCGGAAATAAAAAAGTTAAATTTGAAATAGCAAATGCCATTTCCAGAAACAAGGTCTAATTCAAGGTTAAACTGAAAGATATTCTCTTCAAGACTAAACTATAGCAGACAAGGGCAAAACATCAGGACTAAATGATAAGATTGTTACAATATTTAACCGTATAGAGGTGACAACAGAACATTCGCAAGTGTCAATGGTGAGTAATGGCATTTTAAAACATTTAAAAGAGCTCCTACAGTCTAATGACAAATATTAAAGCCTACACCTCAGTAGGCAACACCAGATAACCGTACATTGCAGTTGAGTGAAACAATGCATTGACAAGAAGTTGGCAAAAATATAAAGGTTTTAGTCAGTTGTGCTGCTTATAGCAATATAATGGAACAAAGCCGTGATCATAATGGGCTTGTCTGTGTGTGTGAGAATCAGAACAAAACCAAAATCCATGCTCACTGTCAAGTATTGTCTCCATTATTTAAACTTGTGTGTGGTTCTGAAGTCCGGTTCTGATCCACTGGTCCAGTCTAAGGTCCAGCAGGTTTCCAGGTCATATTTTGTCTTCAGTTCTGTTTAATGTAAACTCATTCATTTCCATTTGAATCAGGACTTTCCCAATCTCTGATTTGTGGTTGACAATAATCCCATTGAACCCAGGACTACAGACTCAATATCATACAAGATTTACTTTTACATTTTAATCTGTATTGTTCCTGCATGAAAAACACCTCTGCAGTTGTGTTTTGTTTGATTAATCTCTCATATTCAGTCTTTTTCTCAGAAGCTTAAAGGGACGTAAGACAGGTTTTTACGATTTTTTCATTTTGACTTTATTTGGGGTATTTATACCTGTTAAATTATAAATTATAGTTTTACACCAATCGAGTAGGTATTTGTGGAGAAAACGTTGACATGACAGGAAGTGACATCACATTAGGGACACTTGTTCCAGTCAAATTTTATGCATAATTTACACACAAAAAAAACGTTTTTTCACCCTCTACACATGAATTCAACAAAATAAAGGCGCGCTCATGTATTTTTATTTGTCAAATTTAAAGGTTTAGCCCAATGCGTAATTTCCAAGTGTGATGTCATCAATTACAACCGGGAAGTTAAATAAACCTAAAACCTAACAAATTTGCTATGCTGCGATGACATTTTTATAATATTTTGTAAATTTCAAAATACATAAACTGCATTTTAGTTCAATGAGTCGTCTGACCTCTAGGGGGCACTTTAAAACACACTCGCTGATGAAATAACATGTTCCCTGTACTTTACACCTTCAAAAGATCGTTTTAGCTTTATGTTAGCTGATTCTTTCCAGACCATATCAGATTTAAGATTATGTTATTGTTTATCTATCGCTTAAAATGGGGGACAGATATTTGACACTGGTGCTGAGACTCAAACTCACCAAAGTGTGAATTTGCTCTGATTCCGGTGATTGTAAAGTATTCTTAAGTCTGCCTCCAACTCCCAAAAGAAGGGGTTTCAGTTGGATTTGGTTTGGCTTGAGTCATAGATGGTAATGCCAAGGTCATTAAGCCTTAATAATATTCCACTTCCAGCAGTAGTTTATTGACATTGCAGCATCATTAAACGTAAATCTCTTTCTTGCGTCAAATCGTTTTTGCACTTTGGCTTTCTTAGTTTTCCTAGAGCTGGTCGTGTGTGTGTGTGTCGCTTATGTTAATGAAAGTAACTTGATCCCGTCTGTCGTCACAGCAAGAGCAGCAAATCTTCTCCGCCCTTTGGATTAGACCAAGTACTGTCAGCATGCAGGTGGAGAGCAGGCAGCTGTGTGTGCAAGAAGAATCACTAATCCCAGATCCTTATATAGAGAAATGAGGCTGCTAGCATGAGAAGACAGGAGTTTAATAGGACAAGTCTGTGTACAGGAACTGTCAATGAAACAAGCCGGTTTCTTCTTCAGAATTGAACAAAATCACTTGGAAGCATGTTCATCTTAAAAAACATAGGCGACATTTGAAACCTTGTTACCATGTAAACAGGGTCAATGCACAGTAGCACTTAATAAAATTAGATGCGAAGACAATCCCTCAAAGACCACACCTTTGGCTTGTTAATTGACTACAGTGTTGATATTTTTCCTTTTTAGTTCCAAAAAGCAGGTCTCGAGTTCGGAGAAGGATCCACCTTATACGCCTAACCAAGATCCAGGAGAAAATGGAAAAGGATTCCCCCGCTGAAGGTACTGATTTATACTCTCTTGAGCTAGATTAGTTCTGCCCTAAGGGAGGAGTTATAACTGGAACTTGCCTCCCCTTTTAGTTGTGAGGTTACTTTTTAGGGTTGTTCTGGCCCATTGTTCTCTACTTCACAGTTTCGGGTCGTTATCGCCTTTTGTTCTCTGGCCGCCACTCTGGAGAAGGATCTATCAAGGAACTCCTGAGAACCCCTATCCACTCGATTTTGACGCTATAAAAGTATTGCATGGTGCGTAACATATTTAAAATCAAGTTTACGTATCTACCTAAAGTTACTGGACAATTATTAGTGACCAGTTACTCGTTTGTGATTCTTATTCTGAATCTGCAACTTCTAAAATGACTCTGATTCTCGAAACACTTTCCATTTTCCCTGCGGTGATGTGCTCCAGTTAGAACTAAGTGACTGAAAACCCACCACTGCTTCCAATCCACAACGTGACAGTAATTCTTCAGTCAAATCTCATGTGCACAGAATTCTGCTGATATTTGTCAAAGGAAGCTACAGGAGCTAATGCCTCGTCACATTTAACAACAATCCAATCAAATGTCAACTTACAAATCTGTTAATACAAGAAATGCTGAGGTGAATGGACATTTTTATAAAAAGTGTTATTAAAATATGTAATTTTGCTATATATTATATTGTAGATATTCCCAAAATCAACCACGAACTGTCTCTTAAAAGGGGGGCTTTATGTTCTTCTCTGATTGGCTGCATGTTCTTCATATATATGTTTCATCCTATTTGGATTTATTTTAGTCTAGGTTCAGACCTGGTGTTCTAGTTCTGCAATATCTTCATGTATGCAGTTGATATTATAAATGTATGCTTTAAAATAGGCATTTTCTGATAAATCAACTGCTCAAAATATTCCTGTTTTCACCTGCTCCCACATCTCTGCATTTATTGCCATTATTTGAAAAATGAAGACTCCACGTGACATATGTAGAGTTCTAAAATGTCACATATCCACTTTTCTAAAATAAAAACATGTACATTTACTGCTTGTTACAGTGAGTTTACATGCTCTGCTGTTTTGAATAGGAAGTCAATGGACCTTTTTTTTACCTATGCCATTTTAGGGCAATATTTCTGTTTACAATGAATAAAATGTAAAATGATGATCTAGTATTATAGTTATACTCTAATTACAGGAAAACATTTACGTCTCATTGAAATTAAAGAAAGAAATACACAAATAACAAAATGGAGACAAAATGAATTGAATTTCTAAGGCAACAAATACAGAAAACACATATTCTTAAACAGAAAATATGTCAGAGCCAGAAAAACGCTGCAGTGGGACTGAATGAAATAATTATTAGTTTGAGATGAACTTGCTCCTCGTGTCTCTCCTCATCACCATCACTGAATCATCTGGAACTACAGACACATGCGTCAGAATATGCAAGTCCAACCTTCAACACACAAACAATCCAAATCACATCTCATAGACAATGTATAGTCAATTTTGTTCTTGACAAATAAACTGATGATGTGTGTCTTATTTACGTCTGCGTTTCTTACCTCATTTCAACCAATCGGTCACATTCACAGCCTACCAATGTTGCCTCTGAGCCATAAGCCTTTAGTTGTAACCATCCGTGTGTAATCTTCACCTCATTCTTCTCCTTTACTTTATCACCTTTAGTATTTACAGAATATTCTCTCAAATGACTCAATCAGCAACTTGTTAATTTCAAAGCACTGAAACACTCTATTTCAATTCATTATTCCATGCAACATACTCATTAATCAAGGATTAGGACAAGTATCTCCTCTGAGTCCTCTCAACTTTTTCAAAAACTTGATACGACTATATAAAAGGTAGAGGGGCCGAGGTAGTGCAATAAATGTGTTTTTGCTTCACAGACTGTGTATAGAAGTGGACATAGGCCAAACTGTTCAGCTGAAACCAGTTGAAGCCGATCTAGCAGCTAACGTGGAGCCCACTTGGAAATCCAAGTGCTCATTTCATAGAAACCACAGAGCCAATCAGGAGCAAGGTTGTTGAAGCTACATGCTCCCTACTTTCCACGGGATCGGCGCCTTAGCAATGAGCCACTGAGCTGTGAATCAAACCTGTTGCTAATGTAAGATGGAACTGACTTTGGCGAAAGAAGGCGCCAGATTGGTCAGTTATTATTGTTCGTATCTTGATGTACAAATACAATAACAAAATAAAAACGCCAGGCTCATGTAGAGAATTTGCGCCCCTTGCACACTTCCTATTTGTAACATGGCAACTAGCCGCTTAGCTACATTCATTTACAGATTATGGTTTCATTGTATGTGGTCAATAATAAATTCAAGATGGACAGAGAAGAAATCTTCAACAGAAAGAAAGAGGTGGAAGGGTCGAATGATTAAACATAGAACATTATTCCTAGTTTCGACCTAGTTTAGCTGCATTATCAAACTAAACTATTTTGTTTCCCTGTACCGAAGCTAACACTCTTTGCTCATTCCTTCAGAGCTTTTTCCATAAACCATACACACATTTGTTCTGTTCTACACGCTTTTCCTTCTTCGTCCTGTCTGAGTTAACTGTCACAAAACAAACTTGCGGCCTCTCATCTCTCTGTCAAAACATTTCACTTCGTCCCTTTTGTGGTCCATGATCCGGGCTTCAGAAACCAGGTCTAAACCGGGAACAAACCAGGACTATAGCAGTCCTATTGTCCCCAGGAATGACAAGCATTTGTGTGATCCAAAGAGAAAACGTTTCAGGAATCCATCTTGCATTTTTCCACTGCGCTGTCAGGTCCATAATGGTTTAGAAAAAATGGTGAAAGGCCTTCATCTAATCCTCTTCATCCTCTTCTATCACACTCAACTAACTTTTACTTCAACAGTATATATTACCGTACTTTTCGGACTACAAGCCGCTACTTTTTTCCCACGCTTTTAACGCTGCGGTCATTAAAACGGTGCAGTTAATTTATAGATTTTTGCTGGCTAACGGGCACCGGGGGGCACACTCGCAGGAAGCGCAAGCGTTTGACACACTGTAGAAGAACTGTCCAGGGGACACGTCGTGTTCGCTATATTTTACAACGCTGTGTATTTTATTACAATCTGACTCATATTCACGGAGAAATTAGTTTAATGAGGACGTAAATCTAGACGCGGCGAAACGCAAAGACACGTGGTACATGCGATATACGGTGGTCTGCACTTTAGAACCATTTGAAATGAGACTTTCTTGGACTGACCTGGTCAAAAGATGAACCAGATGAACCAGATGAAGGTAGGACACAGACACAGGTAAATACGCTCGCACAGAGTAATCAAAGACGGGAGAGTAGGGACAGCTGTGATTCATGTTTAAATATCTCATGTTACAACGTGGGCACCTGTGGGTTATTGACAGGTGCGGCCCTGTCAACATCTTTTTTCTTTGTAAACATCGTTGGTGTGGCTTTTGTTCAGGAGCGCTGTATAGCCCGAAAATTACGGCATTTAATTGACTCATTTTGACTCGTTTAGAATTATAATTTATTTCTTTCAAATTTGTTTTGTGACATGTTTCAAAACATCTATTTTATTGTGTAAAACTTGGATCAGCCAATTAAGCAAAAATGTCTTGCTCTACTGTCAGATCTGTCTTTCGGGAAGATAATACATTTTGAAACCAACAATACTGCAAAAATACCTAATACATAAGTATTTTTAAAACATTGCACAACAAACAGGAAAATAAAACAACTCAACCTTGAAAAAAGTTATAATATTCTGAATTTAAAGAAAAGTGTGTGGACATAACAGTGGAAACAAGGGGAGCAGAGCAAACCTGCAAACAAACAAACAAACAAACAAACACACAAAATGATCTTCCTGAGGCTGTGAGTAGATGTTATTTTTTGTAGTGTACCCATAAAATAAATTACTATCCCTCTTCTCTTTCCATGAATCAGTGATCTTCAGATCCAGGGTTCATGTTCTTGCCTCACACAGAGACCAGCAGGAGCCTCCCAACAGATTTCTCTTCAACACATTGAGGAGGACCTGATTTAAGTCCAGTTTAAGTGGGATTAGAACCAGACTTCCACCTCCTGTTGGGAATCTGTCAGCACCAATCAGCTCAGATTCATACCATACACTGCAGTTCAGCTTTTTAAAATGTGGAAAGGAAATTGTCATGCAAAATTCTGAGCACAGAGTAAGAGGATCAAATCAGAGAGACAGAAACCAAAATGTTGATCTAACAAAGATATTTTGCCATCATGGTAATACTAACAACAACAAGCATGCTAACAGAGAATACAACGCATTATAATTAGAGCCAAAGAGTGCACAATAGACTAGTTTAATAGACTAGTTTAATTTCACCCGAATGTATGCATTTACAATATATCTGTAATGTAGCAAAACAGAGTTTACTTCATTACATGAAATAAAATCTATATCCAAGCAAAAACAACTGGACTTTACATTACTTACAAGTAAAGCAGTAGATGGTGTTAGTTTGGGTGTGGTTAGCTTCCTTCAGACATCAGGCAGTGGCTCACCCATTCTCTTTCAGACAGAGCCGCTGCTCGCATTACGCACATAACGCACAGTGCACAGAGCCTCAAGTGCTCCGAGGGGCCCCAACCTGACCAGGTAGTTTGGATTGCACTGTTCCTTTTGCAATTAAACAGGGAGCCTACAGTTGGCCTACTCGGTCTTTAGTTATTTATCAATTTAAAACTAACTAGGGCTTAAGTGTTGCTGCTCTCTCTCTCTTTCGATTCAATTAGAAACTGTGAAAAAGAGAGAATGAAACAAGGCGTGCATTGCGTCCAGCTGGCACGGCAAACCGCGGACCTTCAGCGTGACGCATGCAAAGCCAAAGAGGTTCAGCTTCTTACAAATCATGTTGTGATGCCATGGGGCATGGGGGGGCACCACTGTATACAAGTCTCTCCATGGCCTAGTGCCAAAGTACATCTCGGACATATTAGTGCCATATGAACCATCTCAGGGACCGGCCTCCTGCTGGTGCCCAGAGTCAGGACTAAACATGGACCGGCCTCCTGCTGGTGCCCAGAGTCAGGACTAAACATGGACCGGCCTCCTGCTGGTTCCCAGAGTCAGCTCAGACTAAACATGGACCGCCTCCTGCTTGTGCCCAGATCAGACTAAACATGGACGCCTCCTGCTGTGCCCAGAGTCAGGACTAAGACATGGGACCGCGGCCTCCTGCTGGTGCCCAGATCAGGACTAAAACATGGGGAATCTGCATTTCACTTTTATGCATGTCTTGTCTTTGTGATTTTAATGATTTCTTTCCTGTTGTGTGAAGCACTTTGAATTGCCTTGTGCTCGAATTGTTCTCTACAAATAAACCATCCTTGCCATTGAGCATTTCTGCTTAGGGCACCCAAATATCTAGCAGGGGTCCTGCTGTCAGATGAACTGAAGAAGCTACTTGGATGAGTGTCTTCAAGTTCAGTTGACAGAATTCAAATTTTTTTTTTAGGTGAAAAGTGCATAGTGGGCGGGGCTAACAGTCAAGGAGTGGAGTTAACAGGGATGTACAAGATTTTTTAAAAATGTGACAGACAGAACTAAGTCCACATTGATTTCTCACAAACAGATTCGAGCTGCTATTACAATACGAGGTGACACAAATTGTAACAAAAATACTAGCTGTGCACAAGTCTAAACCTATAGATTAGAGATTGTATAAATAGTTTGTGTAAGTAAGAAGTTTAAAGACACTGAGGATTGTAAACAGGAAAGTCTAAGCTATCATAAAACTAAAGCATGGTCAAATGTAGATGTTAGTAGTGATGGGCGATGCAGTGATTCGCCACATGACAATTTCGATACCTTGTCAATATCGAAACAGCAATATTATGTTTGATCCACCCATCACTACTAAGCTAAAAGGCAAGGCAAGGCAAGTTTATTTGTAGAGCACAATTCGTACACAAGGCAATTCAAAGTGCTTCACACAACGGGAAAAAATGCATTAAAATCACAAAGACATGACAGAACTCACAAACTCTTAGTTCAAGACATAAAAGAGAAGAGTGCAAAGAAAAGCATTTCAGTCATATGCACAGCCAAACAAAACAGTTTTTAGTTTAGATTTGAACATTGCCAGATTAGCGGCCTGTCTCACATCCTCTGGAAGACTGTTCCAGATTTTAGCTGCATAAAACTGAAACGCAGATTCCCCATGTTTAGTCCTGACTCTTGGCACCAGCAGGAGGCCGGTCCCTGAGGTCCTCAGAGTCCGAAGATGGTTCATACGGCACATAACATGTCCGAGATGTACTTTGGTGCTAGGCCATGGAGCGACTTGTATACAAGCACAGCTGCTTTGAAGTCTATTCTCTGAGCCACAGGGAGCCAGTGCAGAGAACCTGAGCACAGGACTAATGTGATCATACTTCCTGGTTCTAGTCAGGACCCGAGCAGCAGCGTTCTGGATGTACTGCAGCTGTTTTACAGCTCGTTTGGAGGAGGCCAGTGAGCAGGCCGTTACAGTAGTCTAATCTACTAGAGACAAACACATGGATAAGTCTCTCCAGGTCTGGTTTAGACACTATACTTTTGATTTTTGGCAATGTTTTTTAGATGGTAAAAAGCTGCTGATGTGATTGATCTGACGTGGCTGTTAAAATTCAAAATCTGAGTCCATTATTACCCCCAGATTTCTAACTTGATGTGTAGGTTTTAGAGCGAGACTCTGGAGGTGACTGTTAACACTTTCTCTTTGTTTCTGTGGGCCAAAGACGATGATTTCAGTCTTGTCTGAGTTCAGCTGGAGAAAGTTGTTTTGCATCCACACAACTGATCTGTTGGATGCAGTGACAGAGTGAATCCACTGGTCCATATTCACCTGCCGTCAGTGAAACATAGATCTGAGTGTCGTCTGCGTAATTGTGATAGGACACATTCTCGCTGCGTATCAACTGATACCTAACGGCAGCATGTAGAGGTTGAACAGAAGGAGGTCCTGAGGATTGACCCTTTGGGGCACCCCACAGGTCAGGGGCATCTGGTCTGAGACACAGTTACCAATTTCGATAAAGTAATTTCCTGTCTTCCAGATAGGACTTTAACCAGTTTTAGAGCAGTGCCAGTGATGCCCACCCAGTCCTCTAGTCTCTGTAAGAGGATCCCATGATCGACAGTGTCAAAAGCAGCACTCAGATCTAACAGAATTAAGACTGAGGCTTTGCCCCGTCCAGTGTTCAGGTGACTAAGTGGATGTCATTTGTCACCTTGACAAGAGCAGTCTCAGTGCTGTGATGAGGTCTAAAACCTGACTGGAAAACATCAAATGAGTTGTTTATTAAGAGGAAATCAGTGAGCTGTTGGTAAAAACCAGAACTAAACACGGACTAATTCAGACTCCACACAGTTTAAACCTGAGATCATGTGTAAACCAAGAGTTGTATCTGGACAAGAATAAAACCATAACAAACGCACAAAATACACTAAACTAAATCTTAAAGACTAATGGAGGGACATTTTATGGTGACATGCCTGTCCCTTGTCAGAAAGCAATTCCAGTGTTGAAATTCTGAATGATGTATTGTATACCATCTCATTATAATGTGATGGCCTAATTAGTCACAATTGGAATGGCTTTATGAAGTCTTTAAAGCCTGTCACATTGAAATCTGCTAATGAGGCGAGGATATACAAACATATGGCAGTGGGACATGAAAGAGCAGCCCCTCCCACTTCGAGCCTTCAGAGACCAGACTCACTAGACCAGAGACCCCTCCTCCCGGCCTCCTCATCCTCTTCTTCCTCCTACTGCGTAGACCAGACCCTCAGATTAAAGACAGGACCTCACCTGGCCATAAACCATGGTCTGGACTGAGGTTAACGACAGTAATGGCTTCTGCAGGAGTTTGCCAACACACATGATGACAATGGCGAGATAAGAGGTGGAAAATGGGAGGAACGCTATCTTTTATATACTGCCAGCTGTAGTGATGGTCAGAGGTGGAATAGCTCAAATGTTATGGTCTCACCACTAACAAATACATACATTCCATTTCACAATGCTGTAAAATTAGGATATTAATCACTTGGTGCATATTATTTTGATTCTTAAAGGTGCACTATGCAATTTTTCTGGTGGCTGGAATAGAGCTCAACAGAGACCGTCCACTGTTTAGTTTCAGAAGTAAATTTTCCATGCATTTTTCCCACAGGAATTCCCAAAAATATATATATATATACTGAAAGTTTGAAAGCTTGGTTGGTCCTAATGAGCTATGTGGTATTATATCTCAAATCTGAGTCTGAAATTGTATAAACCGCTTAGTTATTGGGATTGTTTCCAAAATGTTAACTCTAAATCCCGGCTATGGCAGAGATCATGAACTGCGTTTCCACCCTCACAACATGTGCATATTATCATAGCATAAGGAAAGCAAATCACAAATGCGCATTTAGTTCCATTTCCAACTTGCCTTGCACTTTTGTTAGTGAGTGTTTTGTCAGATGTCGACAGTATCTATGTTCCAGAGTATGAAATGCATTTATCCAATACAGTTTTTTCTATTCCTCCAAAAATACCTTGAAAAACTGAGATTCTTAGTCACTACATGAACACTTGGAAACTGGAGAAGTAACCTGGTCCAATTCAAACCGATTTTTCCAAGTACGATTGATGCATTTTGATGGAATCTCAAAGATCCCAATAACACATCTGGAGAAGTCTGTTTGTAGTCCTAATGCTGCTGCATGTAACAGTGTAAAGTGAAAGTAAAGACTACCGGAGCTTCAATATTTCAGTATTTATAAAGTATGTATTTGCACTGGGGAGAGCAAATAACTTGTGAGCAGTGCCTCTTGTCTGAAAACCACATGCTCAGCTGAAATGAGTCGTCGCTTTTCTATGTTTGCTAAAAGCGTGATTATTTGTGTGAGAACCATTTTTATTCCCAATTATAGCTAAAAATATTTAATGCTAAAGCTAAATTACGAGCCTTGTTTGCACCTATTTGGTCCTTTAACCTGCTGTGGACTGGGACTAGAGCGGGCTGACTGGTTTTTGGGTGAAGACTAATTGAGTTTTGATGGGGTCACCTGCTTGTCTCTATGGAGATAAAAAAGTTTAAGATACCATGGACCAGGCCGCAGAAATGTTACATAGGGCAATAACAGTCATTTGACCTGCTGTTTTGAATGAAGATTACTTGATAGACTGATTGATAGTATGTTGTTATGTTCTTGTGTTCTGTGTGAATAAGGTATGTGAGTGGGTCGTGGGCACGGATCGGCAGCCACACTTCCGTCTCACCCCACGCCAGCTGTGGCCTCATAATTAGCTCACAGTGCGGGGAGTGAATGAATAAAGCCTTGTAAAGCGACTTTGAGTGTCTGGAAAAGTGCTATATAAAACTAATGTGCTGTTATTATAGTGCATTATACTTCACTTTTGCCTCAGACTGTAGGAAATATGGGGGGAAAGGTTTGTTGAGAGGCAGAGGCAGAAGTGTGCACGTTATTTTCCACTGGTCTGTGTTTCCATGAAGTTCAAATGAGTTTACCATTCAGCAGCAGTTTGACCCTGCAGCTGTGACTCTTATCTGGTCATTAACTCACATGAGGAAACACTGCTGCTGCTACTGTTAATACATGTACTTCGACTAATACTTCAACTGCTACAAAACGGAACATTTCAGAGTGGTCTTTTATGATGGTCTGCAAGGCACACCTGCGCAATATTCACGCTGTTTTATCAGTATCTAGATATGCCAATGTTAATGTTAATGTGTTAATCTGCACATTTCTGAATAATATTTGAGAGAAATGGGTCTTTTGTGCATATAGAAAAGTGTCATATCTTTGGTAAATGGTAAATTGTCACTATTTACCGTATACAGCATTTTCCCACCGTCTGTAAGGCACTCGAAGCGCTTTACATGAAGGAACTACTCACCCATTCACACACACGTTCACACAGCAGTGTACACGGACACTGGGGCAAGGCGGGTGGTGTGTTTTGCCCAAGGACACAATGGCAGTAGTTACCAAAGGGAGCTGGAATCGTCGGTGGGTCAATGCATCTGAACGCTCAACCAAGGATGTTTTTTTGTTTTTTTTTAAAGTGTCTTGCAAAAACTAAAATAATGGGTTTATATTTTTGCTCGGTGTTTTATGATTTAGAATGTCCGAGATATAAAACAATTCACAGGTGTCATTACAGATTATAATAACTCTATAGCAGAAACTTGCGTATGTCTTAAGGTCCACCACTGTCATCCAATCGAAAAAGTGCACCTTTAATGAAAGTTGTGAGCATAAGGACAAGTCAGTTTATTCTGCCTGGTTGCAAATATATCTACACACGAGTTTGTAGTGTCTTTGAAAGCTAACACTTCCCCACACACACACACACATAGCACATAGAAGACTTAAAAACAGTAGGTGTCAAATGTTAAAGTTAAAATGCATCACAAGCATTACAATTCTGCGCCAACTTCCACCTCCCGGAACGTTCCAAGGAATCAGTAAATACTTGAATCCTCCCTCTCTTTCCTTCTCACCTTCTGTTGTGTCTGTGCAGTAGCAGCCCGTCCTTGGCCTTGTCCCCCTCCCCCCACACACACACACTCTTCATTTGCTCTAATTGAGATTGTCCCAGGACGCAAGGGATCACTGATAACCCCCCCCTTCCCCCTAACTCCACCTCTCCCCTTCATTCTGAAACCCACACCAGCGGCTCCCGTCTCTGTGGTAAACAGAGGGCGGGGTCAGCTAAATACAGGCAAAACTCTACTAGGTGCAGATGAACACATTGCAATAACATATGATCTTTAACGCAGCTGTGCTTATATCTGGATGGAGGAAAATGGGGAGATCGCACAATAATAAAGCGAGGACTTTTGTTTTGGATTTGGAATTACACCCACAACTTTCTTACTAAGAGGCAGGAGATAATAGGGTTGTCAGACTTTAAGAGTGTATTAAAGGGGATGTACTGATTGTTTCCCCATGAAGTTGAGTAAAGTCGGCCTTGCGCCAGTAGAGATATATTGTAAAAGAAGATCTGAGGGTGAAAATGAGACCGCTGTGTGGTGTCTGCATCTAATTATAAATAGTTTTAATCTCCGTAGGTTAGGGTTATTCGTTTATAATTTTGTAAAACTGAAAAAAATCTGGTACAGTACCTTTTAAGCAACCAAACCTTTGAAAAATGGCCCAAAAACTCACAACCCGAGCTCCGCAAAAACAAGCCCGAAAATGAGGCAACCAATAGAACGTGGCAGTGGATCGAACGCTAATGAGATGCACGTATTCTTTAACATCATTAACAGCTTTAAAAGGTTAACAGACTGCATTTCAGTCAAGGGTTTGGTAATCACGAACCCACTAAGACCAAAAAGCGATAAGAAAAATGCATGTCACATTTTTACATGAAAGTTTTTCCATGAAGCAAGCCAAGCAACTACCACAATTTGTAAGCAATTCAAATAAAAGAAGCCCAAAGTTACTACAAATAAGCAAAAATATGTAACACAAAAATATAAAGTCAAACCAAAAGCCTAATAAATAATACGTTTGAAAGGTAGTGGATTAAACGCTAACAACCGCTATGTTTGTTGCAGGAAAAAAAAAAAAAAAAAAAAAAAACCAGATGAGAAGGTTAAAATAGTGTTTCTCTAAAACATCTCTTTGTCCTGAGTGTTGGTTAACGTTTTGAAGGCGCTCAGTGAGGGGCCTTTCACCTGGGAACTGTGATTGTGGGGAGGGGTCCTGTAACGAGACACAACAAAGACATCTCTCATCGATCGAACCGCGCTCCAAATCACTGCTGATAATCCACTGCCATCCATCACAGCCCTGGGAATTCAGCCACAGACAGAGGCAGACTCCGTGGAGCTAATGTGGACACAGCGTCGTTGATTCTCACAGCAAAGTTATGTTAGGGCAGAAAAAGCAGGGAAATGCGGGACATCTGCATGGTTCCGCCCTGATTTGGTGCAAAATGTGTCGATTATTTTTCGATGGTCATTTAGCTAACCAGAAAAATAGAATAAAGTCAAATAAGGAACAAAAATAAAACATCAATTTAGTATTAGGGCGGAGCGATATGGACTAAAAATGCTACACAAAAGGAAGGAAAATGGGCTGCCGTCCGTATATCGTGATAAATGACTCCAGAGCAATTAACGATATATCATGAGCGACAGGCCCAGCCCACGGTATTGTTCTTGGTAACTGGAGTATGGAGTATTATTCAGACATTTTTATTTAATTTACATTCAACGCTGTACTTGTTGGGACTAACCCATTAAAGCAGAACTTTGAATACATTGGTGGTCTCTCTCCGATTCTCCAGCTCCACGTTGCTCCGCTCTGCAATGTTCCTCCTGACTGAACCCTGAATATGTGATACTAACGGCTCTGGTCTCATTAGAGCTGAAGGTGTGTCTCATCGCCGTGGAAACAGATGTGTGACTGACAGGTGAGAGACTCACTGAGCGTGCTCAGTAGGGGAGAGCTGTACTGAGCGCGCTCAGTGGGACAGACCCTCGTTATCTGTGTTCAGCCAACAGCCCTCCCCAGAGACATGGAGGGAAGTGAGAGAGGACAGAGAAGAGGGGGATGAAAGAGACGAGAGGGGGACGGAAGAGACGAAGAGGGGGAAGAAAGAGACGAGAGGGGGAAGAAAGAGACGAGAGGGACGGAAGAGACGGAAAAGAGAAGAGGGGGACGGAAGAGACGAGAGGGGACGGAAGGAGACGGGGAGAAAGAGACGAGAGGGGACGGAAGAGACGAGGGGGACGAAAGAGACGAGGGGGGAAGAAAGAGACAAGAGGGGGAAGAAAGAGACAAGAGGGGGAAGAGACGAGGGGGGACGAAAGAGACGAGAGGGGAAGAAAGAGACGAGAGGGGACGGAAGAGACGAGAGGGGGTCGAAAGAGACGAGGGACGGAGAGACGAGAGGGGGACGAAAGAGACGAAAGGGGGACGGAAGAGACGAGAGGGGGACGGAAGAGACGCGAGGGGGAAGAAGAGACAAGAGGGGGACGGAAGAGACGAGAGGGGGACGAAAGAGACGAGGGGGAAGAAAGAGACGAGAGGGGGACGGAAGAGACGAGAGGGGGTCGAAAGAGACGAGAGGGGGACGGAAGAGACGAGAGGGGGACGAAAGAGACGAAAGGGGGACGGAAGAGACGAGGGGGACGAAAGAGACGAGGGGGGATGAAAGAGAAGAGGGGGACGGAAGAGACGAGAGGGGAAGAAAGAGACGAGAAGGGGGACGGAAGAGACGAGAGGGGGTCGAAAAGAGACGAGAGGGGGACGGAAGAGACGAGAGGAGGGACGGAGGAGAGAAGCGACGGGGAAGAAAGGGCGGAAGAAGACGCGAGGGGAAAGAAAGAGACAAGAGGGGGACGAGAAGAGACGAGAGAGGGGGACGAAAGAGACGAGAGGGGGGAAGAAAGAGACGAGAGGGGGACGGAAGAGACGAGAGGGGGACGGAAAGAGACGAGAGGGGGACGAAAGAGACGAGAGGGGGAAGAGACGAAGGGAGACGAAAGAGACGAGAGGGGGAGGGGAGAAGAGGAAGGGGACGAAAGAGACGAGAGGGGGAAGGAAGAGACAAGAGGGGGACGAAAGAGACGAAGGGGAAGAAAGAGACGAGAGGGGGACGAAGAGACGAGAGGGGACGGAAGAGACGAGAGGGGGAAGAAAGCGAGAGGGGGACGGAAGAGACGAGAGGGTCGAAAGAGAGACGAGAGGGGAAGAAGAGACGAGGAGGAAGAGACGAGAGGGGGAGTAGGGGGAAGAAAGAGACGAGAGGGGGACGGAAGAGACGAGAGGGGGACGGAAGAGACGAGAGGGGGACGAAAGAGAGACGAGAGGGGGACGAAAGAGACGAGAGGGGGACGAAAGAGACGAGAGGGGGACGGAAGAGACAAGAGAGAGGGGGTCAGAAAGAGACGAAGAGGGGGACGAAAGAGACGAGAGGGGGACGGAAAGAGACGAGAGGGGGGACGGAAGAGACGAGAGGGGGACGGAAAGAGACGAGAGGGGGGCCGAAAGAGACGAGAGGGGGACGGAAGAGACGAGAGGGGGACGAAGAGACGAGAGGGGGACGAAAGGACGAGGGGGACGAAAGAGACGAGAGGGGGACGGAAGAGACGAGAGGGGGGAGAAAGAGACGAGAGGGGGACGAGACGAGAGGGACGAAAGAGACGAGAGGGGACGAAGAGACGAGAGGGGACGAAAGAGACGAGAGGGGGACGGAGACGAGAGGGGGACGGAAGAGACGAGAGGGGGGCGAAAGTCCGTTTTAACTCAAAAAGATGGTGTGATAAATGGTTATTGCTCTTTAGTTTCCAGACCAGAGCATCAAACCGCCGTTCTTATTTGAGATGTTTCCAGAACATCTCACTGATCAGTCGTCTCCTCTTGAATATTGTCAATTCAAAATCATTCAGAACTAAACGGATGCAAAATGTTTTGGTGTTTCTAGCTTGCCTCACGTGTTTTGTGCGTTCACAGTGTAAATAACATTCGAAGCCATACTTTTTTGTGTGGAAACCAATTCATTCATGAACGTTGGATTCACTTAAAATTAGATTACCATGGTGATCCTGCTGCTGTGCAATGTGACTCCTGACCAGGGGAAGACTCGATCCCAGGTGTCCCTCTGCAGACGTCTCTAAACACTGAAGGAGGGGTCAGTTAAGGACACACAGTTTACAACGTCATTATTGACCTGATTCACGCATCCACACGCCAAAGCACGCTGCAAAGCTCTCATCCAACAATAAATATCAATCTATTTCCCAGTTCTACCAAACATAATTTAACGCCAGTCCCTCTCCTGATTCGTACTGACCTGGGATCAGATAGTGAGCCGTTTCCCTAATGAGAGGACAAGGAGAAACAAGCAGAGGAGAGAGGAGAGCCGCTCTGATGAAAGTTTGATGGAGGACAGGGTTCTGCTCTTGGCTGCAGCCTCTCGGTCGATTCTCGCTTTAGAAAAACCTAAATATTTCACACACACATGACAGTTCCTCCTATGGAAACACTGTGCAGGATAAAGAATTCAAGACGGAGGCTGGTGGAGGTATAGGCCAAAGAGCAAAGGTATTATGGAGAAAAGAAAATGTTTGAATGAATGACAGGGGAACTCAATAAATCATCTTGTTCCTGGTTTTGTTTATTTTCTCTTCTATCATCAGGAGCTATTGTTTGTAGTCTTATTTAAAGGCGACCCTGCCAGTAAGAATATTCTTCAAGGTATTATTTTAACAATGAACCACTGTAATTGGATAGATGCAAGGTGGAGTTTAATGCATATTACAGATTCAGAACAATTCAGATTCAGCAAAGTAGAGGTTATTATGGACCCTTCACCAGAACTGTTACATGTCTTCATTCCCCACGTGGCAACAAGAACCCCTTTGTATGTTTTCCAAATAGAGTGATAAAACATGAAAACCAAGCCTGAAGAATGGAAACTATAAAGGACATTAAAATCAAAATACACAATATATTTGTGTGGTATATTCACCTTATTCTGCCCCGCCCACTCAACCAAGCCTTTTACCAATCACAAATGTATGCATGTGAAGTGCCTTGCTGAAGGATGTAATGGAGCTTCCATAGATGCTGGATGCTCAGATTAAAATAAATCTGTGTTAATTTGACAAATAACCTCTGTAAAGCAGAACCGGAAACAGTTTTTACTTGGTCCAGCCCTTAACCATGCTGCAGTGTCTGTCCCTCCTCTCTCTGCTCCGGCCTGTGAAGGGTTAACTGTGTGTGGGGTTAATGGGTTTGGGCAGTGGGCTGTGGCTGTGACTGTTTCACCCCACCTTCACCTTATCTCCGCTCTGCACCAAAATACCCCACACACAAAACACACATGAAGTAAAGTCTTTCTAAACAGACACGTGTACAGGTGAAACGTCTCTAAATGTCCACAGACACGTGTACAGGTGAAATGTCTCTAAATGTCCACAGACACGTGTACAGGTGAAACGTCTCTAAACGTCTCTAAACGTCCACCGACACATATACAGATGAAACGTCTCTAAATGTCCACAGACACATGTACAGGTGAAACGTCTCTAAACGTCCACAGACACATATATAGGTGAAACGTCTCTAAATGTCCACAGACACATGTACAGGTGAAACGTCTCCTAAATGTCCACAGACATATATATACTGCTGAAACGTCTCTAAATGTCCACAGACACATGTACAGGTGAAAAAGTATCTAAATGCCACAGACACATGTACAGGTGAAACGTATCTAAATGCCCACAGACACATGTACAGGTGAATACGTCTCTAAATGTCCACAGACACATGTACAGGTGAAACGTCTCTAAACGTCTCTAAACGTCCACAGACACGTGTACAGGTGAAACTGTCTCTACGTCTCTAAACGTCACACACATATACAGAGTGAAACGTCTCTAAATGCCACAGACACGTGTGCAGGTGAAACGTTTCAAATGTCCACAGACACATGTACAGGTGAAACGTCTCTAAACGTCCACAGACACATATATAGGTGAACCGTCTCTAAATGTCCACAGACACATGTACAGGTGAAACGTCTCTAAACGTCCACAGACACATGTAATGTACAGGTGAAACGTCTCTAAATGTCCACAGACACATGTACAGTGAAACGTCTCTAAATGTCCACAGACATATACTGCTGAACGTCTCTAAACGTCCACAGACACATATATAGGTGAACCGTCTCTAAATGTCCACAGACACATGTACAGGTGAAACGTTTCTGAAACGTCCACAGACACATGTCTAAACGTCTCTAAATGTCCACAGACACATATACTGAAACGTCTCTAAATGTCCACAGACACATAGGTGAAACGTCTCTAAACGTCCACAGACACTATAATGTCTCTAAATGTCCACAGACACATATACAGGTGAAACGTCTCTAAACGTCCACATGTGGGTGTGTCCTATGTAAGAGCCTGAGAGCAGGTTAAATACAGGTCAAACCGTGGTAATATGAAGATATAATCTTGTGCTGATGGAAGACCAGAGTGAGGGCCATAAATTCAACAGCTTCACAGATGAGAAGAACGAAGTCAAACCCGAACAGCCATATCATTATGACAGTGCCTCTGTATCTCTGTATTTTGGTGATTTCAACAAGGGCATCTCCAAAACTGCAGCTCTTGCGGGGGGTAAGGAACAGAAAACCTTCATGGCGAATCAAACTGGGTCTACCTTTAGAGACCTTTAGGTTGGCGGTTCAAGTTCCTCTGTCGTTGTGTCCTTGGGCAAGACACATTAACAGATGCAAATGAGGAGGGAATGAATATTAGGGAGAGTATAAATGTCCCTGTATTTTGTAGACAGCAAGTTATTTTATTATCTTGAACTTCAACAACTTATCTATCAGCTGCTTCCGGTCTGCTCCTTTGAACATTTCTCCACTGACATTAGATAAGATAATAGTCGGAAATATGGACTATTCTTTTTATAGACACCACACAAAGGTTTTATGACAGTTTTAAAACATCTCTCCTTTCTTCAGAA
Organism: Chaenogobius annularis; assembly: GCA_015082035.1. Taxonomy (NCBI): domain Eukaryota; kingdom Metazoa; phylum Chordata; class Actinopteri; order Gobiiformes; family Gobiidae; genus Chaenogobius; species Chaenogobius annularis. The sequence continues at coordinate 206,679 of BJKM01000571.1, read as the reverse complement.
TACCTTAAACCTATTTATGATGCACTTTCAAGTCTAACATTATAAAAGCGGCTCTAAAAATACATCTCACTTCCTGCTTTAAGGGCTAGTGTCCTGATTCAGTCCATGTGTTATTTAAAGCATATGAGCTTTATCAATAGCCTCCAGTTTTAAGACACACCTTTTTACCGATCTGCAAGTGGGAAATCCCAGCTCATGTGAAAAAAAAAACAACAACAACTCCAAATGTACAATGTTCGGGTCGACAATCCTATAATCAGAACAGAACTGCTCCTGAATGCAGAAGAGGGTTTAAAACAGTGGAAATAATGTGTTTATTTTGCATTGATTATTGCAGTTCTTTTCATGTCTTTATGTTGATGTTTTTAAATGACATTAGGTGATTTTTACATATGAATTTCTCGTGTCTAATGTTTATTTCTATCTTCTATGAGTTACTGCTCAAAAACGTATCACTGCTTGTTCCAAAGTCAATTAAATTTGGACAAATCTTGCTTTTATTCCCTCCAATCATTTTCCATACAAAACCATAGCTCAAACAAGCAATACAACTGCACTTCACCCTCGCATGACAGAAACACTCAAATTCAACCTGTACAATCTGCATCGGCGTGAGAGCTCACCTCCGGCGCGCATCGTCCCGTCCTTTTGCCTGGTCCGCTGGTTCTGCAGGTGCTGTTCACATCTCCTGTAATCCTCCTCCACTGTTCATTTCCTATGGACCGATCTGCAAACCCAAACGCCTCGATCCTGGTCTAAAATAGTCCAGTCATCACAGTCATTCATATACTCCGCAAGCTGGACGGGTCCCGGCAAGTATTGTCCCGTGTTTGAGAGAGAGAAGTGTCCGTTCACGGGACAGAAGAGAGAGGGAGAAGGAGAGAGAGAGCGAAAGGAGGGAGGGACAGAGGGGCGCTTCTCTCGGGAGGTCCCACTCAGCGCCACTCCCTTCAAGTCCAGAGGTGGCGTTTACAAGCAGAGAGGAATGTAAAGCGTGGACAAAGGTGACTGAATGTTTATTAAGAAAACAAATGAGTACACGTGTCACAATAATGTATAAAATACATATTAAACATTTATTTTTTATGATTATAATTAACTCTACTCATCAAAAAACATACCTGGAGTTGTGGTTTGTTTCAGACTTGTCCCTCTTGAGAGCAGAAAACTCTTGGTTGCACCTTGTGATGTCATCAGGTTGTAATCCAGACAGTTTCCTTCATGTTTTTAAAGTACATACTCTGAAGTCCTTCAGATAGTTTTATATTAGGTGTATTTTTTAAAGGGGACATATTATGCCAGGGGTGTCCAAACTTTTTTCACAACATTTTGAAACTTGTACGGAGCAGAGGGCCACAGACAACCCGACAATAAAGTAAATGATTCGAAATGTTGCATTTGACATTGTTTTGATGGGCCTCCACACCTTTAATAAGCCTTGATAGACAGGTTGATATGACATCAAAATGCTTCAATTTTAAAAAATTTTACAGGAAAAAGTACTGCTCTTTGTTGTTTGGACCAACTTCGCAGGAAGCAACAAAAATTGGTGTGAGGGCCGCATTTGGCCCCCGGGCCGTAGTTTGGACATGCCTGTATTATGCTAAATCAACTTAAGTGAGCTTTTAAACTTGTTACAAGGTGGATGTTTCCTCATCATTAGTTCACTCAAAGTTGCATTTTTCATCTGAGGCTTGAGGGCAGAAAATGTCTGCTTTTCCCTACCCCCTGTCCCCGCCCACTTCTCTGTAAAACTGTGAATAATAGGCACGGCAACTTTATTTCTAGAGCACAATTTGTACACAAAGTAATTCAAAGTGCGTCACACAACAGAAAAAAGTTGTTAGAATCCCAATACAAACAGACATTTACTCTCAAAGAGAAAAGTAATCTTTTCAGTCATATGCGATTTATAGTTACAGCTCCATTAAGTTTCATCAAGTGACTTAAAAACTAGCTTTAAGAGATAAGTCTTTGTTTGTAAGGCTCTGTTCATGTTTCTTATGACTGGACGTTAGTTAATAACATAGAGAACTAGTTAGCGTAATGCATTTAACCGTGGAGTGACACTGTTGAGTCCATTCAGCAATCGTCTTGGAAATGGCAGTTAAGTTCAGTAACGTAAGAATTTGCCTTCCTCGTGGAAGAGCTGGGTTCATTTATTTAAATGTTTGTGTGCAAATGTTATTCACTAAATATTGATTCATATTCATCCATAAAAGTCTCTGAATGCTACTGGTCTGGATTTGAACATTGCCAGAGCGTGGCCCGTCTCACATCTTCAGGAAGACTCTGGCACCAGCAGAAGTTCACTTCGAAGTACCTGTAAAAAAGCATAATATGTCTCCTTTAAGTTATTTCACCGTAACTATTGCTGTAGGAAGTTTGTTTAGAGAAGTGTATGTTTATTCTGCTGTCTCCTGCCTCTCAGTAAGGAGGACCCTCATCTCCCTGAGCGGACTGTGCTTCCCTCCGCAGACATGCTTGCACAGGTGAACTTTCCAAAGTTAAAAGTCAAGCCTTGCACAATTTGTTAAGTGCATAAACCAACTGTGAGTGTGGTAATGATTTACAGAGCCCCTCCTTCAGCAAACAGACCGGAGACAGACACATCATTCAGACATAATGAAAGTAAAACACGCAAGACTAAAATTCGTATTATGGAAATTAAGAAAAAAGCATAACATTGACGTTTTTTGAATGTAAACAAACCGCAGAGAATAATTTCAAACGATGTGTTGCTGAACTTCAGGTCGCAGTTTTAAAAGAAATAAAATAAGGTTCAGAGCCCGGGCCACAACACAAACACCAGACCATAAGATTTTACAAATTGCACCTCTAAAACAAGATTTCAAAACGTGTCAAATGGTTAAAAAGTCTTTCTAAGCTCCCATAATAAACAAATAGTCCCCATATCACAGACCCCCTCGTTTTGCTGTCCTTTTTTGCAGGCAAAATCAGCAGTGGGTCAAAGTGATCAAACACAAACACATTGCACAATCGACATAGCAACAGGATTCTCCACTTCGTTTTGCTGATCTGCGCTCAATACTGCTCAGGTCCGCGCCGTGCAGTTTATCCACAGCTTTTTGTGCATTATAAGCTTTTATCTGCAGTTTGGATGTGCGTCTGAAGAAGTGCAGTGCTGCGCTTGTTTTCTTAGTCGTCTTGAAGAGAGTGGTTTTACTCTGCTCAGGGGGAAACACAACTTTTGTTTGTTTTGTTTGTCTTTTTTCAACACAATAATTTAGTCTTTGCTCCCGGGGGGGGTCATGCCGGTGTTATAACACGCTCTTCATGTCTGTGGTCTGCATATTATGTCTCACATTTATAAAAGTAACGTATTAGAGTATTGTGTAACCAATAATCAACATTATTGTATAACCTATATCGTTTGCCGACAATCCCTTTGCGTTGCTGAACACAGAAACATAATAATGAAAATATCATAAACAAGTAAATGAGCTTTATTTATCTTATATGTTGACAGATTATCACAATGCAATGCCAGACATTAAGCACGAGTAGGCCTGTCCTCAAGCGATGAAAAACATCACTAGAACAAAACGAGTGGATTGTTAAGAGCAGAGATGCACAACAACACAACGTGCTTGTTTTAGCACAAAATAGTGCTTATAACGAAGGAGAAGGAGTTTTTCAACACGCCAGGCTCTGGGATTGCGGCGAGGAGGTGAGACCTAACCAAAACGAACACATTACTGATTTGAAAAAGTAACTTGGTGGGTACTAGATTACATGGGTGCACAAAACTAACACGTTTACGTTCACCTCATTTGAAAGGTTTTAAGGCTGCCCTCAGCAAATATCTACAAGCCAGCTGCTGTGCACTGTGTGATCTGGATATTTCAGATTTGTTTGTGAAAAAGGCAGAATAGACACTGCGTATCTCAAAATAGTCTGCAAAATAGAGGCAAGTCTGACAATCACAACGGTTAACATTTCACTGATGGGTTCAAACGTCTGTCCTCAACCATGCATGCCAGAGGTTTTCTGACTATTTACTTTGTCTTTGTGATTCCATGAATTACAAATCACATTTTTATTATTAAGAGTATTATTGTCTTTTGGTTTAAGACCTAAAAGTGAATGCTTAGTCAATGTATGTCTCTCTCTGGCAGTAGCAGCTCGCAGATTTACTGCTGTTTTAACTATGCTCAGGTCCAATATACTTTCCATTGTGACATTGAGTGTGTTTTTATGGTAGGTTAATATGAAATTGTTACAGTATTATTTACCAGCCGGGTTGTTAAGCTGATGTCAGATATATAGATGCTGCTATTAACTTGTTTCAACCCTGATTAATAGTACTTTTTCTGCTATTCTTTATTTAGAAAGTCAAACAGGATCCATTTCAGAGCAGGGCGAGCGCACAAAGAAGCTTCAGAGACTGACAGGGAGGCGCTGCTGCACAAACAAATCGATATGTAATAAATTAATCATCAGCACCAAATTTCAGACCGCAGCATCTCACATAACGAGAGGAAGTGTGCGAGGAGAGGGCTGGGTGTCAATATCAAACACTGGAAAAATCAAAAAGAGGAGCTCAGCTGAAAGTAGAATTTAGAAAATGTAAAGCTAATTTATTTGTGTCATTTGTGCATTTACATTTGTCACAATTTATTATTAGGAATGTCAGATTTTTTTTGCCAATTCTGATATTTTTTTTCTTTCTGTGGTTGACAAAAAATATTTTCCAATGACGGTATTACAATGTTATAATTCATAGCAATAAATGCATATAAATGAAGGCAGAGTTATAGTAAAGTTAACAATTTAGCTTTTCACTTTTGTAAAAATCATAACAAAATGTATTTACCTGGGATGTAAAATGTTTGTTGCATAATTCTATTACTATTTTCACCCCGTTCAAAAAGACAAATCCGATGCACTGAAGACAAGAGACTGGAGCAGAGCAGACAAAAATATAGATCAGACCAATATCATACAATACAATACGAAACCTATAATTATTGGAACTGATATGTCAATCAACTCTACATTAGTCTTAATGATCCGGAACCTGAGTGGTCCGCCTGTCCTGTCCAGTGAGTCCTCTCCTCGAGGTTTCGACTTTTTCTCAAAGGGGTTTGGTCATATTTCCTTGCGGAGAAGGAGGGTCTAAGGACACGGGACCACAGGACGTTTGTCTAAGGACACGGGACCGCAGGACGTTTGTCTAAGGCAGGACAGGACATTTGTCTAAGGACACGGGACCGCAGGACATTTGTCTAAGGACACGGGACCGCAGGACATTTGTCTAAGGACACGGGACCACAGGACATTTGTCTAAGGACACGGGACCGCAGGACATTTGTCTAAGGACACGGGACCACAGGACATTTGGTCTAAGGACACGGGACACAGGACATTTGTCTAAGGACACGGGACGCACAGGACATTTGTCTAAGGACACGGGACCACAGGACATTTGTCTAAGGACACGGGACCGCAGGACATTTGTCTAAGGACACGGGACCACAGGACATTTGTCTAAGGACACGGGACCGCAGGACATTTGTCTAAGGACACGGGACCACAGGACATTTGTCTAAGGACACGGGACCACAGGACATTTGTGTCTAAGGACACGGGACCGCAGGACATTTGTCTAAGGACACGGGACCGCAGGACATTTGTCTAAGGACACGGGACGCACAGGACATTTGTCTAAGGACACGGGGACCGCAGGACATTTGTCTAAGGACACGGGACCGCAGGACATTTGTCTAAGGACACGGGACCGCAGGACATTTGTCTAAGGACACGGGACCACAGGACATTTGTCTAAGGACACGGGACCACAGGACATTTGTCTAAGGACACGGGACCCAGGACATTTGTCTAAGGACACGGGACCGCAGGACATTGTCTAAGGACACGGGACAGGATTTGTCTAAGGACACGGGACCACAGGACATTTGTCTAAGGACACGGGACAGGACATTTGTCTAAGGACACGGGACCGCAGGACATTTGTCTAAGGACACGGGACCGCAGGACATTTGTCTAAGGACACGGGACCACAGGACATTTGTCTAAGGACACGGGACCACAGGACATTTGTCTAAGGACACGTGACCACAGGACATTTGTCTAAGGACACGGGACCGCAGGACATTTGTCTAAGGACACGGGACCGCAGGACATTTGTCTAAGGACACGGGACCACAGGACATTTGTCTAAGGACACGGGACCGCAGGACATCTGTCTAAGGACACGGGCTGCTGGGACATTGTTTCGTCTGTTTTTATTGTCGCCCTTCGAGGCAACCGCTGTTGTGATTTCAGGCGTTACAAAATACATGGAATTGAACTGAATTTCGCTCCAGTTTGGGCTGTGAGCAGCACCTGTAGATCTGAGCCTGGATTCTGATCAAGGGTGGACCACCACGGACCCTTCTCCAGATGTGTTTTCCAAGACCCTTTCTGCTTCTGTCTGTTCTCTCTCATTCCTTTTTCTCTCTCTCTTTGTGTGTGTGTGTGTGTGTGTGTGTGTATGTGTGTGTCTCTCTCATCTCTCACACTTCTCTCTCTCATTCTCTCTTCAGTCTCTCCTTCTTTCAACTCACCTCTCTCTTGCGCACTCTTTCTGTCCTCTTCCCTTTTCCCCCTTCTCCTTTTTTTTTTTTACTTCTTTCCCTCTGGCTTTCCCCTTTTCTTACCCATTTTTTCATTCATTCTATTTTTCTTTTTTCTCTTTTTTCCTTTTTCCTTCCTCTTTTCTGGCCGTCTCCTTCTCTCTCTCTCCCGTTCACTCCGAAACCTCCTTTGGCAAACACCAGACGTTAATCTAGTCAAGTCTCCACACACTTTCAACCACAAGGAAAAGGCACCAACAGAAGAAGTGTAAAAAAAATAATAAAATAAAAATATATAATCAAATATTTTTTTATTTTTTTTTTACGAGGGATTGGCAAGTGTATTTCATAAATGCAAATATTATTGATTTGAGAAAGTGTAAATTTATCATTCATCAAAGAAGACTAGATTCTTTCTGTCAAAACAAAATAAATGCACTGTCTTTCCCCTCCTGGATATGAGCAATACTCCACGTAGTTTCTAATAAAATAATCTTTCATCACATTTGTAGATTTCTTCATGCTTTTGCCTATAAATGTAAACGTTTTTTGCAAAATCCCAGTAAAATCTTCTGCTTCTTTAACCGCATTCCATGTATCGATTATTTTGGTCTCTTCTTCAGCTCTGCCCCCCAACTGTAATTATAAATATTTCAAAACCTACTCTTAAAAAGACTGTATAGTTTACACTTCAAAGTCTGGCGCTCACATTTACTCCTCTGAGACGGCACTTGAAAGCAGCAGCTCCAACACACAAACTAGCAGAACACTATACTCGAGGTTAACTAGCAATATATTGAATAACAAACAATCATAACATTTTAGATATTATTGTATAGCTTTATTGTGACGTTTTTGCTTTTGATTTATTGTTAGGAACTAGTTAAGCAGTTTAAGTTGGGTTGGATGAGTTAGCACATGATACAGTATCTCCAAAACCGATTGTTTGGCCAGTCAGTTCCAACGCACATGTGCCAAACAGCAGGGCTTCATCTGCAGCTCTCGTTTTGTCCTGTTGGATCGACTTCAAAAGTTGGACTCGAGCTACAAAATAAACACATGCATTTTGTGTTGAGCATGTGCCGAAGTCAAGTGGCTGAGCAGAAGTGGTTTCCGTAACAACAAAACAGTTTTGGGAGTCTGTGATGGTTGTTGTCGTGGTGGAAAAAAAAACTTTTGACATTATGCAGTTCCAAATTTAACCAGGAGAAACTCGAGCCCAATCAGACAGGATTAGTTTTAGGCAAGGCAAGTTTATTTGTAGAGCACAATTCGTACACAAGGCAATTCAAAGTGCTTCACACAACAGGAAAAAAATGCATTAAAATCACAAAGACATGACAGAACTCACAAAAGAGTTTAAGACATAAAAGAAAAGAGTGCAAAGAAAAGCATCTCAGTCATATGCACAGCCAAACAAAACAGTTTTTAGTTTAGATTTGAACATTGCCAGAGTAGAGGCCTGTCTCACATCCTCAGGAAGACTGTTCCAGATTTTAGCTGCATAAAACTGAAACGCACATTCCCCATGTTTAGTCCTGACTCTGGGCACCAGCAGGAGGCCGGTCCCTGAGGTCCTCAGAGTCCGAGATGGTTCATATGGCACTAACATGTCCGAGATGTACTTTGGTGCTAGGCCATGGAGAGACTTGTATACAAGCAGAGCTGCTTTGAAGTCTATTCTCTGAGCCACAGGGAGCCAGTGCAGAGACCTGAGCACAGGACTAATGTGATCGTACTTCCTGGTTCTAGTCAGGACCCGAGCAGCAGCGTTCTGGATGTACTGCAGCTGTTTTACAGCTCGTTTGGAGAGGCCAGTGAGCAGCCCGTTACAGTAGTCTAATCTACTAGAGACAAACGCATGGATAAGTCAGTTTGGTTTAGACACTATACTTTTGCTTTTGGCAATGTTTTTAGATGGTAAGAAGCTGCTGATGTGATTGATCTGACGTGGCTTGTTAAAATTCAAAGTCCATAGATTTCTAACTTGATTTGTAGGTTTTAGAGCGAGACTCTGGAGGTGACAGTTAACAATTTCTCTTTGTTTCTGTGGGCCAAAGACGATGATTTCAGTCTTGTCTGAGTTCAGCTGGAGAAAGTTGTTTTGCATCCACACACTGATCTGTTGGATGCAGTGACAGAGTGAATCCACTGGTCCATATTCACCTGCCGTCAGTGAAACATAGATCTGAGTGTCGTCTGCAAAATTGTGATAGGACACATTTCTCGCTGCGTATCAACTGAACGGACCTAACGGCAGCATGTAGAGGTTGAACAGAAGGGGTCCCAGGATTGACCCTTGGGGCACCCCACAGGTCAGGGGCATCTGGTCTGAGACACAGTTACCAATTTCAACGAAGTACTTGCTGTCTTCCAGATAGGACTTTAACCAGTTTAGGGCAGTGCCAGTGACGCCCACCCAGTCCTCTAGTCTCTGCAAGAGGACCCCATGATCGACAGTGTCAAAAGCAGCACTCATGGATCTCGGGTAAAACTGTAATAATTGTGAACATCAACTGCGTTTCTAGGCTCGTGTGAATTGTTGTGTAAAAATTCCCCTGAATTTCACCAAATGTAATTCAGCAAACTCAGAGATCGTCAAATCATTTTAATCCTGTGCGAACGCTCATGTCTGTGATTTTAACTGTTTTTAGTCCGTGCGTTGAAGCTTATATATCAATTCTAAAGGTCTCTAACTAAATTTGAAAAAATGTGTTCACCACGGATCTTTCTCTAATCAAATTATTGTTTTTTTCTACAACATAAAAATCACAAAACAAGCATGACTGTATCTTTTTTTTCTTTTTTTTTAGGCGTTTTGGCCCGTAGGCTTTATTATAGCAGATTAATGTGAAATGGGGATGAGAGAGAGAGAGGGGAGGACATGCAGTACATCGTCGGAGCCAGTATTCGAACTCACGACATTGCGGCCTAACCCTTTTAGATAGACTAAAATAGAGAAAACAAACAGAACAGAAGGAGAGAGTACAGCAAAATCAAAAGGAAATAAAAATAAAATGTCAGTCAGGCACATGTCCCCCGTTGTATCTGTCCAACTTGTCCCAGTGTTTGTTAAATTTGTCCATATTTAAGTTCAGAGCAAAAGTTAGTTTTTCCATTTTATAAATGTCCAAAGTTATCTTAGTCCAGTTTGTCACAGTTGGCCAAGTTCCTGTCATCCATTTCTTTGTTACTGCCTTTTTCGCTGCAGCCAAAAGTACATTCCACAGGTATCTATTACCGGTAATCATCTCCATCGCTGGAGTCCTACATCCAAAGTGCATTATTTTAAAGTCAAATGGAATATCGGTATCGAAGACATATTTCAGTGTGTTTATCAGTCCACTATTTCCAGATTTTAGGTAATAGAAAATAGTAAACATTGCTTATCCCATGCAAATGCTCACAAAAAAACATAGATGTTAAATTGTAATTTCTATAATTTTACACTTGTCCCTTGGTAAAACTCCCATCAGAAAACGGCTTTATTTAAATGAGTTATTGTGTCATTATTGTATCTCTAAACCATATGTCTTACCCTGGAGGAGATTGTGAGGCTGATGGTTCTGCTGCTGCGGTGAAGAAGGGCAAACTGTGATTTTACCCAGTTGAACGTATGCACCTTGTCCATTTTCACTGTGTCGTATCGAAGCTGTTTCTTCCTTTGTCAGTGCGAGCGGAAGGAAACCAGATCCTTAGACTGTTCTGACTCAGATCTCTTCCTGTAACTGAGAAAAGTCCTTCGCAAGATATTTAATGTGAAGGATTTAGTGAGAAAATGACTCATGAGGCTGAGTTATCTAGTCTCTGTGTCTAATCCAGGTGTGGCACGCAAAATAATTTATTTTCTTTAAATACATTACAATACGTTACCTTTATTTAAATACGCTGTGTCACCTTTTTCACGTAATTACTTCATGTTGATCCAAAGCACATAATTCAGATTTTAAGATTATATTTTTATGTTCATTTATTTAAACTGAATTTTTTTTTTAATTGTTGTGTGTGCGGGATTTTTTCTCTTTTTTTTTGCATTTAAAACATCTGTAATTGACATAAATGCAAGATGGTGTACTTTTTCCTCACCTAATGGTGACACATGTCTTTGTGCTGAATACGGCGCCAATTGATATAAAGCTTCTAATAGACTAGTTAATATTGTACTGGAAACATTAACGGAGATATTATGCAAAATTGAACCATGCAATATTTGTTTTTCTTCTTATTTACCAAAGTTGTACTGCATTTTGAGTGATTCCTGTATGTTTGCGTTTAAGAAGCAAAATCCCTGTTTTCACTGACACACGCTCTTTGCTCGTTTTGTTCTCCAATAATACAAGTAAGATTCAGCACCGTCACCAGTAGTGGGAAGTAACAAAAAGTAAAGGTACTAATCTAAAGTATTTTTCACTGGATACTTTTACTACATTTACTTCACTACATTGAGAGCAATATATTGCCACTACATATTTGGGATAGATCTGAAAAGTAAAAAAGTACTTGCTGTGTGGTTTGACGGGTTATATTCTTATGTTCATGGTGACATTTTGCATAACGATAGGTTCAATTCTTGGCTTTAAACAGAAATATCCAAACAAGCATACATGCATATAAATATTTAAAGTCTAACATTGAGAAATTGCTTGCTATTATTACTACTACCACTTCTACTACTCCTAATTTTTATCCATCCATCCATCTTCGTTGGCTTTATCCGGGGCCGGGTCGCGGGGGCAGCAGTCTAAGCAGGGACTCCCAGACTTCCTTATCCCCAGACACTTCCTCCAACTCCTCCGGGGGGATCCCGAGGCGTTCCCAGGCCAGCCGAGAGACATAGTCCCTCCAGCGTGTCCTGGGTCTTCCCCGGGGCCTCCTCCCGGTGGGACATGCCCGAAACACCTCCCTAGGGAGGCGTCCAGGAGGCATCCGGAACAGATGCCCGAGCCACCTCAGCTGGCTCCTCTCGACGTGGAGGAGCAGCGGCTCTACTCCGAGCTCCTCCCGCGTGACTGAGCTCCTCACCCTATCTCTAAGGGAGCGCCCAGCCACCCTGCGGAGGAAACTCATTTCGACCGCTTGTATCCGCGATCTTGTCCTTTCGGTCACTACCCAAAGCTCATGACCATAGGTGAGGGGGAGGAACGTAGATTGACCGGTAAATCGAGAGCTTTGTCTTTCGACTCAGCTCCTTCTTTACCACAACGGTCCGATGCAGCGACCGCATCACTGCGGACGCTGCACCGATCCGCCTGTCAATCTCACGCTCCATCCTTCCCTCACTCGTGAACAAGACCCCGAGATACTTGAACTCCTCCACTTGGGGCAAGGACTCCTCACCCACCCGGAGAGGGCAAGCCACCTTTTTCCGGTTGAGAACCATGGCCTCAGATTTGGAGGTGCTGATTCTCATCCCAGCTGCTTCACACTCGGCTGCAAACCGTCCCAGTGCATGTTGCAGGTCCAGGTTTGATGGAGCCATCAGGACAACATCATCTGCAAACAGCAGAGATGAGATCCTGTGTTCTCCAAACCGGACCCCCTGCGCCTAGAAATTCTGTCCATAAAAACAATGAACAGAACCGGTGACAAAGGGCAGCCCTGGCGGAGTCCAACACGCACTGGGATCAGGTCTGACTTACTGCCGGCAATTTTGAACACAGCTCCTGCTCCGGTCATACAGGGACCGGACAGCCCTGAGCAAAGGGCCCCGGAACCCGTACTCCCGCAGCACCCCCCAAAGGGCACCCCGTGGGACACGGTCGAAAGCCTTCTCCAGATCCACAAAACACATGTGGACTGGTTGGGCAAACTCCCATGAACCCTCGAGCACCCGATGGAGAGTATAGAGCTGGTCCAGTGTTCCACGACCAGGACGAAAACCACTCTGCTCCTCCTGAATCCGAGGTTCGACTATCGGTCGGATTCTCCTCTCCAGTACCCTGGAATAGACCTTACCAGGGGAGGCTGAGGAGTGTGATCCCTCTATAGTTGGAGCACACCCTCCGGTCCCCCTTCTTGAACAGAGGGACCACCACCCCAGTCTGCCAGTCCAGAGGCACCGTCCCGACCGCCACGCGATGTTGCAGAGGCGTGTCAACCAAGACAGTCCTGCAACATCCAGACTTCAGGTACTCGGGGCGTATCTCATCCACCCCGGGAGCTCTGCCACCGAGGAGTTTGCCAACAACCTCAGTGACTTCGGCTTGGGTGATAGATGAGTCAGCCTCCGAGTCCTCAGTCTCTACTTCCTCTTCGGAAGACGTGACAGTGGGATTTAGGAGGTCCTCAAAGTACTCCTTCCACCGTCCAACGACATCCCCAGTCGAGGTCAGCAGGTCCCCACCCGCACCGTAAGCGGTGTTGGTGGGAACACTGCTTCCCCCTCCTGAGGCGCCGGACGGTTTGCCAGAATTTCTTTGGGGCCGACCGGTAGTCCTCCTCCAGGGCCTCCCCGAACTCCTCCCAGACCGGGTTTTTGCCTCTGTGACAGCACAAGCTGCGGCACGCCTGGCCTGCCGATACCCGTCAACGGCCTCAGGAGTCCCACAAGCCAAAAAGGCCTGACAGGCCTCCTTCTTCCGCCTGACAAGAAGAAGGAGGCCTGTCAGGCCCCCGAACCCGGTGTCCACCACCGGGTTCGGGGGTTGCCGCCGCGACAGGCACCTGAGACCTTGCGACCACAGCTCCGAGCAGCCGCATTGACAATGGAGGTCGAGAACATGGTCCACTCGGACTCAATGTCCCCAGCCTCCCCCGGGATTTGGGAGAAGCTCTCCCGGAGGTGTGAATTGAAGACCCTGCTGACAGCGGGCTCCGCAAGACGTTCCCAACAGACCCTCACTATACGCTTGGGCCTGCCAAGTCTGTCCGGCTTCCTCCGCCGCAGCGGATCCAACTCACCACCAGGTGGTGGTCGGTTGACAGCTCCGCCCCTCTCTTCACCCGAGTGTCCAAGACACGCGGCCGGAGGTCAGATGACACGACAACAAAGTCGATCATTGACCTCCGGCCTAGGGTGTCCTGGTGCCACGTGCACTGGTGGACACCCTTGTGCTTGAACATGGTGTTCGTTATGGACAGTCCGTGACTAGCACAGAAGTCCAATAACTGAACACCGCTCGGGTTTAGATCGGGGAGGCCGTTCTTCCCAATCACCCCTCTCCAGGTGTCACTGTCGTTGCCCACGTGGGCGTTGAAGTCCCCCAGTAGAACAACGGAGTCCCTCCGCGACCCTCTCGTTCACTGGGGTAAACTCCAACACATGGCGGCTGAGCTGTGGGGCATTAAGCAAGCCCACGCCAGCCCGCCGCCTCTCCCCGTAGGCACACACCAGAGAAGTGGAGCGTCCAGCCCCTCTCAAGAAGATGGGTTCCAGTGCCCAAACTGTGCGTGGAGGTGAGGCCGACTATATCTAGTCGGAACCGTTCAACCTCCCGCACAAGCTCAGGCTCTTTCCCCCCCAGCGAGGTGACGTTCCATCCCCCAGAGTTAGTCTCTGTGTCCGGGGATCCGGTCGTCGAGGCCCCTGCCGTCGACTGCCGCCCAGATCCCTCTGCACCAGCCCCTTACGGATCCTCCTGCAGGTGGTGGGTCCACGGGAAGACGGCCCCTCGTCACTCGTTCGGGTTGCACCCGGCCGGGCCCCGTGGGGAAAGGCCCGGCCACCAGGCGCTCGCCGTCGAGCACCCACCCTAGGCCTGGCTCCAGGGTGGGGCCCGGTAACGCCAATCCGGGCGACGTAACTGGCCTTGTTTTTTTTTTCATCATAGGGGGATTTGTGAACCGATCTTTGTCTGACCCATCACCCAGGACCTGTTTGCCTTGGGAGACCCTACCAGGGGCTTGAAGCCCCGGACAACATAGCTCCTGAGATCATTCGGGCGCTCAAACCCCTCCACCACGTTAAGGTGTCGGTTCAAGGAGGGGCCTAATTGTTATTCTAAAAGTAAAATAATAAATTACTTATTTGACTATATGACTAAAAGCAGACATAAGTATAATAGGCCTGCGTCTTACTTTAAGCATGCAAACAGGCAAATAAATTGGCCAATTGAACTTTTTATTCAATCTTGAACGCTGTGTACAGTCGTTGTCACTGAATGATCTCTTTTTCCTGCACAGAGCTGAGCACAGATGAGTGCTTTGGTCTGTGACACAAAACCTACAACAACAGTTAGCCTGCGGTTGTTAGCTCAGCGCTGTGGAGTCTTCCTGTGCTAATCCCTGCTGGCCTGAGCCCCCCGCGCGGCTGGTCAAACTTATTCAGGCTCGCTCAAACACAGGACCAGAGATAAGGCCACAGCTCCCAGCCCGAACGCACCCAAAGAGCGTGGGAATGAGAGGAGACTGACAGACCGGACATACAGCGTAAAGTTGGAAATACACATTTGGCAGTATTCATTTGCGTGAGCTAGGTTAGCATTGTTGGAATGTATTTTGGTGACTTCCTCTCTGCAATTACCAAATTAATACCATGAAAGAAAAATAGACATTTCTGTATACAATTCCGTCACAATTTATCAATTTATTTATCAATTTATTGTGTTGCAATTGTTAAGAGAAACAACAAGATCACATTCGAGTGTAAACAATCAACAGGTAAAATTGTCGATCAAAAATAGCCATTCAAAGTGTTACAACATGAATAGATGTTAAATTTAACCAAACTAAAAAGCGTGAGGATGTAACGACTCCGACATCTCATGATTCAGTTTGATGCGCAATTCACGATTCATTCTTTCTGTCATGAGTTGTAAAATATTGAGCAAGTTGTCATTATTCCCAGTTTGGTGACAAGAAAATACTGATAAGTTTGTCTTTTAATTATTATAATAATTGTAAACATGTAATAAATCTAATAAAATTCATCTATCTACGTACGTACAAGCACACTGCCCACCTGTAGCCTAGAGGGCTTCATATAGCTCTCATTTTTGGGTCACATACAACTTCAATCACTGCTTGATGCATAGAGCGCGTGCTAATCATTTTCCATGTGAGCGCTTTATGATTTCTTTACATTAGTTTGGTGAAAGGATTTGCATCTTACTTGTTGGAAACACTCACACGCAGAGGACTAGTTTCTGACTTTGAAGCCAGTGTCCAGCAGGTCGCGCGCACACAAGCACGTATGAGAGGAAATAAGTAATTTGATGCACGAATTTCAATGTGCGACATTTTAAAATTGCTTTCATATCGCATTTCTGAATTTCACACTGACACGTACAGAAAGCAATATTGTTACACCCACATGTTTTTGCAGTTGTATTATTTCTTTACTGGTGTAAGTCTAAGAGGAACATCATTTTGTGGTCCAAGAAATGGTAGAATGTTCCCAGAGAAAGTGCACTTTGTGAAAGAGAAGAGCCGATCTGCGCTGTCCACATCATAAAAGGAGACCAGACCTTGAGCGTAATCCACAAAGACTCCCACAGTGTCAGGATTGGTCTTCAGGGACAGAGCGATAGGAAGATCAGCAAGAGCCTTGTACTGACCATCCATCAGTCCAATTGTCCAGTATCCTTTCTGTGGTGAAACAATTACCCTTTCCTTTCTCTCCACTGACTCTCTGGCCACTCCTAAAACCCAGCCAATCTTTCCTTTGACCTGAACCTGGAAGTAGGACCTCCCTGAAGAGAACTTCTGTTTCCCTAATACACAGGCTGATGTTGTAAATCTCTGTGGTACGTTTGGATAATTCATCTGCATATTATTGAAGTGAACTTGTTTCTTATCTTGAGACAAGACAAGATTTGCTTGAGCTGTGTTCGGATCCAGAGTCACCTTGGCTTCAAACTGTTGCACTCTCCTCAGCTCTGCCTCAGATACTGCCTTTATCTGTGGAGCAAGTGTCTTCTCCAGCTCAGACACAGCTTCAGCCACCAGGCCATCATACAACTGGGGAGAAACTTTCACTTTTGTCAAGTCCTGCAGCTCTGGAGCGGGTTTCACTGAGGAGAAGGTTTGTATAAAACAGAAGTGGTCCTCAGAAACCAGCTTCATGTCAGCTCCTCTCTGCTGCAGGACACAGGTCTCCTGCTCTAACTCCTCTATCAGCTCTGCAGCTCTGTCCTCCACCTTCTTCTGATCTCCTGTGATTCTCTCTTTGAACTGGTCCAGACTCTTCTGAACACAGCCCATTAAATCTGTGAAGACTTTAACCCCCTCAGCCAGCTCTCGATCAGCGTTCTTGTTATTAACTTTCACAAAGTCCTGGATGCTCTGGATCTTTTGTTGTCTTTTTTTCACCAGTTTCTCCAGCTCTTCCTGCTGTCTCTCACACTCCTCCTTCAGGGGCAATGTAGCATGGTCTTTATGTTGAGAGATGGTGCACAGCAGACAGATGAACTTCTTCTCTATTTGACAGAGCAGTTCCAGAGGCTTGTCGTGCTCCTGGCAGATCCGCTCCTCCAGGTTCTCCACGGGGGGGATGAGTTGGTGCCGTTGGAGACGGGGAGTACTCCGGTGAGGCTCCAGGTGAGTGTGGCAGTAGGAGGCCAGGCAGACCAGGCAGGACTTGAACGCGAGTCTGGGTTCAGAACACACATCACAGCGAACATCTCCTGCTTCTGCTGAGCCCTCTGACTCCTCGTGGTGTGGTTCCTTCTGAGGTCCCCTGAACTGGGAAACCATTTCTAACAGTAAAGTATTAGTTTTTATCTGAGGTCTGGAGCTGAAGTCCTCCTTACAGATGGGACACTGGTACTGCTCGCTGTGGTCCCAGTGGTTGTTGATGCAGGTTTTGCAGAAGCTGTGTCCACAGGAGGTGGAGACAGGGTCAGTGAAGACCTCCAGACAGATGGAGCACAGGAGATGATCTTCAGACAGAACACAGCTGACAGCCGCCATTTCTGTGACGGAACAACAGACAGAGATGGTATGTGTTTAGGGCCAACAGTCTTTGTATTCATTATAGCAGCAAGAGCTCCTGCACCACGCGAGTATTTTTATTGAGGCCGGTTTTATGGGGAAGAAACAGTAATAAATGGCATCAAGCCTGATTTTTTGTTTGATTTAGTTACATTTAAATAACAATACATCTTAAAAACGAAATCAGATTAAACATTGGCGGACATCACGTGTCACAGGTGTGCTTTTAAAGCAGTGGTCCCCAAACTACGGCCCGGGGGCCGGATACGGCCCGCCTCCACATTTGACCCGGCCCCCTGAACAATACAAGAGACGCATTATTCATGCTCATATGAGTCATAGATTCATGAAGTCTTAGATTCTGCTCTGACAACTTGAAGCTGAACTTTTAACCCAAGACTGTGCACAGCACAACACAAACTTTCTTTCTGTGAAGAACCCAGAGAGGGTTATTTGATTTTTATTGATTTCATGAATAGTGTCATTATATATTTCCTGAATTATTTTTTTCTGTGAAGAACCCAGAGAGGGTTATTTGATCTCGGAAAGGGGTTATTCATATTTTGGTTATATGTGGCTTTCTGGAAAACAATACATGTTTACATTTAGGCCCCCGCTGCAATCGTCACACTTTTTTCTGGTTCAAACTGACCCTGGCCCCCCATCAGAGAAGGGAAAAGTTATGTGGCCCTTACAGGAAAAAGTTTGGGGACCCCTGTTTTAAAGAGTTTATTTACCAATTCACAATCTGAAGAAAGATTTAGAATTGTTATGAGATGATAGTTAAACCTTTTCCAAAATAAAAACCCAAATCAATGCAAGCGTACACTAATAGCTTAATTAACGCGTGCCTTGACTCAGTCTGTCTTTCTTCTGCCCTTGATAATATGTCCATCCTAGCAGCAGCGCAGAGATCAAAATGTGGTCAATGCATTTACCAGTCCGTTAGCCACCACCTCAAAGTGGTAAATGGCCCGTTTACTATATCTTCTGACAGATAAATGACTATTTATCTCTCTTTAACAGTTTCTAATATATTCTAAAGCCCATTACAGAAAAAGTCCAGACCTACAAAAGCTGTTGTATTACTGCCATTCCATCACAATCTGTATTGTGCTGTTCATACTTTGTTATTGTGGCACTTGTGGTAACCAGGGTAACCAGACTTTTATCACTGGTTACCACAAGTGCAAAAATAACAAATACATATGACTGCTGTTGTAGGTCTGGTCAAGACATTTCATTGTCTCTTTCTACATGCTACACAGACTCTTTTCGAAGACATTTCATAGTTATACCCCTTAAATGTACTTGATTTGATCTATAACGGGCTTTAGAATAGTTGTTAGTTATACTTGTAGAGCCATGGGGAAAAGTCTTGTCGCTAAAACATGCTATAAATTAGATTGATTTGTGTGAAATGTCCAGTTGTCATGTGACCAACAAGTCAACAATGCACCGATTCCCTGTGCGGCCTGAAAACGGCTTTTTAGTCTGTGTAGAACCAATATTTTCATAGAACCATGGTACCAATATGTGGAGTAAAAGTAGTTGTAACAGTAAGTAGTATTTACTTTTAGTGGTAGAGGTAACAAGTAGAACTGAGCAAGAAACAAGTTCACTGTAATGATAAACCCAGGGCGAGAAGTAAGATAGAGATATTTTAGCTAAAAGTACAAATAGACTGCGAACTCTGACAGTTAAATTAGGATCATGTGTAATCTTGTTTCATTTGTACTTACCGAATGTGTAACTGCGTCCTTTCCAAGCTCAGACGACGTCAAATGACTTTTCCGTAGAACAGAAACTCAGAACGCTCTGGACAGGCAGGTGATCTGTGAGTTTCACTTTCCTTTCTCTTGTGCAACACTCATGTCAGCACCTCCCAATGTGTTAGCCAATTAGATTCAGACAAAACACACTGCATATTAGCAATACTGACAGATTCAAATGTTGACTTTTTACAGTTTAATTACATGCAAATATTTACGCTGATGCCATGTAAAGGCCTTTCCTTAGATGGTTCCATACACGTCCCATCCATACATTTGTGTCAATTACAGATGTTTGCTATGATCGCGAAAACTATCCATACATTTACCTTGAAAAGCCTGTTTTCTGGGTGATAGAAACATGCAATGCCGTACTGTGGAACATTCCAAACGAAGGAATAAAACCTTCATTGAAACCAGCAGAATAGTTACATAGTACATAAGCTGGCCACATGAAACCACACACAAGCTTCTGTTACACTCAAACTCTACTTTTTTTTTTTTTTTTTTTTTACAATTGAATGAAACAATTATCTTTAAAAATCTGATCAAATAAAAGAGGGTACTGATGTTTATTTGTGCGTTTTGTAATATTTTAGGCATCACTTCGTCTTGACTCTACGACTAGGTCATTCTTGTTTGTCTGGCCACATCCCTTTGCAGTGTGTCAAAATCTGCACATTCTTTCTTCCTTCCACTGCCTGGTCACAGCCCTTTGCTCGGCCAGCGTGTCCTTGCTTTCGTGAAAAAACGTTGATCTAAATCTCTTCCGTCTCCTCGCTCCTTCGCCTCGGTCTCCACCTCCACGTTTTCCCTGTGTTAGCCCAAGGACAAGCCCAGAGTTAAGTGACGTATCAAACAAACTGACTGACAAGCTTGTAGTAGTAGAAGGCGCACTAGGTTTTGGAGTTAAAAGGGAAGTTGTTATTTAGCAGTAACAGGCAGTTTGATACTGTAAGTAATTGTGGTCAGTGATATGAATTTTGATTACCACGACATCATTTGTATGCACACTTTTCTGCTCAGACGTGGAAGATCAGACGAGCAGAGCAGCTAGAGCCTGGAGCAGTGTAAAAAACTGACTCTGGAGGCTCTGCAGATGCTCAAAACAACAAAGGCAAACTTTGATTATTATGTACAGGTTAATTAGCCACGTGCTTTGCTTTTAGCAGCTTTTCACTGACCTCAAAACCTCTGCATCTTCAATAATGAACTGCTTAATTGTGGTCTCACGTTACGATATAAAGTTATAGGCTCATTTGTTGACTGTTTGTGATGTAAACCTAAAGAAATGGTTCAGAATGATGTGGGGGCTGAAGAAAGTACTTCTCTTTCTTTTAACCAACCTTCAACAGAGCAAATTAAGCTACAGAAATAATTGAATGCGCCAATAAATATGTTTTCACTTTGTGATACTTCATTATTGAAAATTCTGCAGCCTCATTGTGTATTATTATTATTATTATTATTATTATTATTATTATTAATAATATTATTATGTTTAATTAGCAACTAGTTTAGTTTAGTTTACTTAAACTAACTAACATCCAGGCAGTGTTTGCAAATGATTAAGTTTAATGCAAATGATGTCATATTATATCATGCAAATGTCCTCATTTACATCGTGATAAAAATGTTTATCTATTGCCCCGCCCTTGTAGCAGCAGAACATTTGTAGAAGTGAAACTTAAGTGGAAATGCAGCCGGCAGCGGTAGACGCAGTAGTGTAGTATTAGTAGTAAGTAGGTCTTGAAGTGGCAGACATTAAAAAGTATATAACTTGTGTCATTTCAGATCACAGGGAGTTTTGCACTGGAGGATAAAATGCACGGAAGCCTCCACATATTCAGACTGAAGTCTCTTTGGGATCTACAATGCAAAGGCACGTCTATGGCAACTGGTTTGAGCAATCTGCAAGCCTAATTCTTTTCAAACCAAAAGATGAGATATGACAGTTCCTTTATCCTACCGACGTTATCCTTCAGACGCACAAACACACTCTATGTGCGCCTCCACTTCCTGGCTCCGCCCTGCTCCGTTTGTCCTTGGTGGTTTCCGTTCACATTTGTTTCTTCTCCATCACTTTTATCCAGCGTCCTGTCCTTGGCTCCGGCTGCGTCTCACACTATTATCCTGCAGTTTAATCTCTGTTCACACCCACGTGCACGCTCGCACACCCACGTGCACGCTCACACACCCACGTGCACGCTTGCACACCCACGTGCACGCTCCCACACCCACCTGCACAAATGTTAGCTTCCCATACTTTTACATTCATTGCCTGAATACCGAACTAGTGCATGTAATACGATATGCAGCTATGTTGTAAAAGTATCTATTCGGGTGAAAATGAGACCGCAGCACTTTCTCTGTTTCTATTTATCGAGCGTTTTATTCTCCGAGAAGTGCGCTGTTAGCATGTTGATGTTTGTTAGCTTTTACCCGGGCTCGGAGACTTGTGAAAAGTGCTTATAAATTCATCATGTTATAGTCCGGATGCTGGGAATGCATGAGGAAAGGAGTCTGACAGAGTTTAAAATGAACTGGTTCTGTTTTTCACGTTTTCAAAACCGTAAACATCAGGTACTGCCCCTTTAAATAAAGCCACAATTTGCTTATGTTATGCCATACATTGGACATATTCACTGTTTTAATTATTTAAAAAGTGTGCAGGTTGTGGTTTAATAGAAATGTTTAATGGAAAATAGAAATAGGGTTGTTTAAAACTTTTGCGTTTAAAATTCAGTGACAGAATATCATGTACAATACATCGCAAGATCGTTATATTATAGTATTTTATAGTAATTTACTACAATTTTAGTTCCCCAAGATGTGATAAATAATTTGACTACGGATTATATTTGACAAACAATTAATACTTGATCCATAGGAAGAAAAAAATAGATTTGATTTGGGGTTTTCTTACAAAAAAGAGCAAAAGCCCAAAACGCATACATCTTCAGTAGTTCAGGAGAGACAATGATGAAACACTACATTTAGCCATAAACTCTAATCCGTGTGAATCATGGTGAACAAAGAGAGAATGAAGAGTAGATTAGACGGAAGACGTGTTCAGAGGATTGGAAAACATTCATTTTCTGCACCAGGACTAAACCAGGACTACACCAGGACTAAACAAGGACTAAACCAGGAGTAAAGCAGCTATTATCCAGGACTTAATGGCATACACTGGCTAAAAACATTTACACTCACACTCATTCTTAAAAATGCTTCGCCAGTGTCACCGTATTCACTGTTAACGTTAAGAATTCTGCATTTTGTACTGTACATTTTCGTTTCCGTCCTTGAATGTTTAGATTTGAGAGTCGGAAAAACAAAATGAGCACATAATCTTGTTTGTATGAGGTTTGGATCACAGAAGAATAGACTGAACCAGGGCCAGCCTGAGGAGGCCTGGAGGAAGACCAAGATTACACCCTGAGAGGAGAGAGGGGGAGGGACCAATCAGGTTTGAGAGAAGCTGTACAATAGATACAATATGCCAGACATCAGTGTTTTGAAGATCGGTTTGTTGTTTTTTGGGGTGTGTTCGCATTTGTGCATTCACAATATCAAAATTGGGACTAAAACTGAAACTAAACCTGGACTTGGCTAGGATTTTACAAGGACTAGAACAAGACCACACCAGGTTCGTGTCAGGGGTAAACAGCTCAGTTTTTCAACAGAATAAGAACAAGTTAGTTCTAGCCCTGGTTTAGCTCATTATGGACATGAGTTCTGTTCTAGTTGAGTCCTGGTTAACCCTGGTTTGAGATGATACAATGAAACTGAACTTTTACTAAACATTTGTCAATTTTGGTGACGTTTAGAATGTTACTTCCTCTTGGACAGGACCAGCAAATATGACATAGGTAGAGTAATTCCATAACTGTTACCTAGCAACCATGCTGTACACAAGGCCAATAATCCATAAAAAAATTACACACCTTTAGTTTGATTAATGATTATGATTGTCAGTAAACTGTCTTTGTATTTTTGATGAAATGTAGGACTACAGCGCCACCTGCAGTCCCACTTCACAGTTGTATCCCAGGTGTGAGAGAGTTGGTACGCCCCCCTCATCCTGATTCACAGTCTGGTGGGCGCGTCTCCATAGCCTCCCTGATCCAAAGGTGGGAAACGGTGGTACTGTCGACAACTGCTCATAAGTAAGTAATGTACTGAAAATATATGTTCAGAATACTCATTTGGAGTCATTGTATTTTGGTACAGTAACGCTTCCATTTGGTGGTTCCTAACATCAAAGGAATGCATGGCAGGGTTTGATCAAGGTAATGTCATATGTCACAAAATAGATTCTAATGAAGGTGATTCCGACTGCTGTGAGCCGAGCGAGCAAACGATGTGCAAATGGCGAAGGAAACATGACGTGTGTTCTTTTACATCAACGCTCTCAACATGCAAAAGAGGAGTGATATTTAAACACGTTAAGCTTATACAGGTTATACCCATTTTAATCAAACTTTATTACATTCAATCTGTACATATTTAAACACTAAAATGCAATTTGTAATGTGCATAATGTTCTAATTGGTGGGCTGGTGCTGATTGTACCTGCTTGTCCTGTTGGTCCTGGTCGACCTCTGTGTTCCTTGTATACTGAGATAACAGAGTGAGTGCAGTCGAGTGTAAGTCGATGCAGAGTCAAAGACACTCAGTTCTGCTTGAGTTCAAACACGCACACGCACACGCACACACGCACACGCACGCGCACACGCACGCGCACGGATCAGGGACCACGGCAGACTGGAGTTTAGACCAAGCATCCTTAACAAACTACCGCTTTGGACAAGTCACACATGCTTTATCTGCTAAATTAATAACATTTATTTGGTGGTTGGCATACTTTATTTTCACTAGACAAATGTGTGTTCTGGTCACTCTGGACCAGATCTGAACCAGGAAGTTGATCAGGTTTAGTTTGACCAATGAGAGCATCCACAGGAAGACCAAAGATAGATAGAGAGATGCAATACTTTATTTACATTCAGATTTCTTTGCCATTAATCCAGTTTGTATCGGTTATCTGCCATTCAGAAACAAAAGTCTTCTTCTTCTTCTTCTTCTTCTTCTTCTTCTTCTTCTTCTTCTTCTTCTTCTTCTTCTTCTTCTTCTTCTTCTTCTTCTTCTTCTTCTTCTTCTTCTTCTTCTTCTTCTTCTTCTTCTTCAACTCTTCATCACCACTCTCATCACCACTCTTCATCACACTTTCATCACCTATCATCATCACCACTCTTCTTCTTCTCATCATCACCCATCTTCTTCTTCTTATCATCACCCTCCTTTCTTCTCATCATCACCACTCTCTTCTTTTCTTCTTCTTCTTCTTCTTCTCTTCTTCTTCTCTCTCCTTCTCCTTCTCCTTTCTCTTCTTCTCATCTTCATCTTCTTCTTCTTTCATCTTCTTCTCTCTTCTTCTTCTTCAATCACCACTCTTCATCACCACTCTTCATCACCACTCTTCATCACCACTCTTCATCTTCTTCATCATCACCACTCTTCTTCTTCTTTTCTTCTTCTTCTTCTTCTTCTTCTTCTCCTTCCTTCTTCCTTCTTCTTCTTCTTCTTCATCTTCTTCCTTCTTCTTCTTCTTCTTCTTCTTCTCCTTCTCCTTCTCCTTCTTCCTTTCTTCTTCTTCATCTTCTTCTTCTTCTTCTTCTTCTTCTCTCATACCACTCTTACAATCACCACTCTTCATCACCACTCTTCATCACCACTCTTCATCACCACTTTTCATCACCTTCATCATCACCACTCTTCTTCTTCTTCATCATCACCACTCTTCTTCTTCTTCATCATCACCACTCTTCTTCTTCTTCTTCATCATCATCACTCCTCTTCTTCTTCATCATCATCACTCTTCTTCTTCTTCTTCATCTTCACTCTTCTTCATCTTCATCTTCACTCTTCTTCATCTTCACTCTTCTTCACTCTTCACTCTTCACTCTTCACAGTGATATAACAGAGACGGATCAATAGAAAGAGTGGGTGGGGTAAAGTGTTTGAGCATTGAACTGCATTAAACAGAAAATATGACAATCATCAAAGTCACAACCGGATCAGATCACAATTTGATTCTTCTCTGGCCTTATCGTCCGGCCAAAATGTAGAACTTTCTTGTTGTGAGGTGCGAGTGCTAACATTTTGCCAGGATGTTGCCAAGTTACGGTACTGACTGTCTTCTGAGGCTGTAAACGCTGAAGGTGGTTGTTCCACAGCAGAGGTCCAGCCAACCACTGTCTAAAGAACCACAGGCTCTTAAAAGCCTTTGATTGTTTTGGATTTTGTTTACGAACAAATAATAGTCTGTGTGTTCATTATTAAGCTTGTGTTTTTTTAATTAATTTATTTATTAAGCAGATCAACTCTATTGGCTGTCAAAACCGTGTCCAATATTTCAAGTCAACCAAACCTGCTCGTACATTTAAGGAAGATAGGTAAGAATGAAGATTATTAAGATTAATATTAGACCCACCCATAATAATTAATGAATAGTGACAGACAGTTTCACACAGTCTCATCATTTGTATTGAAATAATATCGTGGCTCTTTTTGTCTTTAATTTGGTTTGAAACCGGCTCCTGCAGTTCTCTGGCTCTTAAAGGTCGCAGACCCTGCTACAGCCTCTTTCAGATGGGACGCGGTGCTTGAAGAGCTCAATAACACAATGTTCAGCAAACATCACATCTCCCCTGAAGTCCTCCACATATCTGAGAGCTTTATCCTGTCACTGCTGTTTGTCTTCTCCAAAACGGACATGTGCTGACAGTTACAGTTAGGTTTGGAACTACAGACTAATGTAACTCCAAAACCCTCTCATCTCCCCCTCCTCCTCCAGAGTTGTATCTCTGTCAACATCCTGAAGTGTGAAGTCATGAATCCGGCCCGGTTTGGACAAAGACCTCATTGTCAGACCTGTCATTAGACGAGAGCAACTCAACAAGGTCATTTTCAGGTCGGAAATATTCTCATTGTCATGTATGAACTCGAAACACATAGCACGAGTTACCTTTATCCCTTTGACTTCTTTGATGGCGCTCATGGATGGTAAATCGTGCCTGACCTGGCTCAGGCCAGATTGAGCTGTCTCACTCTGAACTGAGTTCTTCACATGAATCAATCTGGGAAGGCTTTCGCGGAGAGTTAAAACAAATACTTCACATGGATTGGTTGAAGCGGCTGAAGAAGCAGAACTATCTAAATTGTGTTAAATCCAGTGTTCAGAAAAGCTTCTTTCTCATCCACAAATGTACAAAACATTTTGGAAAAACAAAGTCTGTATTTCTCCTAAAATAGCCCAAAGCACGGCCACAGACGCCAGCCATGTTTGTTTTAGTTCGGGTTGTTCTTCTGCCTAAGCCCAATACTGCTCTGTGATTGGTTCCTGTCTCACCTGCAGGCCCTAAATGCCATGTGATTGGCCCCATAATGGACATCAAACATGCCGGAGCCTAACAAGATGGAGAGTTTGATGAAGAGTTTGTGAACTCACAGAAATCAAGAGAATTCTTCTTGCTGGCAAGGATAATATAGCGCGATATGAGGGTGAAGAGTGGGGAAATACATTCAGGACATTGTCATAGCTATGATCCGATATGGAGTTTTTGAGCCGATAATAATATCCAATAGTTGAATTGCTGCTGTTGCCAATAACTGATAGTTACAGATACCGATATTAGGATTTTAGATTCAGAGAATACATAATAATGTATTTGACTCTGATGTAAATCACTTGTGGCATGATTGTGTGAACATACAGCGCTATTTTTAGCCTAATTGCGCTTTTATTTATATTTTTAAAACATTAGTCTGTTCAAAAAGACAAATGTGGTGCGCTGAGGACGAGCTGGGCATGACACATGGGCCCACACAGACTGGGGCAAAAATATGGTGCCAAATATCGCCACATTTTTGGTATCAGTCCATACCAGCATGGGTGAAAATCGGCTGACACCGATTCCAAGGCCGATAGATCGGCCATCGCTGGTCGTAGCCAGGAATTGATCTGATGACCGGAAATATCTGTTGATGTTCCGACTGAAGAATCACGCTGTACTTTTTCATGAGTAACATTTTTGTTATCTGCCACAGATTACAATGAAGACTCCAGTTATTAGACCGTGCCACCCACTTCATTCTTCTCCATTGAGACTGTTCATGTTTGGTCTCTCATTCAGAGAACAATGATCCATTCACACTCTGCGCTTTGTCTGTCATGACACATGTATTCATGTATTCATGGCTTCATAGAACTTAATTCAAACTTATTTGAGAACCTTTCCAGATGAGAAGTGGTGTGCTCTGAATACAGCCCAGACACCTTCAGGCTGGTTCAGTGGGTTGACATGTGCTAAAACGATCAGAACAGAAGTGTAAAAAGTATTTTGACTGATGTTGTTAAACAAGGCAGTTGAAAAGAGAATACTATTATTAATTTAAAGTAGATTCATGCTCATTTGCAGCTGAAAGTCTGCATCTCAAGATTCAAAGTTCAAAGTGAGGGAAGGATGGAGGAAGGACTGGAAGGTGGATCATCACTCTACGTTCTTACTCTCACCTCTGATGACTGAACGGACAAGATCACAGTCGATACTCTGAGACCCGACTCTGGATAAACTGTGTGGATGGACGTGTTTGTCGGCCAATATTAATCCACACAAGCATTTTCTTGTCTTGTTTCGATTTAATGAGGGACATCAACCAATTAACCCACTTCAATGACACTTAACGGAAATCCCTTGTCACTCCAAATGAAGTCACGTGGAACCAACAGGATGGCAGAATGACATCATTAAAGAAAAGGGTGAAATCTGATTATTATTAAAGAACACAGTCTGCTGAACACATGCCACAGCACACGTCAGGTCTTTGTTCTTTCAGACGTATATTTCCTGTAATAACCCCTCCCTCACATTTTCACCAGGTGCAGACGTGTGAGCAGAAACCAGACACACGCTGAACTCTAGTCTTTTCTCTTGAAATTCTGCACGTGCATTCAAAGTTACTGCCCACGCTTTGTCACACCTCGTTCTGATTACACTTTTATTTCAGATTTCCAGATTCCCACTCGCTCCTCTGATCCCTAATCTGACCCAGGTGATGTCACGAGGGGCTTACTTAAAGGTTTTATTCATTTAGACATGACACTTTGTTTGCTGTTTAGGTATATTTTACTTGACAGATTGTTTACACAGAGCCAAGGTTATGACAGGTTGGACAACTCCGTTCACTAAACACACAGTTAACATAATTATATTAAAGATTTTGCTCAAAAAAATCCCTTAACTGTAAAATATAACCCTTGTTGTGCACTGGGCCTAATCTCCTCTAATGTTAGACATTCTTATTTAACAATAAAAAGTACATGACACACTGTGCTTTAGTTTGTCGAATCCATGTTTAAATGGTCAGAAAATGTGTTTCTTACATGAAAATTGTGCCAACACAAAACGTTTGCCCCTTTTTAGGTATTGAGCCTTATATCTGTCCCACACTTTCATTTTAAAGGTGCACTACGTCACTTTTCCAGTATAGAGTTGTCTCCGTGGAGATGGATGAGTTTTAGCATTACCATTAGCCAAGATTTCAAAGCAGTTGTGTGTTTTGCTCAATAGCATAAAGGCAACACAAACCAAGTAAGTGCCAGAATCAAAGCATGAACCTTCAGGTGACGCGTGACCTGCTCCACCTCCCACTGGAAATATGCTGCTTCTGGATACTTGTTGTTATGCAAGCCTGCCTCTTGTCAGGTCTGTCTCTAAACCACATTACCCAGAATCCCCTGGGCCAGCGGTGCTCGGTGAAAAGCCTTCAGTGAGCAGTCTTCCTCTGTCTCCTCTCATTTCACTCCACTCTCTGAGGTTTTCCCATGATGCTTTGCTGTAGAACTACTGAGTCAGCGAACACTTCACCCTCGAAGTCACCTCCGCTCGAAACTATAACGACGTCACGCGTCAGCGAATGTATTTTAAGAGGTAGTTCTTGTTTTGGTCCTCTTTTAATCCTGTTTTTCTGCCCTCTGCAAGAGAGATAAAAAATCCAATCCGCAAACTCCCTCTCACAGTAACACAAGGACATACACCCGACCATTTTGTACTTAAAAATATATATATACATTTTGCTGTCCGACTGCCATCTTTTCCAAATGCCCAAAACTTTTCATGTGTGAAATTGAATATTTAAAAAGCGCTTTCATGTGGACATCCACACATATAGTTCCAGTTAAAATGGCTGTCTCTCTGTCTGCATACACCAAGAAAGGAAGGAGAAAGGAGAGGATTGGGGTTAAATCTGAGGTTATACAGAGGAGTCCACATTACTCACTGTCCACACTGTGCTGAGCCGATCTGTCCAGGCCAGTGCCCCGGTCTGTGGTTCTGCTGACTCGCAGCAACAGGGAGCGGCCAAATGAAGGAAAAGCATGAAGTTCATCCTCTACTGTACGTGAAGAGGAAGAGACGGGGGAACTACAGAGTCATCAAGAATATTTGTGTGAAGTGTTTCGGAAGGGAATATATATATATAGCTATATATATATAGCTATATATATATATATCTATATATATATATATATATATATATATATGTATATATACTTGAAACACTGGAACACGACACAGAGAAAAAGAGCAAGAGCAAGTCCCATGAGTCTGTCAAAAGGGTGCATTGTTCAAGGTTTCTGGGGAAAAAATTATAATAATCATTATATAGAAGTTAAGAAGTGTGAATTCCTAATTTTATTTGGTCATTTCTTTTGAGCTTAAAAAATGCATTTAGTTGTTTGTCATTTGGGTGTTTGACATTTCTGTGCAAACCGCTCAAAGAATGGAGGTTTGAGACCTACATTTTCTCCTTGACAACAGATTGTCTCAGAACTATGTGCAATATCTGGGCCTCAAAACCCCTGCCATGGACACAAGAAATGGATACCTCTGGAACATACTTTTATCAGGGAATCACAAAAACATGGATTGTATTAAAAAACTGGGGAGGGAGATTGTTTTTTGAACGTAGTATTTATTCTTGAACAGATTTTGCAGTGTCCGTGCAAATGATGCAAATGTGCACAGACATCAAACCTTTGATTGAATTATGATTTTTTAGAAAATGTAAATATTTGATGTAAATTCATTTAAAATTTTCCTGGCCGCTGCACTTTTCCGAGCACCTGATGAACACCTCTGCCTCCCCAAGGTTAAAAATGCATCTAATTATCTTACATGTCACTTCAGATCAAAGCACTCAGACATGTCTGCTCAGAAAATGAACGCAGATAATTCATCATTCATGATCCTCGTGCAGGCAGCGTCTTCACAAATACAGGAAGTAAAAGTGATTCAGAGAAGGGCAGAGGTCCCAGGAACAGAAAATGACTTCCTCTGTATCGTTATCTGGGTCGGGGGTCAAATGAAGAGGCTTGGCGGAAAAATGGCCACTGTTGAAAAGAGCTTTGTGTTCGAACAAAGAGGATTAGAGAAATGATTTATGGTTCAGAAAAAAGATGGTTAGAGAAGTAGGGATGGACTAGGACTAAACCAGCTAAATCAGGACTACTTCTATTGGACTAAACCAGAATAAGAGATAAAAGCAGGACCATAATGATAGAGGAGAGTTAAGTCAGAATGAATTAATAATATAATAAACCAAGGCTAAAGAGAACTAATTCTGTAGTGCATTCACTCAGACACACACAAAACACAAAAACACAAACTGGGACTAACCCCAGAGCTAAAGCTGGACTAGACCGAGGACTAGACCAGGACAAGACCAGGACAGGACCAGGACTGGAGACCAGGACTAGACCAGGACAAGACCAGGACAAGACCAGGACAGAGACCAGGACAAGACCAGGACTAGACCAGGACAATAGACCAGGAACAAAGACCAGGACAAGACAGCAGGGACAAGACCAGGACTAAACAGCCAGGACAAGACCAGGACAAGACCAGGACAGACCAGGACAGACCAGGACAAGACCAGGACAAGACCAGGACAAGACCACAGGAAAGACCAGGACAAAGACCAGGACAGACGACCAGACACAGGACAAGACCAGGACTAGACAAGGACAAGACCAGGACTAGACGGACCAGGAACAAGACCAGGACAAGACAGGACAAGACCAAGGACTAAGACCAGGACAAAGACCAGGAAAGACCAGGACAAGACCAGGACTAGACCAGGACTAGACCAGGACTAGACCAGGACGAGACCAGGACGAGACCAGGACGAGACCAGGACGAGACCAGGACAAGACCAGGACTGGACCAGGACACGACCAGGACTTCGCTCCTCTTCCCAACGTCTTCTCAACGTGCCTCGGTTCTTCACAGAGAAAATCATCTTTTTCCTCTTCCAGTTCATAATTGACTTGAACGTAATGGTGAAGACGCAGATGAACTGAAGACACTTTTTGAGAGGAAAACATCTTTACTCTGACCTTCTGGACGGTGTTGGTTGTGTTGCTGCTCCCTCAGCCTTCGCTCTTGTGTAAGATTCTGAATCGCAAATGGACCTCCTGGTTAGAAAGGTTAAAGAACTGCAAAATGAAGGCTAAACAGGATTAAATGGAGGAACCAGGCCTAAACCAGGACTAGGCCGGTCCTGAAATGATCTGAATCAAAGTTTAGTCTCGATTCAGTCCAGATCTTGGTCATTGGCCAGTTCGTCAGTTCAATCGGTGCTTCAAGATGAATGAATAACTCCACATGAAACATTCAGACGGTCACACGTGTTTATTAGTGCACTCAGTATATCACATAAATATTAGAGTAGGTCTGAGCAAAGCCTCCTTGTGAGGAGGTTGTGGGTTGAACTCCTGATCTCTGAGTGGAGCATGTTATTGTGTTTTCTCTCCTCCCCTCGTCCAGAGACATGCGTGGACAGGCGAACTGGAGAATGTAAAGTGTCAAATAGATTGTATCTCAAAAGTAGAATGCACGTTGGGAGACACGTTCGTCTTGGACACAGAGCATACATGAGCACCACGCTGGGAGAAGATGTGTTCATTCTGACCCAAGGAGACACGAAAACATCTAAAAGCCTGGTTGAAATCGGGTGTATAAAAAATGTGTTACTTGTTTTTAAGCCAGATGACCTTCCTGTCACAACCAGCAGCAGACTCAGAAGCCAATCAGTGTCTTGCCCAAGAGCATAATGACAGTGGGCATTAGGGTTGCAACATATGAGGTATTTTCAAACTTGGAAATTTGCCATAGGAATTATTGAGAATGTATGGAAATGAATGGAAATATATGGGACTTCATCAAAATAAACCGGGAATTAACACTTCTGACATGCAAAATATGATGTTTTATACGTCTTTTGTTTGTTTGTTTGCTTGCTTGCTTGCTTGCTTGTTTGTTTGTTGAAAATTTGTTGAAAAATTGTTTGCCCCTTTGCAACTTCAGTGGGCATTTAGCGAGATCTGTGCCGCCAACTGTGCCGTGCTGACCGAGTGTTCCAGTTTGAGAAGCCCTTCACAGTGTCACTTTGGGCTTCTCAATGGTTGGTGGCGCACAGAAACAAGGGCGAGTGTGCCTCTCGCGTGGATAGCACACATGACTGGCACGTGGAGGTGGTCGCGGCGCCGTGAGTCCAGTTCAGCAAAGCCTTCGGGCCCGAGAATCCTTTCACAGGCTGAAATTCCCCAGTTGCACTTTGCTCTTTGGCCTTTTGTCTGGACCGTGGGTGAATCGTGACTCAGACCAAACCCACAAAATCCAGGAATCTGCTCGTCAGTCACTCCCCTTTATGTGGCCTGGGCTTTACTGGACTGTGTGACGCAATGGACCAGGGCCGGCGCTGGACGTAGGCCCTCCAGGTGGTTGCTAAGGGTGCCATCTACTTCCTGTAAATTACTGTGCATGTGGATAAAGCTTTTTTACAACACTGACTAATTAAAACATAGAAATATACTTTTCTTATGCATTACATCATTTATTCAAACTCATTAGTAGTTCTTAGAGTCTTAAGTGTGCAGGCCTTTGAATGTCATGATGTCAGCGCGTAAAAGGAAATGAAAGGACAATGTGGAGCTTTGAAAGTGCCAGGAATGTGGCTGGGTGGATAGCACATATGCCAGACTCCATGTGCAGCCACAATGTTGTATGTTCATTTCCAGCTCCCACAATTTGTTCAATGTCCATCCTTCTCTCGTCCCCATTTTACGCTGCACTGTCCTGTCAAATAAAACCTATGGGCCAAAAAAAGAACGTAGTAAACATAACATTACCAAAGAAACTTGTCCCCAGTTTGGAAAGTTTATTTCATAAAAACATCATTTTACTTTCTTACTGGAAAAGACGGCGCCACACTAGGTCCTGCTCTCCAGATCCTTGGTTGAGTGGTCAGATCTTCTGACCCACAGATGAATACTGCAGTGCCTTGAAGGTGGAAAAGCGCTATATTAATATACTATATTAATAATAATAATAATAATAATAATTGTGTCCTTGGGCAAGACACTTAACCTGCCTTGCCCCAGTGTGTGAATGAGTGAATGTGAGTAGTTCCTTTGAGTGCCTTGAAGGTAGAAAAGCTCTGTGTAAATGTGACCATTGACATATGAGTCATTTATGCATTCTCATTTAACTAATGTCCATTGCTAACTCAGTGGTTCCCAAAGTGGGGGTCGGGTCCCCGCATGGGGTCGTGAGGCATGAGTTAGGGGTCACAAGATTTTGAAATCATAACAATACGCCGCATTTGTTTTAAAGGAGAAATAAAAGCATCAGAAAACTTCTTGAAAATACTTCTTGAAAATACCCTGACCCACGCCTGGACACAAGAAACTATACAACACATG
The DNA here is from genome assembly GCA_015082035.1 of Chaenogobius annularis. Lineage (NCBI taxonomy): Eukaryota > Metazoa > Chordata > Actinopteri > Gobiiformes > Gobiidae > Chaenogobius > Chaenogobius annularis. The sequence goes on along the minus strand of BJKM01000571.1, from coordinate 172,612 downwards.
TCTGCCACAAAGCTTGCCAGTTTTGCCAGTTTCTGGCTTGAATGTGAACTTGAATCCCCCCTATTCATTCAGACTCTCCTCTCTGTGTCCTGTTGTAGGTCTTAGTATATTTGGAGTATTTAGTCTGTTCTTTATTGGTGTTTTGACCCTGAACGCAGCTCAGTGGTTCTCCTTTCAGCCCGTCACTGCTTTCTCGGCTCCCGTTCTGCTCCAGGTCACCTCTGAGCCAAACTTTCTCTCCCCTTCTTTCAAACACAACTGAAAAGAGCTGAAAGAGCAGCGAGTTTGTAAAGAGGAAGAAGTGACGCGAGCAGAGGACAATGGGGCGAATCACAGCAGCTGCACCAGTCTGACAGACATTATGGACCTATGAAAGGTTATTAAATGACTCCGATACAAGAGCAAGATTAAACTTCACTCTCTGTATCATTCAAAGCGTTGCTTCCTTTTAGAAAAACAGGGAATGCAAAAGATTAGCGGCTGGGGGGCAACAAGGGTCCGTTTTTGAATCCTAACTGAAGTGAAGTCTACATGTTGTATTCGAGCTGAAGTACTGCTGCATCAAAATGGTAATACTCAACTAGAACTCAAAAATAAAACAAAATAACTTGGGTTAAGTTGTCCTAAAGGAGATGCTAATAGAGGAAAATAGTTTAAATAAACTTTGAGCAGATACTTAACAGAAGGGCAGCCCACTGTGGTTCTAAGCGCTGTGTAAGCTATGCTGCAAAGTGTTGGATGGAAAAGGCTTGAGGAGTGTTAAAACATGAATGAATTTACAAACCAGTTTGGAGCAGTGTCCCCCACCGTATTCTATTTGACCACCAAACCAGATTTAAATCAGCCCTGCAAGTATCAGACCTTAAAGGGCCTATCTCATGCACAATCGACTTTTCAGAGCTTTTAACCTTCTTTCAGTGCTATTGGGACCCCGTAAATTGATTGATTCCGGCAGTCTTTAGCTAGATAATAGTCTCTATCGTTCCCTTCGGATGAGCAGACGAATGGGGGGCTACTCACCTGGATGAGTCAGTCTGGTGATTGCCGCAGCACGCTTCCCTGTTTCAGCCCATCCTCCAGGAAGCACTCTGGACCTGTAACACGGGTTAGGGTTAGGACCCCCCCCGCCCCCGCGCTCGAGATGAACCACGGCTATTTAGCCACAGTTAGCTTCAAACGCTGCTTCTTTTGTTCCAACGCTGCTGCCGCTGACATGTGCCGCTGTGTACCTGCGCTGACCAGTGACGCCTCGGCCACTGTTTACCCCCCCTCCAATCTAGACCACGTCACTGGCGGGGGAGGCGGATCACTCTTCGCGAGGATGGGGGCAAATTTCAAACTAAGCCGTTTGCATTTCCGGGTAGGGGAGCGGGGTCAGATATGGGTGATATTTTATAACTTTTATGTTATGGGTGTTGCACAACACTTATTATCGACAATGCGCTTAGAGTAGACTATGAAACGGGGAAAATAGCATGATATAGGATCTTTAAGACCTTACATGATCCAGTAGAAAACAAGGCATTGTCCCTGTATGGAACCAACTGAAATAGTTTTAAGTCTTCCAAAATCGTCTGGCAAAACGTAACATGAAGCACTCGATCTCCTTTTGTTGGTGTGATATCCATTTTGAGATTGCTGATTAATGAACCAAAACCCAAACTATGTTTAAGGTAAACCCACCCACTAGTTTTAACTTGCTTTTAATATTATATGTAGGCCTATAATTTTCAAAGACGCTTTCTACCTCTCCAGGCAAAATTCTCATCGACCAGTTATGTAAAGTGGCTTGCAAAATATTTGTATCCCTGAAACTTTTCCACATTTTGTCACAACCACAAACCACAAAAGACAGACAATTGTGAAGAGGAAGGAAAATTATACATGATTTCCAGATTTTAAGAAAATAATAATAATTGCTGTCATAATTTGATGTTGTTGCTGTTTTTATAATTTTCTTGAATTTATCAAGTGACACTACAGCTTCCAATTCAAGGCCAAAGACCAAGGTGCAGAGGAGTAAAAGCTGATTTCCCACGCTCTGTAAGGCATCAAAGCATGTTGAAATGTTGCCTGATTGAATGTGTGTCATCTAATCTCGGTGTAAATGCAGCCACAGAAGTTTGATAAGAGAATGTTGGTGCGCAAACAGCATCATGAAGTCCAAGGAACACACAGACAGATCAGGGATGAAGATGTGGTGAGGTCTCCAGCAGCATTAGGTTATAAAAAGATTTTTCAAGCTTTGAACATCTCATGGAGGACTGTTTAATCCATCATTCGGAAATGTAAAGAGTATGGCACAACTACAAACCTTCTAAGACATGGCTGTCCACCAAAACTTACAGGCCGAACAAGGAGAGCACTGATCAGGGATCAGAGATGAAGCCCAGGGGCCCATGGGAACTCTGGAGAAGCTGCAGAGATCCACAGCTCAGGTGGAGGAACCTATCCACAGGACAACTATTCGAACAGTCATAAGGAGTCCTGATGCACTCTGCCACAGGCCATTTGAGCAAACATGTGGAAGAAGGTGCTCTTTTTGGTCTGAAAGCAAAATGCAATTGTCTTTGGTTTATTTTACAAATGCGTCCATAAAAAAGTAAAACTCTCACCGTTTCAAAGCGGTAAAATCAGTATTCTGTACAGAAGACATACCGGATTTGTCTGGGCCTGTCTCTGACCTCCACTTGTGACTCATCTCTGCTCCATCCCTGTAAACTTTCATCAACGTCACAAACATAAATCTCACTGCGACATGTGTCAAACTGGACTTGATTTATTATTTACAGCCGGCCTTTTAAACAAATCACCTGCAGTAGGAAAGCAGCGTGACGATGGAGGAAAAGGCCACACAAGAGTTCGCGACATTCAAAATCAGGCACCGCGAGGTCAAAATAAAACTTTTTAAACCTTGTATTTATAGTTGTGTAATTAACCTTTATCAACCATAATCACTGAATTCGTAATTAGAACTTAACAACATAGTATAGGGTTATTACAATGTTTTTTCATCGAAATGTCCAAATACACTGTAAATACAACATAAATACCAAGGCCAATAAGCAGACCTGAGGGGAAACTGTTTACCTGTTTCCCCTCAACCAAAAGAAAAAACGACTCTGAACAATAGCTTCTTCAAGTTTCAACCTGATCCCTTAGTTTTCTCAAGTCCCGAGGCTAAATACTTAAATAAACAGCAGTATATATGCTATATCTCTGTGCATACTGTATCTGATAGGATTTGTGATCTTCCACTCTTCGTTCATATCAGGTGTCTTTGAGTTTGGGCCAAGTGCTAATCACCTCACAGATTCTCGCTGTGGAGTTTGTGGATTCATAAAGTCATCGCCTGAGGAGGAGGAACCTGAGAGGAGAGAGAGATCTGAAAGAATGAACACAAGCCATTATATTACACCCAAACCAGGACAAACGTCAATCAGCAAAAGTGTTTGAGCCGGAGAATGGTTTCAGAGACGCACCTGAGGGAAGAATCTTGTCATTAAGCCTTGATGCATTTAAAAGTCCTGGATTCTTTGTATTGTTGTTAGATTTGAACCTGGAGTATGTTTAAGAACCTGGAGTATGTTTAAGAAGTTAAAATAATGTATCTACTGAAAGCATACATTACATTTTATCTATGAAACGTTCTCTCAGGATTTGTGTCAGAAGTCCATCTACAGGCAGCAAAGGGAATTACCACAAGGGAATAAATAAAAGCTAGCTTTCCCCTGACATGCTACTGTAAACACGCAGTTGTAAATGAACACAATTTGGCGGCAGAGTCGAGTACGAGTCTGGAGATGATTCCATTAAATCTTGGAGCTCTTCCTATGAATGAACAAATCCGGGAAATTTGAAACCAACTGTTTTTTGAGGCTCAACGGGGAGAGGATTTATCAAACAAGCATTAACTAAGCTAAATACAACTCCAGATGTTTTGATGAAGGAATCGTTTTAAGCACCTTCAAAAGTCGGCAGACAAAACAAGTGATTCCTTCTTTTGATCAGTGTGATTTTTGGATGATTTAACACAACAAAATCTGATCAGTTTAATAATATGTTCACTGGATCGGTTGGTATCGACACGTCCTCAAGCGTCGTCAGGACTGAAAATGCTGGATTGGCACATCTTTACTGGTTAAGTCAGGAACGGGCTGCGCAGAAAACAAGCTGCCATACTTCAACTGTTTCGCCAAATAATACGAATAGAGTCGAAAAGTGATTGAAAACCGCTCGGCAAAAGGGAAAACGAGGCTAAAAACGCACGGGTAAAAATGACATGCTACAGGCCGAGACAGGTCTGTGAGAGAAAGAGCTCCGCAAAGCAATAGAGTTACACTACATGAACGATATGGAGAATGAAAGAGTTGTGTCGGGGGAAAACACACTGCAAAAACAAATATTTACGTGGGCAAAAATAACCAACACCGATTTAAATATTGACATCGTTTTGACAATTTGATTTTACTTCCTGTTTCAGACTAAATCGCGTGCCCATGTAGTAAAATGTTATTATTTCATTCAGTTTAGTGTGGAATGGGGGAGAAGAGCAGCGAGAGCATTCAGCAAACTGTCTAGGCCGAGAATCGATATCACGATGCTAAAGCCTGCACAGAGTTTATTTTATTTCCTGATTAGTTGACAGTTTAAGTGGCACATTTTGTGTTTTTATGCTTGTTCTGTTTTTTGAGAAAGAAAATTAAAAAACGTTTTTCTTCACTCAGGTAAGATTAATTGGTTTCAATAGGTTGTACACTTACTGAAACCAATCAATCAAAACTAGTCTAAAAAAAACAAGATTGATTCTGAATTCAAGCCATTTTAATGTTATTTTTTGCGGTGAGAGAAAACAAGCATCTTTTAAGTTCAGTAACCTTGTATAAAAACTTGATGTTCTTTTGTTTCCAGGGTGAATGACTAAAAAAACACACACTTTCCATTGATCTTAACTGTTTTAAAGGCACTTCAGTTCTCTGCTTTGGGGTTAAACGGTACAGCAGGTCAAAGGGCCAAGGGTCAAGCAGAGAGAGAAGGCGGAGACACATGTGCAGAGGCTTGTGTGTAGCTCCAGGCCCAAACATCAGCTTCACTTTTAGGTTTAACTTCAGCAACAAGAGAAAAGAAAGACCAGAGATGATTTGGATTGCCAGAGAAGAAAACATCAGTCATCCTGAAATTAGTTTTGAAAATGGGATGTTTTTTTCCACAAGTCAAGGCTTTTTGTTTGGAGAATATGCTCATAACGGAGGAAGAAAAACAGGTCGAACAAAACAAGAAGCAGTCTACAACGGACGCAGTAGCAATAAAGTGTCATGGCATTAAATAAGTTGTGACGCGGACCCAGTCTTTAAAACCATTAGGAGCTGTTAAGTGCTGAAGTGGAGGCAGTTTTCCTCGAGGCTGAAGTCAGATCAGGTCACACACAGACAGTGATGGCCCACAGAGGAGCAGAAGAGGAGAAAACATACTTTGTCTTTGAGCGTTTTCTGATGATTATTACAGACAGCAGAGAGCAAGAGGTTTGATCCCTCGAACATGGAGCGTGCTCATCCTCTTTGTCGTCCTGAAAGTCTGTGGCAGCAGTAATTCACTTCAACTTTATCATGTATTACACTCTGGACAATGTGCATCTTCAAACGGCTGATCCATTTCCACCCACCTTGCTTATGTATGAATGTCGAGGAGGCATTTGGCACATATTGGAAGCCACATTTCTGTCAGTCAGCCCTGGGACAAGTTTAATGCAATACTGTGGAACATTCCAGGCAAAGCAATAACATAGAGACAAGCAGAGGGCCTCATGTGTCACTCGGGCCCATGCTATGGAAACCAATATGACACCATCTTACGTTCATCCTCTCGGTCTTCTTATACATCCATAAAATGTACATTGTGCACCTTTGCACAAGTGTTATTGTTATTGAGTGTTATTATTATTATTATTATTATTATTATTATTATTATTATTGTTAGTATTATTATTATTATTATTATTATTATTATTATTATTATTATTATTATTATTATTGTTAGTATATTATTATTATTATTATTATTATTATTATTATTATTATTATTATTATTATTATTATTATTGTTAGTATTATTATTATTATTATTATTATTATTATTATTATTTATTATAATTATTATTATTAAGAGTTTTCTTTTTTTCTAAGTTATCTGTTTTTATTATTATACTGTGCCTAATCTGTTTGTACGCTTTGTTGCAACACTAGAATTTCCCCTGTGGGACAAATAAAGGTGGTCTTATTTATAATATTTTAGCATCGCATAAATAAATACAATTCATAATTTTGTGGATCTTTCCTGCCTCATCCCTTGTTACACAATCCACATAGAAAGTCACCATAATTCACTTCCTGTCAGTGGTTTCAAAGCTACAGCTCCAAAACAAACAAACAGCGTATTAGCCGCTCCCTCTTGAACCCGACACGAGTCTTCACAAGCCCAACATGAGTGTTCTTCTTCCACAACACAGATGTATCTCTAACTCCAAACCCTCTGTAATACAGCGCTGGAGAGCAGCCAAGGAACAGATCAGGAAGCGCTGCCAAAAAAGGTTTTACACGTCTAATCGCAAACATGGACAAGGCAGGTGTCAGGGAACTATTTGATGTTATCCAAGCTCAGACAAGTGCAGATGGGATTATATAATATAAAAGAGATGCTTGCTTCTCTGTGAAAGCTCTATTTTGCTTTTTGACAGGGCATGGCACCTGCCTACAACTTTTGACATTTAAAACTTCCTGTCATTAATTAATCAGGCTATTAACTGTATATTTTGGGGTCACTTTAGCATTTGAATGATTATGTTTCTAAGCATACGTATCGGCATAGTTACCAATAAAATGAGTCTGCTGAATGTGTACGAGCTTTAAAAACACAGAGCACAGTTCTGGGGGTTACCACCTAATGACATCACATTGTGGAATCAAGTATTTTAGGCTGTGCTCTCTCCCCTTTGTCCTGCAGCTACACTAAACAGACTGCAACCCTCCACCACATCTCCACCACAGCTGTCGAACCATCAGCCTCCTCAGCTTCAAGCTTTGCGGCTTGAGACGCGATCAATGAAGAAAGATGACAAATAATCAGCTTCCATCGCTGCACAGCCAATGAACGAGCGATTATTTCACGAAGCACTGCGCTGACCGGAGAACTGCACAATCTAAATCAGAATCAAAAAGAAGGAACTGCCCAACTGTCCCCGTTCGTTATATGTTAAAGAACTACTCAATGAAAGCTGCTGCCTTCTCACCAAGGGTCATCTTTTTTTTTTATATCAATCAATAATGAGCCTATTTACAGGGGTGAAAAGCCACATGACACAGGCGGCCTTTCACCTCTGTAACATTTTTTAAAACTCTTTTAAACCCTCTTGATTCCCTCAACTGTCCCAGCCAGTCAAACTTGTGGAAGACTTGCGATTTGGAACAGAGCGTAACTCCTGGAACTTCCACTGCCGCTCATTGTTGCCGCTGTGTTCGATTTTAAACATGGTACGATGAACGTCACTGTTGTGTGTCGATCCCCCATGTGTCGAGCCCCTGAGCTTCTCCTGGTGGAAACGGGTGGTATATTTCAGAGCAGCAGTAACAGTAGTAGTATAGCTGTAGTAGTCGTAGTAGTTGGTTGTTGCAGTCCCACTCTGTTGTACCACGTCTGGTTTTGACGATGTGTTGCTCCTATTCTCCTACCAAACATGTAGTTTGTCAAAGCTGGGGGTCTCATGCATCTAATAAGAAACTATAATGTCTTTCGCCCGGAACTAAGAACATTGTCGCCTGAAGAGAGCGGATCTAAAGCTGTGCACGTGCTCAAAAAGCATGTAAGTATTATCGATGTGAGTTAAATATATACTTCCTCTTTTCACAGTCTGAACATCAGTTACTCCAGCTATAATAGATATATAATGAATAAATAGGCCCTGTTTAAATTCTCCACACAACATCTCCACATGAACCCTTTTCTCCTTCTTTCCTTCCAGTTTCCTCTACATCGCAGACTCTTTTCCCACCAAATCTCTACCTTGCTAGAAGGACACTTAGCTCATTATGGGACAAACAGAGGACTATTATGGGATGGAGGCTGAAATAACACTCAATCCGTTTAATTCAAGCCAGTTACAATAATCAGACAGCCTCTAAGCCGTTCTGAAGTGGATTAATCCCAGCTAAGAGCAGTTTTTTGGAGGATTTTTGAGGCCTGAGTTTGTTCACCCCAAACGCTGCGTTCTCATTGGATCACACCACTTTTTGAATGATGCTGACCTTCGTAGTCATTGGTCAGTTCCGGGTCGTGTGATCAGATATGAGCATGTAATCAAACTACATTAATCAGAGTGGAATTTTACATTTTGGAACGGATAAATTGCCCGTTTATTTCTGAGATTTTAGACTGCAAAAATCCTTTCTTGCCGTAGATTGCTGACAAGGGAGTTATTACGGGTTATTTGTTATTGACCTTGAAAACATGCTCTTTACTTTGGCATCTTATGTTTAGAACTGCAAAATGATTATTACAAAAACCAAGATTTCTTCATGTCAATCGGAATTTACTTTTGGCGGCAGAAGGGAATTTACATAGGAGAGAGGAACAGGAGCTAGCTTCCCTCCGACACGCTAATGCAGCCACGCAGATGTGATGATCGTGATTTGAGGCAGAAATGCTTGGAACGGGTTTGGCGACGCTGTATGGACTTAAAAGCAGTGCAGAAGATCTCGGAGCTCTGCACATGACATCACAGAGCGGGAAGATTCAGAATGGAGTGTTTTTGATGCTCGGAGAGAAGAAGACGTTCTAAACAGGATTCATCAAACAAGCGTGGATGAAGCTATGTATGTTTTTTGATGAGGGAACAATGTTATTCCATAGTTAAAAGCACAGAAAAAGATGGAGATGGGTCCTCGGGCGCTGTACTGCAGTTATCTATTACCGCTCCTGACAGGCTGGCCCCGCCCCGCGGCAGTGAAGGCCGACACTACAGGGACATTAAAGAACCAAATAGTTTCAGCACATATGTCACAGGGTCAAGGTTATTTATTATTGGAGAGTGACAAGTTAAAAGGGGAACATTATTGTGGATGGAAAATTGTACTGAGAGCTAAAATGGTGTAAGCAATGTACAATTCATGCAAAAAATAAGATATAAAGTAATTCCAAAATGATTCATTCAAAGCCAATTAAGAAAAAAGGAAAAAGTTAAAAGCCAAATTAAAATAGGCTTAAAATAAATAGACTCAAGAACAGTCCAGTGGTCCACATTAGCTCCATCTGATCCAGTGGGGCACTTAAAAAAGACATGCGTTATGGGGTCTTTGTTCTCCCTCACATGAACAAGACATTAACATTACTGAATAAGCCTTGTACTTCTGAATGGTTGTGTTGATGTTTAAGTGATGGATCATAGTCAGAGGAATGTGCTAAAGGTGGAACAGCTGTTTCACCTGTTCGGTCAAAACACCAGAAGAAGAAGAACAGCTGGACTTTCACATATAAAAGCTTCATAAATGGAGTACTTTCTGCAGAGTACAGAGGCAAGCGTGAGGAGCGGTTCACATGTGCATCAGGCAGCCCTGTGTTTGTGAGTTGTGAATGACTGTAATCAAATTAAAGGGACTTTTATGAGCGTTTACCTGTCACACTTCTGTTTCCACATCATGCATGGGATTGAGTTTCACCCTCCGAGAAGGAGGGTCTAAGGACAGTGGAGCCTGGCACATCTGTCTCTGGACACGGGATGTGGGATATTACCAAGTCCCCATGAACATTCATTATTCTGTTTTGATTTTGTTTTTTCCACTGTAGCCCCTCAAGGCAACTACTGTTGTGATTTTGGGCGTTACAAAAATAAATTGGATTGAATTGAATTGAATTGAATTGATGTGTTTGTGCTGAGAATGTTATGAAAAATTTGATATTTCAGACAACTATTTACTAATAATTAAATATGTGTCCTGAAAGAAACCAAAATCGAATTAATCCATACATTGTGTATTCTATTCCATTTAAATGCACACAATGTAATGTAGGCCTTCCTGTGATCTATTGTTGGTGGTATTGTAATGGGTAAAATGTGTAAAAACAGTCTTCCATTTGTCCCATTCGAAATGACTTGTACATAGCTTCAACCTTGAGTTCATACATTGATATTGCTTACATGCGCGCTCACATCTATGACAAACTCATATCCCATGTCATAAGCTGCCTCAGTGCTCTGCAGAGATGAAGGGACATTGTGGTGATGGATGAACTCTGTTATTCAGAGGTGTAGCTGACGACAGCCACAGTTTGTCCTTGGATTCTCTCAAACAGGAGAGAATGGAAATACAACCCCCTGTTCACTTACAGCCTCCTGACTTTATTATTTTACTCTGTTTTTCATACAATACAGTAAGTTGTTTTATCCAACTAAAGATGTATTATAAAAGCAGTTGAGTTAAAATAAGACAGCTGTGTGCTGTCTGCATCTGCTTATGAAGTGTTTTTATCGGCCGTGTGATTGCCTAACTTTAGTCAGTTCAGAATTTGCATAATAATAATAATAATCCGCCCATGCGCAGATGCTTCTGCGCAAGCACACAAACACTGGTCTTTTACCACGGCAACACATACAGCTGGTGGACCAACTACATGTTGCAAACATGCTTTTATTTATGTTTGTCCATTGATTGGCTGAAATGTTACGCAGTGGGGCTTATAGTGATGCAATGACAACAATATAGTCTGCACAAAAGAGCGTTTGCTTCAGTAATGCACAAATACAAGCTCTAGGTGTGTTCATTCTGTGCCAATCCCAAGGCCGGATAAATACCTTCAAAGGAAGGGCACCTGGCATGAAATAATGTCTTGATCCCAGTATTGGAAATATATGACCAATGATAACATTGACAATTATAGACTGTAAAACTGGGCTAAACCAGGACTAAACAAGGACTAAACACAATTGAGAACTAAATCAGAACTATAAATCAGGACAGCATCAGAACTAAACCAGGACCAACATCTCAATGATTGTGGTCCCTTATTTCCATATTTTTCCCCCCGTTCCCTCTGGTCTCCTGTCATCTAAATGTCTTTGAGAGAAGGTCTCTGATGGCATCGTGGAGACAGAGGATTATAAAGCTCTTCATTTTGACTTAATCCTGGTTTGAACGTGACTCTAATCTCTGTGTGAGGACTGACGGAGCAGCGTCTTCAGAATCACCCCTCAAACACTTCTCCTAATACAGCTGTGAGGAAGAACTGATGATGATGGCTTTTCTCAAATGTGTGTCTGCCTTTTGTCTCTCCTACAGCGAGTATGGAGTGGAGAATCGATATGGAGACTGACTCTGTACAAGTGCGACAGATACTGCAGTGCAAATCTCAATGCTAATTAACATATGCGCATGTAAGGGCCATTTCCTCGTTGATATTTGTATTGAAATAATGACCTCACAAATTGCTTCGATACCAAAAATGGTGTGATTGCCCAGCACTACTGTGAGCAGGGTCGCCTCCGTACAGATCTGACCTTCCACCAGAAATGTTACACACCCCATCACACTTTCTCCCGAGAACAAAATACACTTTCACTTGCACCGGTCCACGTCCAGAGAAGGTGGTCCAGGCCCACACCTGCAGAGGAGACAGCTGAGTTCTGCTACAGCTGAAGAACACAATGGAAGCAGAAAACGACAGCGTCTGATGGAGACGGGACAAAGAACGTCTGTCATGGACGTCATTAGAACAACTCCAACGCTGAAGAGAGTGGAGGCAGACACAAAACAGGGAACTGAAGTGTCACGCCGCACCACGGGGGGGAGAATAGTCCGCGACGCATTTGTTTTGGAATTGTTTTTACCTAGTTAAATGTAAAAAAGGAAAAATAAACAGGACAACAATCTTATAAAACTGCAAAATACGTCAGGGATTTAGTCTCGTATTGGACCGATATGATAAATGAGAAAAAGCACCAATATTCTGTCTATCCCTAAAAGCAGAATCCAAAACAGAAATAAGGTCTAAAATATGCTTGAAAAAATGCGTTGGAGTAAGATGAGTGTGGTCCATTCTGTCAGATTTTTGGCAGTGGGAGGATGTATAAATATAGTTTGACACCTCGAACAGGTTTCTCTGGCTCAGGTTCAAATCCAGACCTTTGAAGAACAACTCTAACTCCATTTGACTGTCGTGTTCTCACTCGATCCGTCAGGTCGCTTTGATTCAGCACCAAACCACACGCATTTACATAAGAGTCTAATTCATGGAGTAATGAAGGCAGGTAAAACAGATTATGCATTGGATCAAGTTTTATAATTGGGTTTAGTCCTCAACAAAGTGTCATCAAAAAGCTTTAAAAAGTCAGCAAAGTGTCATATCCACAGCAAAAACAAACTTATTTGGAGCTGGTAACGTTAAAGTGCCAATAGGTTGGAGTACTCGTTGAACTAAAATGCTGCTAAGATAAATGTATTTTAAAATTTGCACACAAAAAAATCACCTATTATCAGAGAAAAGCACATTTTTTAGGCGTTTATATTTTACTTCCTGGTTGTAATTGATGACATTACACTAGGAAATTAGACATTGGGCCAAAACTCATCTAATGTCACAGTTTTATTTTATTGAATTAATGATCAGAATTTTTTTTTCTTTTGTGTAAATTATGCATAAACTGTTGATGGAATGAGTGTCCCTGAAGTGACGTCACTTCTTTTCTCCACGAATAGCTACTTGATTTGTGTAAAACTATCATTTAAATTTACAACTGATATAAATACACCAAATAAAGTCAAAATGAGAAAATTGTAGAAACCTGCCGTCACTTTAATATGAAGTTACGATTGGCTAATGGAAAAAACAGCTCTTCATCAGGATAGTTTTTTGAAAGTGGGTTACACATATTGATTACTCCGGTTACTCTGCCTTTTGCTTATGAATGAGTGGTAAGGAAGTAGTGTGGATGGATAATTGTTTTTGAATTCTTTCTGACATGTGTTGTGTGAAGTGCTTTGGAACTTGTTCAGAAAAGCGCTATACAAAAAAAGATGTATTACTACTATTATTATTATTATTATTATTATTATTATTATCTACTTATTATTAATTATTATTTATTTATCATTATTATTAATTACTTATTATTACGACTATTATTATATTACTAACTACTACTTACTACTACTACTACTACTACTACATACTACTACTACTACTACTACTACTAACTATTATCATTATTGTTATTATTATTACTACTACTACTACTACTACTACTACTATTATTATTATTATTATTATTATTATTATTATTATTACTACGACTATTATTATTATCATTATTGTTATTATTATTATTACTACTACTACTACTACTACTACTACTACTACTACTACTACTACTACTCATATTATATTTATATTAATTATTATTATTATTATTATTATTATTATTATTATTATTATTATCATTATTATTATTATTATTACTATTATTGTATGATTCCTTTTTTTATATAGACATATATATACATAAAAATCATAGTTTTTTTATGTTTTGATGGTTGATTTAATGATTGAACTGTATAGTACCACAAAAGTTAGCAGACTTTTAAACATCCCTGCTCGTTCCCACCGCTCTTATCGCTCATCTGTGTTTGGTGTTTTCTAAAAGCACAGATAATGCTCTTGCTTCCTGTCAGCAGTCGACCCTGACCTGAAGAGTTTACAGTTTGCAGTTGTTCTTATAGTGTTGGCATCTGATAGGATAAAGCAGGTGAGAAACATGCAGGTCCTTCAACGCCTCCATCACGCATCGAGCTAAATACTCAAACAGGAACACTATAGACTTAAAATGTTCTTTTTTTAAAGGCGGCAGCAGTGGGAACCATGGGGGTGGAACACAAGCAGTAAACATGAGATGGCTTAACCTTTCCAAACAGGTACAACACACTCTGAACAACGCTGACACATTTCATTTATTTCACCTTTATTTATTTATTATCCATGAGATTAAAAGCCTCGTTCTCAAAGGAGTCCCGGCCTGGAGGCAGCAAAGTTTACACAGTTACAACATACAAACAAACAAACAACAGTAAAATAACACGGGATATGAAAAAGGCTTTCTGTAACACAGTCCAAGCTCATAAATGAGATAAGATATTTCATACGTTTTCACTTGGAGAAGATTTTTATTTTATTTTTAATCAAATTGAGATTTATTGGAATTATGATTGCTTACCATAGATTGATATCATGTTTTTGTTGCATTAATATTGTGGTAACAAGGGCTAACCGTATATTTATTCAGCAGTAACAAGAGCTTACCACATGTTTGTATTGCAATAACAAGAAACTACTGCATATTCATACTTAAAAGGCTTACCGCATGTATTAAGGGCTTACCGAATTTATATTACGGTAACAAGCTGGTCAGTGTAATGACATTTTGTGGTTTGCTATGGAAACTAGGCTTTACACTCAATTGCACAATCACCACATCAGAAATGGAATTGACTCCCAGGCGGCGTGGGGCCTTTTGATTTGTGGGGTTTGTACTCTGGGACTCCCATGAAAAAAATATTCCAAATCTCAGTGCAACTTTCTTAACTAAATCTGACTAAACCAGGACTAAGACAGGACCAAACCAATTCAATAATTGGACTCAAAAAGGGTCAAAAAGGTTTATCCTGGGTTAACCCTCCAGGAGATTCCACTCTGGGAAAAGATAAAGAAACAGTCACATTTAAAAGTGTACCAGGCGGTGCCACATGAGGGGCATACGTCTTTCTGTGTGCTATAAAAGTACAGCGGTGTAATAACATATTATATGAATAAATAAATGCTGCACTACATGCTAGCCCCATAGAGATGTGGCGTGTCAGGAGAAATGAGCCTGAGCGCAGAACGAAGCCCATTCACTTAACCTCTCCGTCTCCTATAGATTTACGATCCTTTTCCCGGAATCCATCTGTGCTCTGACTTTTAATTTTACACATTTTTACTGTAAATCCTGCTCTGGGCCACAGACCTTTATCAAAATCAATTAAATGGAAAGTGTTAATCATGTTGCCCCATTTACAAATGTATTTGTACTTCCTGAACAGTCTTGCTGAGGATGTGACAGGCCTTTTGTTTGGTTGTGCATGTGACTGAAATGATTTTCTTTGCACTCTTCTCTTTTATGTCATAAACTATTTGACGGATAGCCTGAAAATGGCACCTTTACATTTCTTCGAATTAAAAGGTCTTTTTGAACATGTAAACAATTCCGCTCAAAACAATAGCCCATTGTGCCGGTGTCCAAGCGCAGCTGCACGCCAGGGGAGGGGGTTAGAACACACGCTGCTTAGATTGTCAGTCGGCACCAAGATCACTGCTAAGTCCAGGAAGAGCCTGGTGCACCTACCCACTGACCAAAAGCGAGTTTTAACACTAAAAGCTTTGGTCGAGTTTTGTCTGGGACAATTAGTTTAGCAAAGGCTAACTCTAGGGAGCGGGCAGACGAGAGCGGGTCCAGCGTTAAAGATACAAAAGCGCCACATAAGGTGGAGGCGTCGACAAGATAGTGGTCGTAAAAGACACATACGCTCTGGACAGACGTGTGCAGAGGAAGATAGCGCAAAAGAATCAATCTAAAAGCAATGTGCCCATCCCGGAGACATCTGTTACGCTAGCAATGTCAAATAAATATTCATGTTAGCAAAATTGTTAAATTGAATGAATAGAAATGAATATTTTGTGATTTGTGTCATGTCTTTGTGATTTTAATGCATTTTTTCCCTGTTGTGTGAAGCACTTTGTATTGCCTTGTGTACGAATTGTGCTCTACTAATAAACTTGCCTTGCCTATTTTTTTGAACGGATTTTGGTAAATGTTCCTGTATCAAATAATATGGAATTGTACTAGGCAGACACAGCTTTTTTTTATGTTTTCAACCAAAAATAGACTTCATACAGAGACACAAAATTGCGTAAATTAGATACAAAGAATCAGGTACTTAAGCTTGGACCTGTCTGAGATTGAGATCGCAACAAAAATGCTTCCAAAATCTTGACTGTCAATTGCGCTGTCTTTTCGGTATCCCCAGAATGTCTACACTCGTGCAGCTCTGTTTTTCACCGCTTGAGCCAGAATGAATGACTTCATGAGCCTTAGGCGGGACAGATCTGCCTGCTTTATTACTCCATTTGTCCATCATCAATGTGAGAGGATCATTCAGGAGCACAGCTGGAGGTAATAAATGTGTCGGAAAATCAAATAAATCATAGAGTTATTTAGGGGAATATGAGAGACAAGAAAGACAAATTGAAGTGTTAAAATAATATGTTTGGAGCAAATTTCCTACTGAGCAATTTATTATTTTATAAAGGAAGTTGTCAGTAATAGTTCCTTGGAATGTTTTAAATTAATGAATAAAAGAATGTTAAGGAAGCAACATTTATATGATGATCCAATTACTTTAAGATGATGAATTCACAATACATACATATACAAAACATATCTAATATACATTCATTTAACATAATATTTAGATGGAAACGGCTGACATGATTTATGCATAGGGTAAAAAATATGGTATATGGATGTCTTTCTAGTCATCCATAAGTAAGTAAAGTTTTATTTATAAAGGCAATACAATAAAACATACAAGACATGAAAAAACAAGACAAAATAATGCTATAAAAATGTGCTAAAAGCTAAAATATCAGGCTTATTGCTGATGAGCTGCTCTGACCGTTGAGCTTCTCTTGTAACTCGAGCATCACACGTTTTACACGCCTAAATGTCAAAATGACGCAGGAATTCAAGCTGTCGCTGAAACCTTGAATAAATCTCACCTGCATCATTATGTAACACACGGAGGCGGTTCTACCTGGGCCTGGGCACGTTACCTGAGGAGTTACCCGTAGTGTGGTGTGTGTGTTCGGTATGTGTAAGTGCCGCGTGGCGAGTGTTCTGACAGAGCAGCAGCAGTGATGGACGAGCAGATGGACCAGAATCTGAAGGTCAAATCTGTGGTTACAACATCGCTTCACTGCCGGGGAACAAATCAGGAAAAACGGTTGATGCTAGACTTACAGGTGGGGATGTTACGGCTTTGTCCGGAATGTTCCACCGCGCGGCATTATACATTATATTTGTCTATCTTGCATTTGTTCAGTGGCAGAGGTTTTGGCGATGCATTTTGACTCTGAGCGCGGTCGCCTCTCCGCAGATCTTGGCCTGCTTGTTTGAAGTTTGACACCGTACTGTGGAGCGTTCTAGACAACGCAATGAGATCTCCGTGACGACGAGCAGGGAGCAGGCACGCCAGAGAAGTTACACGGTGCGCCTTTTATTAACGTTTGAACTCAACCATCTTTCATAACATCACACAAACTTTTTTTTTTTTTAATAACTGCACTTTTATTAATAAAATGAACACAAATAGTTTAATTAAGAATGATTCAGGCTTAGTAACTACATTAATTACACCCTGTCACGTATAAACGAATGGTGAAGCCAATCCCCATATGTAATAAGCTATATAAAATATTTTATTCATGCAAAGCCCTGTTAATTTAATAGAGCCATTGATAAACTTTGATGTTCACAGCGTTTTAGTGAAATGTGTGAAAGATTTACACTCAACAATCACTTTTATTTGACGTAAATGTGGTTGATGAGTTGGTACCAGCCCAAAACCCCTCTGGATAATTCATAACATTGTTTTTTTTTATGAGTTTTTGCGTATGTCGATAGTGGCAATTTGTATATATATATATATCAGGAGTAGTTAGCTAAAGTTTGTGAAGGAACAAAGAGATGAGACGAGGTTTGAACCAAAAAACCATAAACCGGAAGGGAAACCAGTGCCAGATTGAATGGTTTACGCTTTGAGAATAGTCGTTGTCAAGGACGCAAGATGTTGACACAAAACCAACACACGACCAAAAGTCAGTGTTTATGGTCCTGGGGATATTTGGGAATCCCCGACTCAAATAAGGTACAAAATACGGGAAAAACGTGGGTCAAATATTTGTGTAGCATTGGCAAATTGTTATTCTGAACTAACATTATTAACCAAGATGTAAAGGGTCTGCTAGAGGGATTGTCAGAGAAAAGCAGAAGTATGAGTGCACTTGTGGTTGAGTAAATGACGTGTTTTAATGGATGTTTTGTGGTGGAGCAGTGGCCCATGACTGAAGCCTGCAGCTCTAAGTGTGTTCTTCTCTGAGTGGAATACTTCATGTTTTGTCTTTAATCTGGTTGGAGAATATAAGTGAGTTAAAAATAAACATTCAAAGAGGTAGAAAACACATTGCAGGAGGAGATAATGGCCCCTTGAGTCATGTAAGATTTTATTTGTGAAAATATCTGGCCAGACGTGTGTGATTTATCCGTCATTACATTTTAAAATGACATATCTAACAATCTCACACACAGTACAGTATATCATTATTATTTTTAACGAGCTTGAGCTTCTGCCTATTCCTAGTCACGGAATGGCTATTTTATTTTATTTTTTTATTTTTTTTAGTTTGTTTAATGGTGTAATTGCAACGTTTAATTTTTGTCCATTTGACCACAAACGAAATGTTGAAATGAAATGGGTTTTTTTTAAACTTTCTGTTCAAAACATCCATTTGAGACATGTTTGTAACCCTATGTTCTGGAATCTATACTTGTTGAAGAAGTGCTGGGTTGTGGGCGGAGATAGGTGGAAGGTGAAAACATGCATGAGTCAATCAAAGTACAATGTTGAGAGTGCATAACATGAGGGAAAACCAATTATGAAATAACAAAAGGCTCAAATAAAAGGTGCACTACGTGACTTTTCTGTTGGAGTATTCGTCCCCTTCTTGTCACCATGGAAATGTTACCGTTTCCATGGTGAAATGAAGGTTAAGAAGGCCAAGTTACACGTCATGTCAGTGGAGAGAGTTAGGATCAATGTTTTTTTTAAGCAATATAAACACCTACAATAGAATAAATGCAAGCTGTTTAATGCCGTACTTTGGAACATTCCAGGCGAAGAAATAACCTGGCAGACCCCCACCAAGAAAGTTACATAGTGCACCTTTAAGTACTCTCCTGTTACTCAGATGTCAGGCACTGTTTTTGTCTCTGATTCCGATTCGGTTTGTTCCTCCTCCATGAATCGCGGTTACAACGTGAGAAGACCCCCTGGCAGATTGTCCAGCCCCCGATGACGCGTCTCAAAACAAAAGCCAAATCTAACAGCGATTTAAAGAGACGTGAAAGACGTGCCTCTAATCCCCATGTACCAAGGACGCACAGGTGAATGAGCCCAACGCAACCGTACAAGTTAATGAGGCAGGGGCCGTTACAGCGGCTGGGGACGACAGGAGGAGAACGTATACGTGAAATAATCAGGGAGCGAATGGAGTGGAAAATATACTTACGACTGAGACAAGCGTTTAAAGGACGATTAAGATCATATCCGTCTCCTCCATCCTCCTTCTAGCATTCCATTATTGGATTTATGGCCTTTTGTTACCAGGAATTTGGAAAGCTGTGGTTCATATATCAACACATTTCACTTTTAGCAGGTGGACAATTTGACCTTCACTAAATCCCACTAGTCTGGTCCAGAAGCCAGGTCCAGAAGCCAGGTCCAGAAGCCAGGTCCAGAAGCCAGGTCCAGAAGCCAGGTCCAGAAGCGTGCCGAGTTTGACACCGGAGCTGGCAGCTGGCTCCCAATGACCTCTGACCATTTGGCAGTGGAACTCAGGTATATATTTTTAGTCAGGTTTTGATTTTGGGGCCAGTTTTGCACCAGAGCCAGAGAAGCAGCAGATCTGGAGATGTTTCTGTTCTAGTTGTTTAGATGCGGTCAAGATTCAAAGAGTACAACGAAACCACTTGTTTAGGAGTTAAATGAATGAACATCTGAGCTGGAGACCTCACATAAATTACACAAAAGGAAAAATACCCAATGCCTTCGTTGTGCCGCATAAAGCAAAGTTCTTGCTAAATAGTACCACATTACTAACATTGTAACTGACCAATTGAATGTTGGAGCTCGACATTTACAGAAAATGACCTTGAGAAACTCGTTGTAGAGATATATATAGAGATGTATTTAAAATGTATGATGTTCCTAATTTAAGTATCCTCAAAAAAAAGAAAAAAAAAAAGAACAAAGCTGAAGAATATAAAACATATTTAGAACCAACAAAATGCAACAAAGCATTGCTGTGACAGGGACTAGTTTATTAAATGATCTTGAAAAAAATAAAAATAATCAACTACCACATAAAGTACACCTGACGTAGAAAGCTAGGTTACTGAGGTTAAAAAGGACCTGTTGACACTGAATGTACGTTATTTAAATGGCATTTCAACTTGCTTGTGTTCTCTCCACGAGCCACTGTCTGAAATACAAGAGGGTTATTTCAACTAGAAGTGAAAAGTTATTCATACAATTAAACAACCAGTTTCACCAAGGTAACGCCAAATGTCCTCTCTCTGAAACGGCTTCGAGAACGCCCATGTGCTCGTCAAGTCAAATGCAGTGATCTATTGGGTTCAAGTTCGGATTTCTTCACAGAATTTTTTAAATGCCCCATTTTGTTTTACAGTGTAGTGTACTGCGCTTTACTGTGTCACTAATTATATTTTTATATGTAATCAGTAACTAAATCAAAATGTTAACGATATGATTAGGAATGGCCCAAGCTAGCACAATTCAAAAATAGTTTTAGTTAATTTGCCCAAAAAGCTTTTATTGGGTAAAAAAAATACTTGTTTACTGTTTAACCACATTTTTTAAAAATGGTATATTTTTTTAAACTATTGAACTCATTTATGGATAGGAGAATGCGGCGGTGAATGCTGCCGGCAGAAGGAGAACATTTGTGGATGTATAGTGGACATTTTAGTTGCAGAGGCGAGATTTAGATTCACTAAATATTGAATTAAAATATATGATCAAAAACACCACATAGTTGCATTTTTGAAGTCTGGTTGAGGCAAAGTCTTTGGTGTCGAGTTTATGCACTCAGCTCCGTGTTCATTGATGTTTGGCTCGGGCGGCCTCCTACTGGGCCACAGAGCGGCAGATGAGGGGGAAAGTTTGTGATGGTCCTGGTTTAGTCCTGACTCAGTGTTTTTGGATCAAAGAGCAGAGAGAGGAGCGAGGTCTGAATAAACATGAGCCGATGCCGTGGACACAATACACAAACACACGCATCATCCCAAAGATGAGGAGGCACAGGCGGCAGGAGAGGGGAGTGTGTCAGGGCGTGGTTAGCACTCTGGCCTCACAGCAACAAGGCCCTGTGTGAGGCCATTCAGATTTGGGATTTAAAGCAATGCATGAGCGACATGACATTCAACAGTTTGACATGTCGTTACATTTCATGAATCGAACCAAGATTTATGCACCTAAATCTAAACAAATCTGACTTTTCTACTAAATAAACGTTTAATTTGTAAGATTAAGGACATTTTTGCCTAAAACAAGTGTATTTTTCTAGTTTTAAGAAGGTGTAATGTTACAGTGTACACACAACACAATTCAGCCGTGTTGACCATATTTAGCATATTTGGCTAATTCTAACTAGCATTCTAACTATTACGCTAGTTAGAGTTAGCAGTACCAAAATATTAAATCCAAAGACACAATGTTAGCAGTGCAATCAGCATTGTCGTCATAAAGTAATCCGCGTTTTAGCAGATGAGCACACGGTCTGGTTCTTCAGGGTTTCACGTCATACTCCTGTAGTTCCAGTTGACCACGAGATGTTAGAACCGTGTTTGGAGCTGAGCCAGTTGGCCAGCATCTGTCACACCACTACTTCTGTTCCACACAAGTTATCCAAGGGAAGAAGGTTATTGCAGCTTTAATATTAAACACAGTTCGCTGATAGAATCAAATGGAGGTGAATGGTGCATTCATGGACCCAAGAGAAAGTGTGGGAAAAACCCAAGAAGGTTCAAGTCTAAAGAGCAAGATGTACCAAAGACACTAAAATGCACTTCTGATCAAAACAAACTCCAGACAAACTTTTTCAACTTCACCACATTTTAGGCAGCTCCTCTTCCTGCTCCCTTCTCTTCCTGCTCACTCTCTTCCTGCTCCCTCTCTTCCTGCTCCCTTCTCTTCCTGCTCCCTTCTCTTCCTGCTCCCTTCTCTTCCTGCTCCCTTCCTCTTTCCTGCTCCCTCTCTCTTCCCTTCTCTTCCTGCCCCTTCTCTGTCCTGCTCCGTCTCTTTCCTGCTCCGTCTCTTCCGCTCCGTCTTTCCTGCGTCCCGACTCTTCCTGGTCCCGACTCTTCCTGCTCCCTTCTCTTCCTGCTCCCTTCTCTTCCTTCCCTTCTCTTCCTGCTCCCTTCTCTTCCTGCTCCTTCTCTCTCCTGTCCCTTCTCTTCCTGCTCCCTTTCTCTTCCTGCCTCCCTTCTCTTCCTGCTCCTCTTCTCTCCTGCTCCCTCTCTCCTGCTCCCTTCTCTTCCTGCTCCCTTCTCCTTCCTGCTCCCTTCCTGCTCCCGTCTCTTCCTGCTCGTCTCTTCCTGCTCCCTTCTCTTCCTGCTCCCCGTCTCTTCTGCTCCCGTCCTCTTCCTGCCTCCCTTCTCTTCCTGCTCCCGTCTCTTCCTGCTCCCGTCTCTTCCTGCTCCCGTCTCTTCCTGCTCCCGTCTCTTCCTGCTCCCGTCTCTTCCTGCTCCCGTTCTTCTGCTCCCGTCTTCCGCTCCCGTCTCTTCCTGCTCCCTGTCTTCTCCTGCTCCCTGTCTCTTCCTGCTCCCGTTCTCTCCTGCTCCCTTCTCTTCCTGCTCCCCGTCTCTTCCTGCTCCCTTCTCTTCCTGCTCCGTCTTCTTCCTGGTCCCGTCTCTCCGGTCTCTTCCTGCCCCTTCTCTTCCTGCTCCGTCTCTTCCTCCTGGTCTCCTGTCTTCTTCCTGTCTCCGTCTCTTCCTGCGTCCCGTCTCTTCCGGCTCCTGTCTCCTTCCTGCTCCCTTCTCTTCCTGCTCCGTCCTTCCTGCGTCCCGTCTCTTCCTGCTCCGTCGCTTCCTTGGCTCCCTTCTCTTCCTGCTCCGTCTCTTCCTGCTCCCTTCTCTTCCTGGCTCCCCGTCTCTTCCTGCTCCCGTCTCTTCCTGCTCCCTTCTCTCCTGCTTCCGCCTTTCCTGCCCTTCTCTTCCTGCTCCGTCTCTTCCTGCGTCCCGTCTCTTCCTGTCCCGCTCTTCCGCTCCGTTCTCTTCCGCCCGTCTCTTCCTGCTCCCTTCTCTTCCTGCTCCCTTCTCTTCCTGCTCCCTTCTCTTCCTGCTCCCGTCTCTTCCTGCTCCCGTCTCTTCCTGCTCCCTTCTCTTCCTGCTCCCGTCTCTTCCTTCTCCCTTCTCTTCCTGCTCCGTCTCTTCCTGCTCCCTTCTCTTCCTGCTCCGTCTCTTCCTGCTCCCTTCTCTTCCTGCTCCGTCTCTTCCTGCGTGTTATTCTTTTGCGCACAGACATTCTCATTCTGTACAAGTTTACAAAGACTAATTCAGGAAGTGTTCTGATCCTGAGGGTTTAACAGTGCAGGGTTTGGATCAGTCAGTGACTCTCCCACCACGACCTATGACCCTTTTCCCATCAACAACAACCATCAGTCTGCCCATCCCACTTGTACAGTTGTGTTACACTTTCTTTTTGGAGATGCTCCTTTTACAACCTCAATTTAGTCACTTTTTAGTCATGTTTTTGAAATCCAAGACATTTTTACTGCCATGCGGAGGCCATTTTCAATCTGAAGGTACTGTCCTGAGGATCTTTGAACTGCCCTGGGAAGGATGACAATCTTTGACTTACTATACATGCTATGATTTAGGTTGAAAATCACATTCTATTAAAATCAGAATTGGGTATTTAATCAGTTTCAAACCTTTTCCTTACAATAAAAAGAAATCTTGAGTGAGAAATGTGACGAAACAAAAACAATCCGCTGCCAAACATTACAGAATTTGAATAGTCTCATTACTCCCACTGCTGTGAGACTAGCCCTGTCCTGCGGTTTTGTGAGCGTCTCAGTTTTCCCTTGTTCCATCAGTTCCAGATTCAGACCCGTGGGCTGAGAGAAAACCCCTGTGCGATGTAAAGCCCCTTTGTGTCTCACTTTGGTCCATTGTCCTCCTCCTACAGCCTCCAGTCTACAGTGTGCTGCACTGTGAGTCTTCATCTGGACAGACCACCTGAGGGACCATCCCCACTGCCCACTACCAAATCAGGACAGATTTTTTACACATTTTCTTGTAAGAGATGAAAGTGTGACATCTCGGTCTTTTTTTCCCCTGCACAAACAAAGTTAATATGTCAACGTATGTTAGAGAGACCACCCCAAATTTGATTAAAAAAAGAGCAGTACATGGAGGGGCGAATGTTGGAAAATGTAGGCTCATAGTAGATGATAACTGCAATGACACAGTAGTATTTTCACTTGAAGACTGGAAGAGCAACAGGTGTCAACATTTTAGTAGCGTTAGTAGCGTCATGAGCAACTGAAAACGACATGTCGGAGAATGGATGAAGAGTGCCATCTGTTGGACATTTTGCACACTCGAAAGTAGAATATACAGCTTTCATGTTGAACCAAATATATGTGACATTGAACACTATGGCAGAATATAGAAAGAACGTGTTTATTGGATATAAAACGCACTTTCATTCGCCTTAATTGGAAAATCTCAATGGGGATTATTGACAATGAAATGTAAATTAAAAATATTTAAAAATACGAATTCATTGTTCATTTCAAATTAGAAATAATATTATTTTTGTGGTAGGAAATCTGAATCAGTGCAATGCTCATGATGAACAAAAACATTTCTAAATCTTGGCTCAAATTCAAACCTGAATTGTTCAATTTCAAGGCTCATTCAGTGTAGTTTGAGTTCAAATTGGAGAAAATGTGTCAGAGATGTTCTTGCAGCCACAGAACAGTGTTGAGGAAGCAGTCGGTTTGAGTGTCCACGCGAGACAGAGAGTGGCCGTCTTCAGGGAACCACAGCAGTCTGCGGAGAAGAGGAAGAGGCATGCACTTACACAGGGGGTGGCACAGGGCGGGGCATATGTCGAGAGCAACCTTTGAGTCGTGAGCTGATCACTATGACGATCGGCTTATTTGGTCCAAACGCCAGATTGTGATTCATAAGTCTTTTTGTGTAATACAGCTCTAAACTCATGCACATTTCCCCGCCTACTCCTCCTACTGGTCAGCCTCAGCAATGCCAATAATAATAATAAATAACACATCCTTTTCAGACAGTAGAAAGTCATTTTTTGACACCAAATAAAAGTAGTTTAAGTTATGTTATTAAGTACTTTTGCACTAGTTCTAATATAATTCTACTATTCAGATAGACACTATTCAGGAAAGGGCCAAAGGTGCCCTTTTTATATGATTTTTTAAAAAGCACTGATACTTCAAATGAACATCGAGTTTTGATTCTATTTGTATCGATTAGTATCTGATTTTTGATGCCTGACAACCTTACAAAGTTGAAATGAATCGTGATCAAATTGAAATGGAAATCTGGCTCAGATAAGATTGTGATGAAGATTTTGACATGGCCCACCCCTACATTTATAGCCCATAAAGAAGTCTATATTTTGCTAATTAGTGCAGCTCGAAAACACAGACCGCTTATGTATTTATTTAAGTCTATGGTTGCCAGTTCCAGCAGTGCATTGTAAGACTTAAACCAGGCTGTTACCTGACGGTTCTGCCCCGGCTCTTCAGGGCTCTGTACAGCTCCAGGCCCTGGTGAGGAGACACTCGGCGGTCTCTGGCCCCCAGCATCAGCAGCAAGGCACACTTCATCTACACACACACACGTGTACAATTCAATTCATTTTTGTAACGGCCAGAACCACAACAGCTGTTGCCTCGAGGGGCGACAGTGAAAAACAGAATAAACAATGTTCACAAGGACTTGTAATGTCCCAACATCCTGAAACAGCAGGACCACTCTGTTGCCGGTGGGACAGGGAATTGCAACTGGTGTGTATATATATGGTGCGTTGTGTGTGTGTGTGTGTGTGTGTATATATATGTGTGTATATATATATATATATATGTGTGTATATATATATATATATGTGTGTGTGTATATATATATATATATGTGTGTGTGTATGTATGTGTATATATATATATATATGTGTGTGTGTATGTATGTGTATATATATATATATATATATATATATATATATATATAAAATCTGGTTAAAACATTTATATTTGACGACCAAAAGGGCTGTGAGGATGTGAGGAAATCTGACGTTGCAGCATCAGTGAGTGAAGTGGCGTCTTGAGTCAGAATGAATGAATCTCTGTGCGACACAAGATTCGAATGCGCTCCACAAACAACCTAACACTTTATATGGTTTGAAATTGAGTACGATGGGCAGTGGCATTGTCTTTGTGTGTGCGTTTAGACCTTGTATGGACCCCAACCATAAATCCACTCTTGTTACGGCAATGTCTGATTCATAAATGAAGTGCTGGACAATTATTTAGAATTTGCAAATATTGTCTTTTTTGTTGATATGTCAGTGAAATATTGTGTATTTGTATTGTTACTGGCTTTTATACATGTTTGGCAGCTCATGTTTTAGGAAAAAAAATAGATGTTTAACAAAAAGAAACTGACTTCATGCCAGGAAGTGACCTTTGGCTCTATCTACTGGCCAGCAGGGAATTACATATCAGAATCAGAAAAGGCATATGCGTAAGCTAATGCAGGCAGATCGGAATCTGACGGCAGAAATGCTCGGAGCGATGTACCTGTTTAATAAATAAATACATTAAAATGAGTCTGCCGTTGATTTATGGACTTAAAACGAGCGCAAAAGATTCCGGAGCCATGTCATAGCTAGATTATGACATCACACATCGGGGAGATTCAGAGGGAGAAGACTTTCTAAACAGGATTCATCGAAACAAGCCTGAATGAAGCTAAGAAGAGTCATCAGATTAGTTTACGTGTAAGCACTCCACTCTGACCTCAGGCGCGTGGGTGATGGGCGACCTCTGCAACATGGTGGCCAGAGCTTCAGCCGTTGGAATCTGCTCATAGGAGAAATCCATGCCAACGCTGCTGTATCTCCTGGACAGAGAAAACCAGTGTCACTCGAAGCTCAAAGACAAAATCCTTCCAAAATCTGCCCCCATATCCTTTATATAATAACCAGTCAACGATGTCGCTGGTCCCCAGGAGCGTGGCCGCGTTCACCACAGGGTTCCTCACTGCACATGCTCTGTAGACGTCTGGGAACTGGCCAATCAGGTGACAGGACAGGAACCCGCCGTGTGACCCCCCGAAAACCGCCAACCGCTCAGAGTCTAGGGTCGCGTCGGTCTGGAGGGCAAACTGCACGGCCCTCTGCGAAAAAGGTACCGCGGTTGCTATGATACTTTTGCACTGATGATGTTTGTGTTATGGAAAACATACCTGGACATCTTTGACGTCTTGATCGCCAATTTGTCCGATCAGAGACAATATGTTGTCCTGGCCAAATCCTGTGGACCCTCTGTAGTTCACTGCGTAGAATACATAATGACCCTCTGATGATCACATTCTGGAAGTCATTTTATTCTGTTGGAAAGTATCAGTTTAATGACTGTATTTTACAGTCATTTTACAGGGATTTCTTTTAAAAACAAAACAAGTGAAAACAGAAATGCATGTTTTTAGTTATACAAATACATGGTGAGTTTATTTCATAATTAAAGTCTCATAATGTTATTGGTAATGATAAAAAACGGAATTATCTTAAAAAATGAAAGTCAATGGCCGTTTTGTTTCTCATCTTTTTTTACAGTGTGGGGTTAAGTGTCTTGCCCAATAACACACTTCCTGTCGACCCACCGACCACTAAAGTTCCTGCAGCACCAAACTGTTGTCCTAAAGTTCTGACATGTTTTTTCCCTTTGTTTCACCAGAACAATCCCATTGAGATTTGGAGATCTCGTTTTGGAGGGAGTCCTGGGCGACAGGCGCCTACAACACGACCCACAGACAAAACATCTCGTATGAAACAGACATGTCGGACACGCTGACAGGTCAGCGACACGCCCGGGTCTTTCAAGAGCGTGTCAAAAGGAGACATGGGTGAAAGAATTCGAGATGAAACGTTTTCTGTGAAGAATTCCCATCTGTAGGAGCGCGACACTGGAAACACATTTTCCCCCCGTTCTGTGACTGTAGGGTCCATCAGGCCTGCGCTGAAGATACACACTTAGGTTTGGAGGAAGTATTTGAATGTTTTAATGTTGTTAAAAAGATGTAGCTTATTAGATTAGATGTTAGACTTATTAGATGTTAGTGCTATTTGTCTTGGCAAAAATGCGACTGGCTTCATAAAGATCTAACAGAACATAAACAAACAAATGTATTATTCATCGTTTACATGATTCCTGACACTTTAAAGTAGTTGTAAATACAATGGTGCAATAATGAGGGAAAAAACGACATAATCCAAGATGTAGTAGTGAAAGATCAAACCACAAACTTAATCAAAACTGGGCACGCTCGTTTATCCATCTACGAAATAAACACTTATATTGTGTAGTCATTCACTCACCCATTAACACAGCAAGTCCCAGTTGGACCAGACCAGTTGTGGTGATGTTCCACTCAGCGGGGGACTGGGAGTGAGGGCCTCCTACACAGACATAATATCAGAAATGAACCACGAATAATGATCTGTTTTAATTACGCTGTTCTCATGTGTTCAGTGAAAAACGACAAGAAACGTTGTTCATTTCACATTTTGTTCATTGTAAACCGCGATATTTATCTAAAGCGGCTTAAAACAGGAACGGATCCATTGACTTCCCGTTCAACACTGCACGACTGATAACTCGCCCTCTTTAACTGTGTCAAGAAGCACATTTTCGTTCACTTGCTTTTAGTATAATCTACACGCTTTGACCAAGAATCGGAATTTTTGAATGATAAGTACAAAGAAGTGGGCGGGGATAGGGGGTAGGTGAAAATAGAACTTTTCCGACGAGCCTCAAATGCGGGACAATACAGGATTAGGCCAACATGCATTAATCTATTGAAATACAATTCTGACTAAACTAATGATGAAGGAACACATGGTCCAAAAGCTCAGAAAAGTGGATTTCACACAATATGTCCCCTTTAATCATGTGAGATGAAACTTAAAGAAACATTTAGAGTACTTCCCATGAATGAAGACGACCAGAGGAAGCTTAGTTTTGCCCTGAGTGGACGGTTTCACCAAAATGGCGCCAAAATCCAGACCAGCTGCAATAACGCATCAAAGAAATAAGACACGACTTATATATGTTAAAGAAAGATGAAAAAACAAACAAACAAAAACAAACATAAAACACAATTACTGTATTTGGCATTGTCCTCTTCGGGAGAGGGCCGGACGTCCATCACAGTCCAGGGGAAGTCAAACGTGCTCAGTGGGGTCTGGAGGGTTTTCCAAGAGACAACCTGACCGTCGGAGGGCAAGAATCCTACTCTCTGTCGAATGAGAACGCAATTCAACCCAGCTCAATTAGCAGTATTTGTACGCTTTTGTCACTACTATACGAGAATCTAAACTTTCTTTATTGTCTAGAAAGGAGGCGCCACTATTTTTACATTTATAAGCCAAATTAAAAAGTAGATTTAAAAAAACGTTCTTGTTTCAGATGTTGTTATTTTGTAATGGTTTAGCTTTTCCGTTCATTCCTCCAAAACGGGTGATTAGTGTGACATATCGGTGTGTGTCGATACCAGGGTGGGCGGAGTGTTGGGGCTGGAGCAGCAGACCACCAGCAGGTCTCTGTGGACGGTCAGGAGCCTCCAGGAGCCAAAGACCCTCCGACCGGCCCAGATATCTGTGGAGAAACACAAACAAGCTCTTATTGGCCGGATTATTGGGCACGTAAACTGAACATCAGAGCGGGAAATCACCAATCCCAGAACATGTTTAATTTGCAGTCGCATCGCAATTGGGAAAAACGCTTTTATCTCTAACTATGGAACAAAGCACAGACGTTCTTTAAATGGAAATAATCTTATGCCATTTTATGAATTTCGCGTTTTACATGATTTTATAAGAACAATTACGCGATATTGTATTTTACCTGTATTATTGTTTTATCTTGATATTCTGTGCTTGTTTTATGTGTATTTTATCAACACAGGGTGCCCGTGGAAAAAAGAGCTTCCTCGAGGTCTTCCCTGTGATGTAAATACATAAAATAAACTGTACACTGCTCATAGTATCCAACAAACAGAACAGCGTTTATGATATATAAAAACTCAGCATGAGTTGATGTGCAAACCTCCCGGTACGATATTATCACGATATTTATTTCACCGAATGATATTTATTGCGATATTGTGACGAAGCAGAACAGAACTGTAGAAATACTGCTTTTTTCCTTTAAAATGCCTTGACAAGCCTTTGTGTGCATCATATTCCAAAGAAATAAGATATAAAAGTGCTTCAAAATGGTTCAAAAAGGATCATGGGCTTTATTTATTTATGTATTTATGTATTTTTGCTGTGGCTGCAACAGTGAATACAAACAGAGGAGCTTGTAATTCCATGTATCGTGACGTCGCGGTATGTACCTTTACTTTGCATTGGGTCTGGTTCATGAGGAAGAGGAGGAAGAGGAGGACGTTCAGGTAAAACAGAGGGTGATGTGACAAGCAGAGCGAGGGAGAGCGGAGAGAGAGGGAGAGGAGACGGGGGGGAGGGGAGGAGGTGAGCCAGGAGACGGAGGAGGAGGGGAGGAGGGGAGGACGTGAGGACAGAGGAGGCGAGGAGGCAGGAGAGGACAGAGGAGCTAAGGGAGGAGTCTTACTATCAGACAGACAGGAGACACTCTGGGTTTGTCTGTCCACAACAAATATGTCCTGGAGGAGAGGAAGACAAAGGTTTGAAAAAAGAAAGACGACATTATACAAATACTTAAACCATCTAGAACATTAGAATCCATTCTAGAATAAACTAAACTATAACAAAAGCACATGGATATTTGTAGCTCTAAAGTAGTTCATACTGAGCAGATAAAAAGTGTGTTTACCTTCCAGTTCTTGTGAGCGCTGCTGAAGATGATTCTCTGACTGTCCTCAGACCAGCAGCAGGAGGGCAGAGCCTCGTACACTCCGGCGAATCCCCCTGCGAGGGAGTCACCAAATATTAATATATGTTTTCTCTTGCGTCTTTCAACTTTTATTCAATCATTTATTTATATTTGTCCTTCCGTCCTTCTGTTTGTTGCCTTAAAGCAAGACTGTCAAGATAAATATGTTTGAAGCCATACTGTGGAATATTAAAGCAAAAGGAACAACATTTCCATGGAAACAAGCAGAAGGAGGCTTCTCGAGGCCAAGTACGAGTCATGTTTGTGGAGACACACGCCCGCCGACAGTGAAGAAAAATTACAAAAACACACAGAAATGAAAAAAACATGCTTTTACTTTATACTTTTTTTTCTAAAATGTTACACAGTGGGACTTTAACAAATGAATCAACCAAAGTTTGATCTTAAACGAAAGCATATGGAACAGACCAGTGTCTTCTCCGTTCTGCGCTCTGTGGACGACGTCGATGAGGGTGGAGGAGACTTTGCTCTTCAAGTCTAACTGTAACGAGCACATTCAGACGTTTACGTTCCAGATCTTTAATATCACACTACGAAAGCGGCAGAGTTACCGTTTGCATCTTGAGGCACTGAGCGTGAGGCCCGAACACTTTTCCCTGAAGAAAAACTAAAGCAGATCCATCTGGACTGAGGCGAGGACTCGACACGGACACGTTCTCCTCTGACACGCGCTCTGAAACCAACCAAGAGAAACTGTTAGGGAATGTCAGGGGCCAGGCAGAAGCAGACGGCAGAAATATAATATATGCATAAGAATAATAGTCAGAAAACACAATTAATAACATAACTTTCAATCTAGATATATAATGTACACTTCATACAAAATGACTTCAAACTATTTTATCGAGTGTGGAATCGATATATTGCCCACATTCGATCCAAAGTCAGTTGTAAAAAGCTGCTTCTCACCGCAGTGTCCCGTCAAATCGATCCTAAACACTGCAGACCTGTACAATGACCAGCAGGAAACAGGATTTAGAGCCAGTGCATTTGAAGGAGCTTCATATCAAAGCTGCTGTTGTTTACCTGCGGTTGGTGCAGAAGTTGAGTCCAAGTCTGTAAGGCTCATGAAACCAGCCAACGAAGAAGGCACTCTCCCCATCCGAAGACCACACGGCCTGCACAGGACGTTTGAAGAAGCAAGTACATTTAATCATGCTAGTTCATAATAATACACCTTAATGAGCCTTAATAAAGCATGAAAAAGACTTCATTCATAATGC
The DNA here is from genome assembly GCA_015082035.1 of Chaenogobius annularis. Taxonomy (NCBI): domain Eukaryota; kingdom Metazoa; phylum Chordata; class Actinopteri; order Gobiiformes; family Gobiidae; genus Chaenogobius; species Chaenogobius annularis. Next base: position 140,267 of record BJKM01000571.1, on the reverse strand, counting down.
GGAATATTATGAGCCAAATCTACCAACATTTCCACAGAAACAAGCAGGTGGAGGTGTGTTTAAGTGCAATGAAAACATACTTTTTTTTGGCTAAAAAGTTACATATGGTGGCTTTAAGAATGTCTCAGGCTTCTTCACTAAAATAAGGGGTTAGTTGCCAGGGATCCAGATTACACACTTCTTAATTTCTTTACGTAGAGTGGCTCTGGTCGTCACGCCCTCGTCACGCCCTCGTCACGCCCTCGTCACGCCTCGAGTCAAACTCAAACAGAACCGTGCAATCGGGTTTGTTTCAGTGATGAATGTGAAACAAAAAAGTACTTTGGCATTTGGGATTCAGAGTCAAATCAAACTTTCCCCTCAGATGAACTGAGTTTTGTGCTTATTGATTCTGCAGAGATCTTTCAGTCTCCTGTGATATTTGTCTCCTTTTTTTTTAAACTTTGTAAAAAGCCATGTTTGCCTGATTGGCTAAGCCACCTGTCAATCACGCCCATCTGAACTCTGAGTGACCAGAATACCATTGATCTGTATAAAACATTCTTGATTTTCCAGGCAAATCATGAAGTACAGGTACTTACTAAGTCTGAATAACTATCTTAATAAACTATTAGTTCATTCATGTTTTATTGAGGCTATTAAAAGTGCAGTCCCAGTTTAATTTTCATTTCACATCAAATAGGTGGTTTGGTAATGTATGTAAAATATAGTAACTAAAGTTCCGATCCAAAATAAATGTTGCTTTGCTTAATATGAATTCTTCTTCTCTCTGTTGTTGTCAGCAGAGACAAACTGTCCCACCCATGTGCCACACCATTCTGTTGAAAATGACAACGTAACAACCCTTAAAACTCTTTCAACCCTTAAAATCCTCAGCCACAATGTAATTACATGTTCCTTCAGGTCGTTAGACTGTTACATTGTTCTCCAGAAGGACCATGGATCATGTTCAGTGTAATCTACTGTAAGTGGGTGAAATGACCTGTCCAGGAGACACTTCAGCTGGAGCTCCCTGCAGCACAGAGAGGCTGCCGGTCCTCAGGTCCACCCAGCACAGCACAGGGACACTCTTATTGGACAGGGCCTCACCCCAGTCCTCACGATACACACTGCGCTCCTGCCAACAGCCAAAACACTTTCAATCACTTCCCTTCAAACTTCAGCGCTTTCAAACGTAACATCTCGACTCTTTATTCACGTGCTATAACCAACAAACAATAAATGCAATTCAACTGAAATCAACAAACTTGTAGAATTAAAAATGACCCCATAAGAAAGTCTTGAGCAGTTCAGAAACAGAACACTGAACCTCACTCACCTTCACGCTTCCATACGAGGCCTTTGGTGGTTCTGATTGTTTCTCAGCAATGTACAACAGTTTGTTTTCACATCGCGACCAGGACAGGCAGCCAAACTGTGCTGGAAATATACAACAAAACTATTACTCTCACTAACAAGCCACTGAGCTGGGCTGGGCTGGACCCCAGCATAAAGACATATCATCACCATCTTCATAGACTCGTCCATGTTGGTTAAGAACTGTGAGGTTCAGGCACTTTCTCAGGCCACGTTCGTCCCAAACCTAAAACAAAAGAAAAAAAGAATTAACTTTAACTCTTTCGCATTCTTATCCTAAAACATGTTTTTTCCTACCTCGAGAAGCTGGTGTCCACTCATTTCTTTGATAACGGCTCTGAGGCCTTGGACTGGAGAGAAAGAACTGAGACATCTGAGGGGGAAAAAACATACTAAACACAACATTTACATTCTTAGTTGGAACTATTTTGGTTTGGAAACTTGAAATACATCCTTTCCCCAGGTACTTTGTGATGCTTTCTCCAGTTAAAAGCCCATTTAGATGAGCCAGGACCCTAAAACCTGGAGGATTACTACATCATGCGTGTTTATTATCGTTAATTCATGTGTAATTACAAAACATTCCAGCTGTAGACGTAAATGAAAATAGTAGCGACAGTGAATGTAGACTCACTCTGCGTTGAGAGGGACGGCGGGCCCTGGAGGGAGGACAGACTGGATTCTGTGCTTCTCTTCTACCAGCAAAGACCATCTCTGACAGAAACTGAGCCTGGAGCCACGGACCAGATCATTCTGAGTCCACCCTGAAGACCACCAGCGAGACGTCAATAATGAAACAACATGAAAAACAACAAAACAGCTTGGCAAACTGTTTAAATGTATCACTCATTTAATACATCCTGTATGACATAGACAGTTATTAGGACCTAGTATTATTATTTCACTATAAAACCCCACGACCAAATGTTTCAGCCCAAAAATAAACTAAAATTGGATGTTTTTATTGCACTGAAAAACATGCATCTTCACAAACTCTTACTAGACTCTAGACTTTCCCTGGAGGAGCCGCCCCCTGCTTGTCTCCATGGAAATGTTTCCTCTTTAGCAGCAGTAGTCCACATTATGGCATAAAACGTCTGTATTTCCATGGAATCATGCCGGTAACTATGGTGACCGTCCGTGTCCCTCTTTTGGTCCCTGTCCCACTGATTTAGAGAATGTCCCACTTTTTCATTGATGCCACTTGAATCTAATTATAAAAAAGTGACATTTACATAGAACAAATACAATAAAACAAATAATCACTTTTTTGGTGGTCTCACTTTTTGGGTTGTAAAATATAATGAGCTGCTATTCCAATCTCTCTCTTGTCTAAAAAACGACATGATATGGTGTAGCATTTGATATCTGAGGCGGTCACCCCACAGGTAACGTGCCACCCCCAGGTAACGTGCCACCCCCAGGTAACGTGCCACCCCCCAGGTAACGTGCCACCCCACAGGTAACGTGCCACCCACAGGTACGTGCACCCAGGTAACGTGCCCCCCCAGGTAACGTGCCACCCATAGGTAAACGTGCCCACCAGAGTAACTGTGCCACCCCACAGGTAACGTGCCACCCACAGGTAACGTGCCACCCACAGGTAACGTGCCACACCCATAGGTAACGTGCCACCCCATAGGAACCGTGCCACCCCCATGGTAACGTGCCACCCCACAGGTAACGTGCCAACACGCCACAGGTAACGTGCCACCCACAGGTAACGTGCCACCCCACAGGTAAACGTGCCACCCACAGGTAACGTGCCACCCACAGGTAACTGTGCCACCCAGGTAACGTGCACCACAGGTAACGTGCCACCCAGAAAGTTGCGCGTGTGCTTTAAGATACACTGAAGCTGTGGGAATTCTCGATATGAATAATAGAGTGATTTCGTAAGCTGTGTTCGCAGACCGTCTAGGTCTGGTGGGCTCTAGGACCACTCTGTTGTCGTCACGTCTCACCTGTGTTGACGTCGTACAGCGTCTGTCCGTTCAGCGTCTTGCGCTGGACGTGCGCTCGCACCGGACCGCGAGCGCGCACAGATCCGAGTACCGTCCGTGATCCTCTCGGGTCCATTACGCACACATGCACGCTCCCACGCACACAAACGCACACTCTCACACACACACACACACACACACACACACACACACACACTCAGCAAGGTGCAGCTCGGATTACGACTCTTGCAAGAAAACACAACAGAAAATCGTACTTAAAATCTATCTGTGTTCATTCACGCGAGTCAATGAATCGCACACGCTTCTTCTTTAAAGTTGTGTAAACGCGTCCGAAGCGTGGACCACGGTGCGAGTTCGTCCATGTTGAGAATGGACTGCACCACTGCGGCTCTGACGGGAGGGGTGCGCTTCTTTCAAAGGGACACTAGATGGTGTTGTTTGACCACGCTCCAAATGCATAAAGAAAATCCGCCCTTTCATGCGTTTCAAGGCAGCGCTAACTCCAGCATCTTTCACCCATATTCACCCGCGGAGCAAACGTTTCAATATCAAACCGTCCCCCGCCCCCCCCAGTCATAGCTCCAGTGGCGCAATCGGTCAGCGCGCGGTACTTATAAGACAGTAACAGCAGCGAGTGATGCCGAGGTTGTGAGTTCGAGCCTCACCTGGAGAAGCACTTTATACATACACCTCTTAATGTTTTAAAAAGCCTAAATTGCACTCAAATGACAAGTAACTATATGGTACTTCAAAATATAAATCTTTAGTTAAGGTTTAAGTATCTGGCAAATGTGAAAGTATCAATATAGCTAGTTTTACCATTTATACTTTGACTTTTTCATTCAAATATTGCATATCTTTAAACAACATTCGCAATATAATTCAATATTTGATTCTCTGCCCACTTCTATACAAAAGTTAAAATCATTTAATATTGCAGAAATAAATCCTTTGTCACCAATAAATTAAAAAGAGTACCCAACACTTTTACTCAAGAATACTGTTATCCTTGAGAAATACATTTTAAAGTGTAAGTTGTCACAGCTACAACGAACAGTGCCATGATACACACGTCTTAAAATGAGCCAAACCAGACTGTACAGAACAGGTGTAATTATTTTTTTTATTGATTCAAGTTGCACACGTTTCCACAGAGACCTGTCCATCTGAAAACCAGACAGATGGTGTAAACAGCACCACAGCACCGTCAAATATTGTAATAAATTAGGAGTAAAACACACTTCTCTCCAAAACAATGGTTAAAACTGGATATCTTCCCCAATAATTTCATCCCAGTACAAAGATTACAGCCTCTTAAACCCCTTGGAAGTCTCCTATAGATATCATTTATTTAAAACGTTAAATAAACTTTCACGTCACACTTCATTTTTGGCAAGTCAAAACACGGCTCTGGTTCGAGATAGTGAACATGTACGACAAAAAAATTTAACCAAGAAAGAAAGTCTGGAGTAGTGGTTCGCAACTGGTTTGTTCAAAACATAACTTAATCTTATGAATAGCACAACTGATAAAACATTAAACAATATTTTATCGTCAATAGAACAACCTTGTGTTTACGCTTGAGCAGTAAATATTCATAACCACCACCAGCTGAGAACGACTGCTCTAGATTAGTAAATGAGACGTTTCTAGGACAGAAAGGTGCAATATGAAAAGGCAAAGCTCGAGAAAAGCGCAGTAGAAATGGTAGAAATAGTGTCCAGTCGATACATTCCTGGTTAAAAAGGCAAGTTACCCGATTTGGTACCGCTGTAATTGCACTGTAATACCAACTCCAGCCACAAGGGGTCAGATAAGAAGCACATGAATTGTTTTTTGTGTGTTACTATCAAATGTAAAAAAAACGGCTTCTCACATTTCAGATTGTAACTTTGGAGCAGGACCGATCCGAGCGTTAATGAAGATGTGGCGTGTTTTAATCTTCACAGTGGAAAAATGCATAGGTCTGGACGTTGTTGTAGAAAGTTGGGACTGAAAACCTGAGTGTGAAAGTGTAATCGTTATTTAGTTAGAACCGTGGTCCATTTTGTGGCTAAGTTTTGAAGGCAGTGTGTGAAGTTTGGCAAAGGCAAGATTCCAGAGAGAAACCATAAAGCGGCTGTGTTAGATTAGACAGGAGGAGTCCGACTTCGGGGGCTTGTGTTCCTTCTTGACTTGTATTTCCTAGAATTATATATATATCTATGTGGTGTACTCGGGTCACATGACATCAGCGCGCTTGTCCCTCACTTTGTTCCTCAGTTTCGTCCTGGCTTTGAAGGCAGCGGCGTTGAACAGATGCTGGACAAAAACAAATTTGATGATATACTGTGTATAAATGTTTTTTTTTAAAGGATTAACTAATGATGATTGATAAATTGTAGTATTACCTTCTCAAAACGTGAAATCTTGTTGGTTTTGACGCCGTACTCTGGGAGGAGAGGAGCTCCGAGGCCAAAGATGTCTCTCAGGAGAGGGTTGAACTAAAAATGAATACAATGATTGATTAACTTAATACAGATTTATAACGTTTTACTTCTTAAAATAGAAAAAAGAACAAAAATGAACCTGTTTAAATGAATCAAAAAAAATTAAAGGAGACATATTGTGATAGAGATATAATATATATATATATATATATATATATATATATAATGGGTTTTTTTTTAGTTTTAAATTTCTTTTCTCATCATTCGTTTACTCAAAGTTGCATTATGACTGATTCTCTGCATATTTGAGTAATCCTGTATTGTCCTGTAACTGAGGCTGGGTTCTCAGAAAATCCCCGTTTTCCACTAGCCCCAATCCCCGCCCACATCTCTGCACTTATTGCATTATTGACAAAACACTCAGAGTGACATATGTCCAGTTCTAAAATGTCACTTTAAGCAAAAAATGCAAATGACAATCTGCTGCTTGTTACAGAGTGAAGAGGCGGGGCTTATCAGTTCTGCAGTTTTGACAGGAAGTCGATGACCCGTGTCTTTTCAACCGTTTTAGATCAATATTGCGATTTCTATGAACGAAACGTAAATGATGATCTACTTATAGTTCAATATAAAGTACCTGGAAAAAAAGAGCATTAGTCTCCAATAATCATTCGATATTTGTCAATCAAGCATCAAACTACTTGTTTTTCTTCTCAGCGTCTAAGTTTAGTATGAAAGTATTTAGTATCCAGTGTTATGCTTGTGCTGACCTGTAGGTGGTGCCTGACTCCGGACAACCAATATTTCTTTAAAGGCGTCATAGCTCCTTCTTCTCACCCAGCTGATCGATGTAAACACTTCCCATCCGAGACCGGATCTTCTCCTCGGTGAATTCCTCGTTCTACGGAGACAACACCGACGCGGTTACAAATGTGAGCAGTTTCTCCGTCGCCGGCACGAAGGCGAGTCGCCACGGATACTCCAAATAGTGCAGCACTTCTCGGAATATGGAGCGCTGTTTCCGCCGGTCGTTTTTAGCCTCGGTGCTTGTTCCCGTCGGTGGCTAAACCTTTCAAGGACTCGCATAAACCTTCTTCGATCTCAACTCCTGCAAAAAAAAAAAAAAAAGAGTGTAAAATCATGCTAATCCGATGCAGTCTTACGCGTTTATTTTTCGAAATTGTAAATATTGTGAACTTTTGTACGCTCATCAATGTCTCGCGCGAGCTCAACACAAAGCGCGATCGTTTCCCCCACTGCGATTCTTGAGTTTACATCGGGCTTTGAAGGCAGCACTGCAGTTTAGGGATGTGGCTTGGGAGAGACGAAGAAAACAGCTTTATAACCACGGCAGTCAGTAAAATAGAAATGACAGTATTTAAAAGTGCGGATGACAGGACTTTATTTGGTGTATTTATGCCTGTTGTACATGGGATTATAGTTTTACACAGTGCAGTTGGTATCCGTGGAGAAAAGTTAGAAAAATCTGGAGAAAATGACAGGAAGTGACATCACAACAGGGATTCAGTCAAAGTTTATGCATATTCTACAAACAACTTTTTTTGACCCTCAAAACATTAATTCAACAAAATAAAGTCGCTCATCATATATTTTTATTTGTCGAAAAAATAATTGTGACATAAGATGAGTTTTTGCCAAGTATTTGCTGTGTATTTTCCATCAATACAGGAACAGGAAGTGAAATTATTAACCTTATTGTTCTGGGATAATATTTTTATTTAAATATATTTATCTCAACTGCATGGTCAAGCCTGTCATGGGCACTTTAAGCATCTCATCACAGTTACACAACGTTTACTGGTCAAGAATAAAAGTTACATAGTGCCCCTTTAATAGGTTACTTACATTTACCTAAAATATATGCATGTTATTAAACACCAACAACCTTTTCTTGCCAGCAGACGCATTAATGAGGGAATGACTGAGTCTCTTCTGGTTTGTGACTGTGGCGCGTGTGTGAAACTCACATATCCAGTAGTGAGTTGATTTTGGAGGCGGGGCACAGCGTGAGGAGCAGAGCCCACGCCTGCAGGGCAGCCGTGTGCAGAGCCGGACTCCCGGGCTTCACGGCGGGCAGGGCTCCCTCTCTGTTGGGATACGTCGCCATGAAGACCCCCTCCAGCAGAGACAGGGACTGGATCAGGTCCTGGGGAGGTCCGGGTTGGATTCAGGTCGTACAGAATGTCACGCCATGGTAGTTTACGGAGAACGGTTTGAAACGCTTACCTCTCCGTCTTCAGCAGCAGACACGTAGCAGCACATCCCCAAAGCTCTGGCACACTGGAAGACAACACCATGGAAACTTAGCTTTACAGCAATATACAACTTAATGCCGTAGTGTGTTTATTTTTACGCATCGATTTGCAAAAAGTAGCACTCACGCTCTGCCTGGCGCTGAGGCTGGCTCCTGTATCGATGAGTAAAGTGGTGAAAACGGGTCTGAGCATTTTGAAGCCCTCCTCGGCCTCGTCTCCTCCTCCCAGCTGGATGCACAACAGAGAGAAGAGCGTGGCTGCTGCTGCCTGCTCCTCGCCCCCTCCTGGACAAAACGGCACAATGCAGACAAGTTACGTGCATCATAACGCTTTTTATCCTGTTATTATGTACAAGAGTCATGTCCTTGTATTAGTTAAGCAGTTCATACATTAGTGTGAGGTTAAGTGTTCATTATGCTCCATTGTGGAAAAAGATATGTATTTACAATTAGTTTAATCCTGATTACAATCATTAGCCTGATGACTTTCCCACTCAAGGAAACACGTTCGTACAGATTTATTTCATTTAAGATTACACGGCTTCTGTTATCGATTAGAGAAATAATAAATCATAATTTGATCAATTGCACATCGTAAAATAACTACCATAAAGCTTTAAATTTGCAGAAAAATCACGTTCCTACAGAATCTTTCAGTCGTAGCCAAATGTTAAAAACCAACATACCTTTCTTGAGGCTCCGCTCGAGGCAGTCGCTCACGGTGAGTTTTCGTTCTGTTAAAAACTCGTACAATAATCTGGAGGAGAAGGCTTGTCTCAGGGACTCCAGGGCGGCCAGGCGGGTTTTAGCGCTGCGCAGGAAGAAAAAGAGAAATAACATCATAATTAAGTGCTTTTAATAGTCCACAGAAAAAAAAACTTTCAGACTTGACCTGAAAATGGACAAATTGTAGAAACTTTGGGCAAGATGAGCTGTGTATGTTGAACTGCACTTTTATTTATGTCTCTATTTATGTCCATTATTATCTTTATTATATATATCTTCATTATTATTATTATTATTATTATATATTTTTCATGTTTCTTTTTCTATTTTGTGGATTATTAAATTGACAAAACTAAAAAATATTAAAAATCAAAAGAGAATTAGATCTGAACAAAAAAATTATAATAAAAAATATAAAACCAAGTGTCCACAGAAAGTCCTTGTTGAAGGCTCACCTCTTGTCCGTTAGGTTGTCTATGCACTGTTTGAGTTTGTCTTCAGTTTCCTCCTGAGCCGTTTGTTCATCCACCGTCTCGTTTCCTAATCAAGAAACGCAAGTATTAAAATCAAAGCATTTTTATTTATACAGTTAACACAAAAAGTATATACCGGTAACGGAGGCAGAAAGGATGGGCTCGTCTATGACCGAGGCCCCTTCACTGGCGCTGCTGTAGTGGCTCAGGATGTCAGAGGTCAGATCGTCGTCGCTGGCTCCAGACTCGCCTTTCACACCGTTTTTTAGCCCTGGAAAACAACACATTTACACATTACACCCGGTCTTTAAACAAAATCTAAAACAAGCACACGAAAACACGCAAAGTGAAAATGTTAAGAGCTGTGAAAGCTTTGAGCAAGACGGTGATGCAGTTAGTATTAGGAAAATAGGTTTTAATACAGTAGTTTATTAAGCAGATGTCTATTTATACTCCAGAACTAACGGGAAAAATGTATCTAGTAAGAACGAATCCTGCAAGACTTAAAATAGGTTTCTTTTAACGTTATATATATATATATATATATATATATATATATATATATATATATATATATATATATATATATATATATATAATAGTATATATATATATATATATATAGCATTACACACCAAATCCTCTGACTCATGTTTTCCACCGTGCTATAATTACACAAGGCACCATAAAGTTTCATTGTCCATTTGGAACAATTATGTTTTTAACGACGCCACCAAAACACTCCCAACAGCCCCATCTCTATCCATTACTGAAGATTCCTCGTGTTTTGTACATGTAGTTGATTTCTACGTCTCAGGCTCGTCTGACTTTAAAATGCTGCTGCACCATCAAGATACATAGTCTAAAAATAAAATGAAACAGGGGTATGTTTAAAACCCACCAGAGAAATGAAGATAAATAACCAAATATCAACAATTGCCATGGCCACCAAAGACTGGACTCAACTCTGTGGGGGAATACTGCGATGCTGTCGTTCTACCCGTTTGTTGAATAGCTGTTTGTTCAGAAAGTCAGTGTGGGAGGAGTCAAAGAGGTCAGCCAGGGTCGAACGTGTGTCGCCATAAGATAATATGAATGTCCAGTCACTCGTCGCCTCAAGATATTTCACTGAAGGCAATCTATGGTTTAACAGTCAATCTAATCAATGTCATTGTAAAAGGTGCACTATATAATTCAAGATTATAACATTTTTAGTTTTGATTACAGGCGTTATTGTAGCTCCAAAATACATTTAAACACATGCATTCTTCTACTGTGAGTGGGATTGCCTCTTTAGAGATTTGATTGGTAAAAACGTACCCTCCTTGTCGCCATGAAGAAAGAAGAGTTAAATGCCATACTTTGGACCGTTCCAGACAAAGCACTAGTCTCCATGGAAACAAGCAGGTGGCACACCCTCCACATGCAGACGTTACTTAGTCCTCTTTTAAACGTGCACATTTTACCTCATTAAACGTCTTTAATAGTCCCTGAGCTGGTTAAATGTGTATTTTGAAGTGTGCGTCATCGCCCCCTGCTGTCTATGGGTGGAAAATCTCTCTTGCGACATTTGACAACGTCAACATTAAAACAAATATGACATGGCTCTTTTTTATTTTTATGTATTTATTAATTGGTGTATTTATTTAAATAAATACATATTAATTTAAATACATATTAATTAATTTAAATAGATACATATAAACATATATATATAAATAATAAAACCACCACTGAGCAATACAGATTGGTCTTTTCCACTGAATCACCAACACTTCCCACACAGAGCGCCAGCAGCAGTCAAACCCACTCACATCCGACACCAGTGTAGTGCTGTGTACATTAGGTTCAAGTCTGCTGAAAAAGACAGTGATTCATTTTTTGTAAGGTATTGGTAAACAAATTACTTTACCTGTCATCCTGATTTCCCTTGTCTACAAATTGTCAGCAGAAGAAACAAAACAGCTAATAGAGCAGTGAATTTGTGGCAGCCATTAAGTGCAGGAAATACTTCTCTTAATGTTCAAATGTTGCAGTGAAATGAGCCACATTCGATGAAATTAGGAGTTAATATTTTGTGTGCGAGTTTACGGCCCACAATATAAATCCTGTGAATCTGCGTTTACCTTTACAAAGCTGCAGTTGGAGAACCTCCTGACGAAGACAGCCTGAAATTGTGAATGGATGAACGGGCGAGAGACAGTGGAGAGTGAGAGAGTAGAAAACCAGAGAAAGGCAGAAAAGAATGGGACGGTTGATGGAGAGAGACATCATCCTGTTACATTGTTGTTTGTATGTGTTAAATGAGAACCACACACTTATAATCACATTTTGAGGGTTAAAAGATTATTGTGGTTTTGTCATTTAATTAAGGCCATCAATCAGATAATAATCAGATGCTTATCTCGTTAAATTTAATTCTGTGGACCATTTCCGGCAAATCAATAACATCTCCATGGAGACAAGCAGGTGGCAGACCCTCCACTTAAGTGAACACAATCTAAAACATTTGTTACAGACGTGGCAGAAGGCAGCGTCAGGGTTCAAAGTATCACACCGCCATTTCAAGTCAAAGCCAGTTTACATTACGATGGGTTCATTCAATGCACATTTTGAAAATAATCCATCCCAGTGCTGATTTATTGATTTTTGTTCCATTTTATTTCATCTTTTCAAGAACAAAATAAAAAGTATTCAGTATTGATTTCATGAACACAAATACTGAAAGAAAATATTTAAATCAGTTCCATTTAACACAAGGTCATATTTCATGAGGCTTTTACAGACTGATGACGTGGATCAATGATCATTCATCATTGATGATTGGCTGGGACTGAATCTAGAATTAAATTCAAATTCAACTAATTACCCAACCCCATTTCACACCAATTACCCTTTTATGAATGGTAATTGGGTGGGTATAAGATTTACATGAAAGCATAATTAATTCTCATGAGGATTGTAAGACAAATAAGAGAACGTTTTGATGTGTAAAGACATCAGTTTATCTTGTATGAATAGAATACAGTGTTTAATCTGTTCATAGAGCTCTAGCCTATCAAAGGCTTTACGTGTAAATAGTTTAAAGTGATTTTTAAAGGGCATTAGTCATAAACATAACTGCTATTCAATGCAATTAAAACATAATATTTCAGAAAAAGTAATTTCATCAAAAGCAGTGGAAAAAAACTACTATACAAATAATTGTACATAATAGTTTTGTATCTTCTATTTGCACAGCGTTGCATTTCATTATCTTTATCTTGATTTTGAGGGCATATTTCTATTGAACTTTGCATTGTTACAACACTGGGATTTACCCACAGTGTGACATAGTGAGTGAAATATGTTGTGAGACCAATTTTTAATATGCCTCTAATATATTTGGTGTGTGAAAGCGTCGAAAGTGGATCCGGGGGAGATTTAATCATCACCTGCAGAGAATTTCAGATGGCCTTAAAACTTCACGTCATTTTGTTTCCTGTTCCTTCCCTCCGAATGAGGAAAAACATTCAGACAACCGTTTCACAGCTCAGTTCTGTGTATTAAAGTGCATATGACGAGTTAGAATACACATTTCTCTAAAACCTAGGGAGAATTTACTAAAAGAAACTTTTATTTTTGGACAATATTGAAGACGTTTCGAATTGTACCTCCTGGTTGAACATGAAAAGCAGAAATTCCACGTTACCTAGCAACCATATTGTAAACACGGACCAAATCATGTTAAAAATTACTCAATAGTTATGATTTGACAAATAATAATGCCTGACAACACCTTTATTTTGTTAAATAATTGTTTGAACAGTCAGAAAAAAGCGTATAAATTGTCCCTGCATAGCCAATGGAATGTCGCTCAATGATGACATCACTGTCAGGGAATACTCAACTCTACTTTATGTAAATTTCAACTTTTAATTTCCAATGTTTCTTCACAAACTGAAACTTGACTGATAAACCTTTTACCACGGGCTCTACCCCACCACCAAATCAAGTAATAAATATAAAAACAGAAGACGCGGTCATATGCACTTTAAACCCAACGTCTCGTCCCACGCACACTCGTTCCCGCGTGGTTTTATCCCATCTGGAGCGCTGTGCGTAAAAGTGTCCCGTCCGTGATCCACGTGTGCGCACTGAGCCCTCCCCCACCGCAAAACGTGAGCAGCAGCAGCAGCAGCACACGGCCCCGGGATTATGCCATGTGTTCGGCTGTCAAAACCACCAGCTACTTCACAATAGCCCCACAAAACCTGTCGTAAATGTCCGCGTCCAAACTGCCCCGGTGGTGTGGCGCGGGGTCAGGGCAAGTTCATAAGGCGTGACCTCTTGGCTAAAGATAACATAACGTCCATATTTAACCCAAACAATCGTGCACTTGTAGAATGTAGCGTGTGCTTTGCAATAATACCAATGTTTACGACGTGTTCATTCAAATGACGTCTTGGTCAATAAAACCAACTTTACGCAAACAGCAAAACATGCAAAACGTTGCGCACACAACTCCGGCATACTCATCTTGTATTATAGACGATTCATGTAATAATTTAAGAGCTCTCAAAGGAAGTTTTAGCGCCAAGTAAGTTTGACAATGTTATTTTTAGACTAAAATATGCTTACCAGGCTTCCCCGAACCACGCTTGCCCTTTTTACTCCGCGGCATCTTGTCAGTTGTGGATGAAGGCTATCCAAAAATACACCGTTTTAGCAGTCTGTTTTTAGTCCTATTAAGGTTGACAGCTTCCGAGAAGGGGACGGCAACGAGTAGCCACTTGGTCTCCGTGATTTCCACACAGATTTGTCCGGGAAAAGTGACGAAAGTGTGCGCAAATCCACGCGTGTCCAGGCTTTAGCGCGGACGGTGGCTAGCGCACGGCTAACTCGTAAACTCCTGTACAATGCTCCTTATAGATCAGCCTCAAATGTAAGTTTCCTGTTGAGGTCAAACTGGTAAATTCCACCGGTACAACGCGGTATTATCTGTGGTTGTCCCCGGGAAGTCTGTATCTGATTCCAGGCTGAGATAAAGAGTTTTTTTGGCAGTGTTTTGGACGGAGTTCAGAACATGCTGCAGTCTCGGAGCGCACCATCTTCTTCTGCTAACAACACGCTTCTTCGTTTGTTTTCCAATGGCTTTCCGAAGACTCTTTGGCTGGTGCAGACGACGCCACCCAGTGTTGAACCAGAAAACTGCCACCTTCAATAATGAAGTGAGCAGATAAGAAGTCTGTGACAAAGCGTGATAATGAGGGACTGCTGATGGTATCAAAGATATATAGTATTGAATATAAATGTATTTTGTGTGTACGTTAATTATGTTGTACATTAGAAAAAACATAAGTCACATTTAGTCATTAAAATTTTAAAATCTGAGGCCACAAATAATTAACGTTATTAATTAACATTATCGAAAATCTGCTTTTTCACCAGCAGATTTCTTTGCATGATGCTGAATTATAGTTTTTATAGATCCTGTACTGCATGTAAATGATAATATTGAAACAAAATTTTAAAAATCCATTAAAAACGAAAGTACTCCACAATATAATTCATTGTGTCCTCAAAACAGTAGGTCTACGTGTGCATTTGAGTTACAGTTGTTTACTTTTGAACATTTTGCATTTTTGAGAGTCAACCAAAAATAAATGAAGGTAGATGGGTTGATTTAAATTTTTTTATTATTAAAATATTTAAAAACTACAAACTTCTTTATCTTCTCAGAGGTTTAAATTGCCGTCTATGTTACAGTATAATTTGTACCATAGCAAATCAGAAAAGTCCTCTTAACATAAGTAATTTCAAATTAGTTCATAATTAGTACGACACGTTCTTGTTTGTGCATGAAAAAATAGAATTTTCAAATACAAAATAACTTGAGACATATTGGAATTGATTCACAGTTAAGACAAAATAGTTTTGTTGCTGATGATTTGGAAATATTTGGAATAACTGTGTTTTGGTCTCCCTTTGATAACCTGAGTATATTTTGCCCATGACAATGTAGAGTTTAAATATAATCAAGAGAAAATATTCCCACATACGCAACTGTCCAACGTTTCAGATATGTAATTTATGTTCGAATAAACTCACAATTTACAAGTTTGACAGTGTGCGAGAATCATTTCTGTTGATGTATTTCACCCTGTCCAATGCGCAAGCTTTAAGAAATCGATGTGAGAAGTTTTCATTCGTAGAGTTAAAATGTATAAAATAAAATGTTGCCTTTGCATTTGTTACATAGAGAAAATCTAATCTGAAAGGCATGATTTTGTACTCAAATTCAGTGGTTAATATCCTCCACAAGTGCTGAACTCAAATGTATAAATGATCCTGTTACAGTGTGGGCCTTTCACCTTCATCGTGGCCCACCCTGAAGACCTAAGCACCAGTTGGATACATTAAAAACAGAAAACTTCAGTGTAAACATCTCAAAAATGATGAGATTAGATGGACTTTCTCCCCCCCGTCTGTCGAAACATCTCCTCCGTTTTATCCGGTGTAGTAGTTAGTTGGCACGAAGGGCATTTTGCTGATTGTGGCTGGCACCGCCTTCTTCCGGACCTCCACCTGGATCTGGGTCCCATTCTTGGAGAAGGCCGCGTCCACGTAACCCATGGCGACGTTCTTCTTCAGGCAGGGGGAGGGGCAGCCGCTTGTCACCTCACCTAGGGCATGGTCCGTGGTCAGTGTGGAAGATTGCGACTATTCGGCTGCAACATATTTACATCGAGTTGTGTTCTTTTACCAATAACGTTCCCCTCAGCGCTGAGTATGGGCGTGTGCTGCCGGACCGGGGGACCAGTGGAGACCAAACCCACTCGCTTCCTCTGAGTTTTATTCTTAATCTGAGGAACAATGACGTCTGCTCCGGGAAAGTCTCTGTTCTGACGGCGCCGCTTCCCTACAGAGAAAAAAAACAAGACAAAGTGGTGAGACTAAAGTGAGGCTCCGTGGGTAACTTTTCAGAAATAGTACAACTTCTGAAGGATGGATTTTATTGATCCACTTTTGCTACTTTTTGTTTTTTGTAGACTGCATCATCCAATTCTTCCGTTGAAATTGTATGATTTTATTTATCAATGTAAATTAAACGTGACATTTATTATATTATATTATATTATATTGATTCTCTCTGATTCGCTCTGAAAAGTTCTGGTTTAGCCCACCCCCTAGCCCCGCCCGCCGCTCTGTACTTGTAATTATTTATGAAAAATTGTGTCAAACAAACATTAAACATTAAATAGCAAATTTGTAAATAAAACACTAAATACGTGTAACAATTGAACAAAAATCCACTGCTACAGTCAAATGCCACGACGGAGAGGATCCGGTTCAGAAGTTTGGAACAGGAAGTCAATGGACCGGTCTCAAATATGAAGTTGTTTTATATTAATATTGTGTTTCACATTTCTGGGCAGGAAAACTCCCACACGTGCGATCACCGACAAGAGCGCCCTCCATTGGTCATGACATGTCATCATTATTACCAATGGTCCAGACGAGTGTTGCCTCTACAGGTGTGGTGGTCTCGTCGATGTCGTTGCCGTAGAGACAGAGTCCTGCCTCCAGCCGCAGACTGTCCCTGGCTCCGAGCCCGGCTAACTTCACCTCCGGGTTGGACAGCAGCCTCTCTGTGAGCTCCACCACACGAGCAGTGGGCACCGAGATCTGGGACAGGAAGAAGAGGAACGCAACCACACATCACTCTCGCTCTAGTGGTTAGAGCAGTAGCATTAATGATAGTAGCAGTAGGTGTAGTAGTAGTAGTAGAAGTAGAAGTAGTTTTAGTCGTAGCTTACCTCCACTCCATCCTCCCCCGTGTACCCACAGCGGGTGATTCTACAGGGGACTCCAAACGCAGAGGTCAGGACTGAGAACATGAACGGGAGTTTCTTTAAGTCCTCCTTCAGTCCCTCTTGAAGCACACGGCTCATGGACGGGCCTGGGCACACAGAAGGAAAGCATGACAGAAGGTAACTGTGGCTCACTTAAAAAGAATCAATACGTCTATACAAACCTTGTACGGCGATCAGTGCATCGTCTAAAAACTCCAGATCCACATCGAAACCTGCAGCTTTGAATTCTGACAGTTTGGCCTGCAACACAACACATGAGTCAAACGTCTTTTCACATTTAAAAAGGAGAAACATTAGGCTGTTTTCAGGTACTTAGTATTGAAGTACAACACAAGTAGATCATGATTTTACATTTTGTTCATTGTAAATCGCAATATTGCTTCATATTGACTCTTCACCGTCACAAGCAGAAGATTGTCATTTACATATTTTATTTTTGGCTACGTGACATTTTAGAAGTGTAGGGTGGGGATAGAGGTGGGGATAGAGGTGGGGGTGGGGATAGAGGGTAGATGAAAACAGGATTTTTTTGAAGCACTCGAGCCTTAGCTGCAGGACAATGCAGGATTAACTCAAACATGCAGGAGTCAATCAAAATACAGCTTTGAGTAAACGCCGTTGTGACGAGGTTAACAGATCATTAAAGTTGATTTTGGATGATCCGTCCCCTTTAACATACAGTATGTGGCGTTAAAGGGGACGTACGGCGCGCGGCGTTAAAGGGGACGTACGGCGCGCGGCGTTAAAGGGGACGTACGGCGCGCGGCGTTAAAGGGGACGTACGGCGCGCGGCGTTAAAGGGCACGTACGGCGCGCGGCGTTAAAGGGGACGTACGGCGCGCGGCGTTAAAGGGCACGTACGGCGCGCAGCGTTACCTTCATGTGGGCAGAGTCCTTGTCGGCGCAGCCTGCATTAGACACCACATACAGGTAGCTCAGGTCTGTTTTAGTCACTATGAGGTCATCCATGATCCCACCTTTATCGTTGGTGAAGAGAGACAGAGTTCCCTGAAAGAAACACAGTTTGAATTCACTTTCACCACTGAATGATGCACCACACTGACATATTATATCAGACCTGGTTGTCTTTGAGTTCAGCGATGTCCGCGACGACCAGAGACTCCATGAACTTCACTCGGTCTTTGCCGTGGACTTTGGTCTTTGGACAAAAAACAATTAAACTTTATTATGATGTAAATTAAATGAAAATGTTTTCAGTTTAATGTTTTTATCCCCAAACTGGGACTGTGAGAAGCAAATGGTGCCAGCAAAAAAATGTAACACGTTTTTCTTAAAATGTCAAAAAAATGCATTTATATTTAATCATATTTTGTTTAATTTAAAATTTAAGGCCAAATTATGAGTCAGGCTTGCTCACACTGAGGATTTAAGGTTTTTTTGAGCATTTAAAAACACCTCATTAAATGATTACTTTTATTTTTGTAGATTTACTTGCTGAAATATTACAGCTTTGATATTTATAGTAACAGCATTTTTTGCACTGTGTGATTGAAAGAGACTAAGAGATTCCTTTGTTTAGTTTTGTTGTCATTTTTGTTTGCCCGTGCAGAAAAATACAAAAAAAACCGCAGTGTTTCTCAAAGCTCTTGAGACAAACGTTTGCAAAAGCCCTCGTTTGTTTACCTGGAGCATGTGGCTGACGTCGAAGAGCGAGCAGTGCTGCCGGGTGTGCATGTGCGAGCTGATGTGACTGTCCGTGTACTGCACCGGCATGCTCCAGCCCGCAAACTCCACCATCTTCCCCCCGCTCGCCCGGTGGAACTCAAACAGGGGCGTCTTCCTCTGCGCCACCTGGAGGACGACAAGTGCACTGAGGTTAAGACGAGCAGGACAGTAGCAGTGATCACAAACCTCTGTGTTAAATACGATATTAAATGCTAAAGAGCAGCAGCACAAGACTTCACCAAATGCAATAACCGTTACTGCAGTTGTGGTAGTAAATAATAGTGAAAGTTCTCTGTAGAAGTAGTCAACTAAATATTCCCCAGTACTAGGGCTCTGGTCGATTACATTAATTCTTGGTTGACTAAAGACATGCCGATCGATCTTTGTGCAGAGATCTTTATGCTTACGACCCAAAGGGCATTCAAAAAACTACAATTGCATGGGTATTAATGCAGAAAAAAGTACTAGGAAACTATGTATTTATGTATAAAGACAGAGTAATTTTGTGAATCATGAGTTTAATCTGCCTTTTTACATATAAATACCCCCCAAAATATAGACATTTCTGCTAACTCACTCCATCATGTTTGCCGTTTTCCCATTTAAATCCTTATAATCTAAATAAAAGGATTAAATCGACTAAATTTCAGTCGACTAAAACCCCATCGACCGATTAATCGACCAAACGACTGAGGACAGACGGCCCCACCCAGTTCGAGTTCATACATTAGCAGCGGCGATAGCACGGCCGATAAGCGAGCGCTCACAGTTCGATATTATCGCGATATTCATTTCGATATCTTCTTGGGAAGTGCAGAAATACAACCGTTTCCTTTCAAAAACGCCCCGACGAGCCCTTTGCGCGAAGCATCGCCGTCATACTCCAAATAACTAAGAAATAAAAGTGTTATTTCTTCATGTTGCCTGCAGTAGTAGAGGTGGCAGCAGTTTTCACAGTTAAATATATACACTCAAATCAATAAGAATTAAAAGTATGACAGCTTGCTCAGGGCTAACGACCGCAGGACCGATCAAGAGCCAAGTTATTTAAATAATTGTACATTTAAACCGTTTTACATGTGTTTTTTGGACTGTTTGGACAGACACACTGCATTATTAGGACCACAAAAATACCATTCATTTAAAACCTTTAATCTATGTTTTCTATCACCCTGTTTTTGCATCATTTCCCGTTAGAATGTTGTTGCTTTTCCACTCGTAAAAGATGGCTGCATATCATAAGTCATTGGTTAGTTAGCACTTAGCTGGTTAGCCTGTTTCGTGCCTTTGAACGCTTAATATTTGTATTAGCGTTCCCTTCCGACATTACAAATAGCATCAAACTGAACTCGAGGATGCATTTATCTATTCAAACTAACAAACGGTGTCATATTTAACTGCATGTACCGGTAATAACTGTGTTTTACGACGAGGCCCGCGTCTTTTTTTTATATCATTCTATTATATTGTCGTTTCATGTTGCACCTTTTCACCGAATAAAGTTCCCAGTTTGTGAATCGTGTTTCCATTCACCGACAAAAGGCAATACAAAAAAATTCTGATTCTGAGGAAGATTAGTCATCGTCAAGACGCTGTTGTAACTGAAATAGGGATGTACCCGCTGCTATTGTGGAAGTGCAAATGCTTAGTTAGTTTTTGTAGTTAGTTTTGCTCCATTTGTCCCAACTCGTTCAGGGGAAATTATTGACAGTGTGCGCTATTAATTATCATGTTACAGGTCTTTTTTTTTTTTTTTTTTAAACTGTGAAGATAACAACGCCAACCGTATCAGTGCTTGTAGTAAATCAGCCTTTATATCATACCGTCTGACTCCTGTACAGCTCAACTTTGACCTTTGAACCCGAGAGAGAGGGGCTTATCGCAGGAATACAAGGGCAGTGCATCATGGGATACGTTACAAGTCCAAAGTCAGCGTTTAATAGGAGACCACAGTCCAAGGAGGAACGGCAAAAGTCCACATAATTACACATTCTAAAACGGTTACATGATGTGTCGAAATGTAATCGTTGTCATGGTGAAAAATGTGCACAAAATGAATGAATGAACTCGTGGTTTTTAATTGAAATCGGTGATGTAGAAGACGGACAGATGTTACGCTGACCTCCTGCTGCTGCTGTGACTGTGCAAGTGTGAATAATCAAATAACACGGCAGTTTCAATCTAGAGACAACCATCAAATTACGTAAATGTTGTGTAGTTATTGTTACAGAAGGCTAAATATATACGGCAATTTTGGTCTGAACTTGGGCAATTTATAGCCTAACTGTGGCACGTGTCAGATCTACATTTTGAACTGACAAAATGTAAAAATTCCCATTCACAAAATTCGTATTACTGATTTGAAATGACAAACTGTTCCATTCTGCGACCCCAAACTGTCCTCTCTGTGTGTGGCTGTGTGATTGGGGCATTGGCACAGTTTGGCTGCCACACCTTTGCTAGTCTGCCCCAGGGCACATGTAGAATGGAAGCATGCCCACCACAGTGTGCCTAAAGTGTCAATGTAAAGTGTTTTGAACAAGATGGATGTCAAGCCCAAGTTTCTGCACATGCAACACCAAGTTCAAAACAACAGCCAATCAGACAGTGTTTTGGAGTTGACTTTGACATTTGGCAGATAGAAAAAGCCATTTGAAATAAAATACTTTTTTGAAATGTCTGTTTTACTTTTTGGATGATCAGACCAAAGTTCCCCCCCGCTCATCCCCGGGGCATTTACCCGGGCGAGAGTGCGCTCACCTCGGCCGCAGATGACGCCTCTCTCCGGGGATGTGTCTGGAGCGACCCCCGCAGCACGAGCCCCAGGCCCCGGGTCCCGCGTGCACTCCGGGCCCACATGTCGCGTGCAGCAGCTGAACGTGTCTCGCGCGGAGCTGGACGTAAACCGCTGTCGTTTCTCCAGAGTTCACTCCTCCCGTTTCTGCTGCCGCTTTCCTCACAAACACATGAGCACGGGCCGGGGATTCTGGGAAATGGAGTCTGGAGAGGCCGGAGCGCATTTTAAAGACACATTGATATACTTTTACAATCACTACGACGGAGTATAAGGGCCAACCCAAATAAAAAATGCGGAGCACTACGAGAATAAACTCGTAAAATAACGAGAATAAAGTTGTAGTCAAAATGGCTTGGATGAGTTAAAAGTTAACGCTAAAGCCTACAATAGATATCGAACTTTATAATGCGGACCTTTTAGACATCACAAACAATCATTCCCCCCCGTGCAGTGCCCCCATGTCCTTCTGGTTGAGGGTCTGCGTGCGGAGCTCAGCTCCTGGACACTGGGCAGGACTGACCGCGCTCAGAGCCACAGCCGCAGGTGAGGGAGTCTGGGACGATTTTCGCCAATAATCTGCTCCCTCGACTTCGGCCACATTCATCCCTTCTAAACTTTGTATAAAGTCACCGTTCATATGAGTTATTTGTGCGCTTAGGTTTTACAAACACAGCACTACGGGCTTGTGGAGCCGTGTGCACTGCGCCAGGAGCCAGAGCTCCAGACCCTGTACCGCGGGTCTGGGGCCAGTGCTCCAGACCCTGCACCGCGGGTCTGGGGCCAGTGCTCCAGACCCTGTACCGCGGGCCTGGGGCCAGAGCTGTTTGTGAATGATGCGTAACAGGAAAGGTGCTGCTGAACTGCAGTGTTCGATCTGTCTCGCTTTGATGTAGTTCTAAGATGTTTACTCTTCCAAGCCCACTCGTTTGCGTCCTGGACGTCACGTTGACACCGGCCCCTAAACGTTTAAATGTCGATTTTATTTTGACTACGACTTTATTCTCGTGAATTTACGACTTTATTCCTTTTGGGGGGGTTGGCCCTTATACTCCGTCGTACAATTACAATAGCACATAAAAGGAAAAAAGACAATTATAAATGACCAAATAATGTGTAGGCAATGGCTTTTGGCTACTATACATGCAAAGTCAATCAATCAATCAATCAATTGCCTAACATGAATGCAAAACTAAACAAACAAACAATTAAATTCATTCATTCATTTTCCCCCACTTGTTCCCGTTAGGGTTTGTGGGTGACTGGAGCCTATCCCAGTGACTTTGGGCCTTAATATTAAATCAATGAATACAATTACTTATATTATCACAGGCACATGTGTTTTATGGTTTCAATGTACTCATATTTGCAGGTTATAGATTTCAATGAGTACAATAAAAGACATAGTGTGTCCTTACGGTGAGTGCACTTATCACCACTAAACTGACTTGCACTTGGCCTGGAGGAGGCTCCTCCTGCTAGTTTCCATGGAAATGTTGTTCCTTTAACAACTTTCCACCTCCAGAAAGTTACATACTGTAACTTTAAAGACAGGACAACTGAAATGCAGCTAATGCAAAATAATAGCCTGACAAAAGATGGTCAGTTTAGTAAACACATCCATGTCTCATTAGACTCTATTTTACATATTTGGCTCATTTGGTTTTCTCATGTGGGGTAACCCCGGGTCACCTCCTGTGGACCCATTCCCACATTGATTTCCCAGCACTATCCTATTTTTTCCTTTCTCTCTCTCTTTACTGACTCATGCTTGGGCCTTGTCTCTAATAATATCCCATGCACCCTGCTATTTCAGTCCCGTCTCCAGCAGAGGGTCCAGGGACACCAGTTGCTTTCAGACCACCAGCAAAACAACACGCTTCACTGCTTTACCAGTACTTTACTTATCCATTTCAAGAACTAAATCCGTCACTTTTCCCCTGAATTCTTCGCTGAGCACAAATTCATATTGAAGTCCTTTTGTTTTTGGAGAAGCGAGGACGCCTTGACTTGTGTTTACGGTAAGTGTCCGTCACATGTCCATTCATTCTCTGTCGTGATTAAGGCTGGTTCTTTGGCCACAGTGTAAACTGTAAACAAATACTGGGCACATTCTAATAATAGAACTGATAAGACGGCTGTTTAGCCTTCAGTAAATGACTGTGGTTATAATTGCCAAAATGCCCTCCAAAGTTTTTGTCACTCAAATGGGACTTTTCATTTTGTTTAATTCTGTAAAATGTGAGAACGTTCTTAAAACATAATTCAGTTTGGACTTTATGAAACTACCATCAACAATTTTAAATAATGAATATTATAAATCAAAAACTTAAGTACCAACTGTCCCCCAACTCAACTCAAACTTTCTGTGTTTCCGAACTGTGTTATTGTTTCACTCAATGATAGAAATAAAAAGCCCACCAGGAACAGTCCCATCCCTCTGTTTGTATGTCCTTCATGTAGTTCTCTGTGTTCTCTTGGCTTCAACTCAACGTCCAAATCCAGCATGTGTGTAATAGTGACGCCTTCAAAAAATATTAACCGTCATCGTCAGTTGGCCCTGAGGTACACCCCTAATTTGGTCCGTCATGGGCATGAACAACAAGAAGACGTTTCAACTCTTCTCCTCAAGTTGTATGTGTCTTCAGCGTGCTTTATTTCTAACACTGTTCATAATCGCATTCATCCTGGTTTGACAAATATAAGTTGAGCTAATGTTTGAAATGTTGTTTTGCACTGTTGCACAATGTTTTGGTACTGACAGAGTTGATTGTAAAAAAAAGACAATATAAAAAGTGTTTTCCTGGGTCAGGAATTTGGGATTCTGAAATGAGAAGTGGAGATTCCGACTGCGTTCAGGTGCATTTTCTCTCGGAAAGTCAGGATTTTTATGTGAGCAGTAATAAAATGGAGTCAGGCCTATATTCCCCGGTACCTACTGTATGTTCCCCAGTACCGGTGTTCCCCAGTGCCGCTATTCACACCGGCGAATACCGGTTCCTCCAAACATGAAAGGTACGGATGTTCTCCCTGGCTCTGCTACACCGGGCCGTGGACCTTTGACCCACAGGTCAAACGGCTCAGGGCTTTGGAACACTTACTGATTACCTCTATTAAACGCTGTTAAAGAGTGGGCTCTGTGATTTTATTTAGTGCGTTCCTTATTTTTCTAAAGCTAAACTTTAGCTAGCTAGTTGTTTTGGAAAATATGCTGCTTTTTTGTATTTAAGATAGCTAACGTCACATCTGAATTGAACAGATCTTTTGGCCCAAATAAGTCCAACTGACAGTAAAACTCTAAATGTTGTAATATTTAGTCAAAGAGATAAAATGTTTAGGATAAATTAGTAAATCTCCTTGCACCAGGTGATGTCATGCGCAGAAGTCATGCAGATTTTTGGCCCGTAGGTTTTATCTGACAAGACTGTGGAATGGGGATGAGAGAGGGAAGGACATTCAACAAAATGTTGGAGCTGGAATTGAACACATGACGCTGTGGCTGCACATGAAGTCTACAAAAGACAATGAGTCTTTTGTAGATGAGTATAACAAATGATATTTTGCAGAATATGTTTTAATTAGTCATTATCCTAAAACAACTTTATTCATCTTGTATTACAGTAATTTACAAGGCCTCAAAGCAACCGCCTGGGCTGCCTGAAACCACAAAATCACTTTCCAGGTTACTGTCTTTTAAGTCGCACTGGCCAGTTGCACCACTGGAGCATGACATGACTCTTGAAGGAAATGTAAGATCTTACCAAAGAGCTCACTGAACAGAATCGAGATGCACCTGAATGTGACAAGTGGGACAAAAACATGGCTTCTATAAATGCGGGCTGCATAACTACACAATTATTAGTCAGTGTTTCTCTATGTGGAATCCAGACGTCCTTTAGCTGGTGCTTGAGTTGCATTAGATTCAGCTCAACATCTAAATTGATTGCCCATGTTTAAGAATGGGTTAAATACAAGTAACTCTTCATCCCAGTCATGTGAAACATTGTCAGCTCTCACACTAACTCTGTTTTTGTGTTGTTTTTTGCATTCTTCAGAGCCTATAGTGTTAAGCAGCTGTGTCGGGCCCTGAAGCCACCAGAAGGGCCCCAAGAGCGCTTAACGTTGTAAAGCAAATGATTTTAGCCTACTGAATAATGTTGAATTTTCTCAGAAAACAGACAAAAATATCTAGCATTTTGGGAAAAAAAAAGTCCGGGAGGACCCCTACACTTCTCTGTCCAATGCAGGTCCAATGTTGTTGTGGTTGTTTTTAGCCCCTAAAACGTATTTTTCCCCCCTTAGTATTTGGACATGGAATCGCTTTGTGGTTGCACTGTAGGAGAAATGAGAAGCCAGGGGCGGTTGCAAAGGAGGGCGGTGCGTGTCGGGGCAAGGGCCTTTATCGCCACTTAATTGTATTTGATGTTGGTGATACAAACAGTTAGTGGGTGGGATTCATCAATGGTTGAGCTTGAGTGGCAGTTAAGTGGCGAAGGCCCCCAAGGCAAACTTTGGTTAGGGCCTCTTGAAGGCTTGGGCCGGCACTGGCATTGATTATAACCAGGGCACTCTTATCTACTGTGGTCCATGTGACCCCTCAGTGGACCACCAGGTGAGGCTCGAACTCACGACCTCAGCATCACTCTGCAGGTTACGGTCTTATAAGTACAGCCCACAACACAACAAAAATGTACAACTAATGACTATTGACCGTTATTTCACAGAATGTGCATTTCGTATGGAGTTCTCTAATTTCTCAAAGACTAATCAAGGAAGGAGAAACTTTCCACCCAAGTGAGATCCCACCTCTATCGCAGTGTTTCAGTTACCCGAACCCACCACTCTGATGAGATGGTTTGGACAGAGGTGGGAAAGTGCCTGAACACGGGGGGCAGAGGAAGACCAAAGGGGAGATTAATGGACAAGAGGATGTGAAGTTAGTTGGTGTAGCAGGTGAGATGGTGCAGAGGATTCACTGTGGACACTTGTGAAAGATCTTCTTGTCTGTGTTCAGCCCAGTGGAGATGTCCCGGCCTCCCTCTTCCCAGACGACTCCTCAGTTCTACAGAGTGAGCGAGAGAGACCTGACGGAGATAGAGCTGCATTCTGTGGACTCCATCAACGACCTGCACCGCACCCATCCAGACCACAACCACAAAGGTACACAAAACAGAAGTTATAGCTCTATTTTGATTAAAAAATATATTCAAATGTTCAAATGTACCAAATAGTTCTTTTGTCTAGCACGTCTTGTCTTTTTTCTTGTCTTTTTCTGTATTTTGTTGTCTTTGTCTGTACATGTGAATAGTTTTTTTCTTGAATTAAATAATAATAAATAAAACAAATCTATTTAATTACTTTCTAAAAAAAAATAAAAATACTTGAGAGTTATGGGTAAAAGTGCAAAATGTACTTGCTTAAAATAATAAAAATATAATAAAAAAAATACAACATACACTCATTTATAGGGCTGGGATGATACGCTTTTGTCACAATACGATACAATCACAATATATAGGGCCCGATACAATATATATTGTGAATTCAATATTTTGCGATAAACAATACTGCAATGCTTCACCTACAAAAAAATTTAAAAATATGACACATTTTTATGACTTAATCAGTCCCAAAGCTGCAAGGAACAATTCTGACGCTTTGCCTGTAACTTTAGCAAACGCACATGTAAGTACGTATGTAAGATTAAACCACATGAAAGCCAAGTTGTTTTACTATGATTATGTCATAGTGTTTGGCAGATTGTGTAGTTAGTTTTACTCTCTAGTCCATGTCACTATCACTGTGAAAGCAGTGAAGCGCCGCAGCGTGATGTTTTTAACGTATTGTGATGCATGTGGTCCAATGAGACACGAGACAAAACTGAGACCACTTTATAATAACTACACTTATTCCTGTTTTAGTAAAGAATGAACAAAAACTGTATTTATAAATGAACAAATAGATTATCAAGAATGATTCCGGTTCAACATTGACTTAACTAACACCCTTATTCCCAATCCTAACCCTAACCTTAATCAAGTAGTTACTAAACCTTAATCATGCTCAATAAACGATATGCTGTTTATTTATTAAGTCTTTGTTTATGCTTTGTTAAGGCAAATTAAGGTGTATTTGTAATAAAGTGTACCCAAAACCATGTGACTATATTGCAACATAACCCCTTCAGGGACAACAAGCCTTTACCTGTAGATAAACCCAAATAAAAGCTGGCTCAAACCCCAATAGTAAAGGAATGCTTATTTTGTGGCGTGATGTATTTCTGTTCTCTCACAGTAAGGCCTCCTCGTCCCGCCTACGCCCCGTCTCCAAATGGAAACCTGCCCTACTTCGACGCCTTGGCTGTCAATCAAAACGTCTCGACCGGTCAGCTCATGGCAGAGGCGGCTCCAGGACATGTTCACGCCCACTTCGTCCCGGGCCTACGCCCTGGGCTGTGCCATCGTCACTCTGCTGCTGCTCACCGTGTTGCTCATTTTCTACTTCTTAGGTACATTTGTTGTATTGTTTGTTGTTTTGATCATGTTGTTAATGTCGTTAGGCGGCTGATGGTTTTGCTGCTGCGGTGGCAATGACTCTTATTACCACATTCAGGACTTTTTAAGCTTTATATAACCAGAAACATACCTGGAGAAGTAGCTGTTTATGAGGCCGTGTTCCCTGAGCACTCAGAAATACTCCTGATGCGTTACAGGAGGAAATCTGTAGGACGTCCGTGCTGTTTTTAAAGCCATCACCGGACTTGTTCTGAGGTCAAACTGAGTTCACAAGCATTCTCGTTGCCCAAGGGCTTATTTTATTTATTTTCTCATTGTTCATTCCTACTGCTGACACCAGAGTGCGCTCCAACACCCAAATACCTCATGAAGGTGTTTTTTCAAACATCCAAACAGAGATGATAAGAAAATGTCAAATATGAAGCTCAAAGCGACCGAAGCATGTTTAAAGCCAATTAAAGCCACAAGTATCATATTGTGTCCACTTTCGTATTGTGTCCACTTTCATATTGTGTCCACTTTAGTATTGTGTCCACTTTCGTATTGTGTCCACTTTAATATTGTGTCCACTTTAGTATTGTGTCCACTTTCGTATTGTGTCCACTTTAGTATTGTGTCCACTTTCGTATTGTGTCCACGTTCATATTGTGTCCACTTTCGTATTGTGTCCACTTTCGTATTGTGTCCACTTTCGTATTGTGTCCACTTTCGTATTGTGTCCACTTTCGTATTGTGTCCACTTTCGTATTGTGTCCACTTTCGTATTGTGTCCACTTTAGTATTGTGTCCACTTTCGTATTGTGTCCACTTTAGTATTGTGTCCACTTTAGTATTGTGTCCACTTTAATATTGTGTCCACTTTCGTATTGTGTCCACTTTCGTATTGTGTCCACGTTCATATTGTGTCCACTTTAATATTGTGTCCACTTTCATATTGTGTCCACTTTAATTGGGAGCAGCACATACAAATACAGGCTCTGGGTTTGATTGTGAATGTGTGGAAAAAGGATATCAAAAGCTTTATAATAACTGTATATTTGGTCTCCTCAGTCCAACAGGGCGGGGCTATCCGGACGCTGATAGAAGCGGTGAGAGAAAAGAAAACGGCGGCAGCAGAGCTGACTTTACTGATCCAGGAACTGCAAACTCTGAGACACAACCTCACGGCCCTGACTGCGACATCATGACTTCTCTCTGGGTTTGGGGTGGAAATGTTTTGCGTCGTCTCTGGTCCGGATCAAACTTTACTTATGTCTCATTTATAGACAGAACAGAAATTGAACTATGGAATTCCAAATATATGACGCAAGTGTGTGTTTTTGTAAATAAAGCTGCTCACTGGTTTGAAGCATTGTTAACATGTACAAATGGTCTATTCGGATATTTAAAAAAAAAAAATAAGGGAAAAAATATTCCATCAAATTCCTTTATTGCATATTTGTAAACGGATCACAGTGTTTGGATCTTTAAATAAGGCACATTCACAGTCACAGTTGAGTTTTCAAGTTTAGGACAGAGAACATTGCTCCAAATACACACATCCACAAAGCCGCTTGGGTCTTTCTTCTGCTTTTCCATTCATCACATGATTTTAAAAAGGAGAGTTGGGTCTCAAAATGTAGTTAGCAGATCAAAGCCTAAATGTCTGTGAAATAAAAAAATAAAACATTTAAAGTTATCTCCAATACAATGTTTAGGGACAGAAAATTGTCAAAATATTATATTGGAATACCACAACTATAGACCTACGTTTAAAAAAATATATGTTCAGATAATTTAAAAGACTTCTTTGACGTTCTAGAACAAGCAGAGAGCACGTTCCACTGTGTCATGGCTCAAACACAATAAACTGGCCCTGAAATGGCCTGTTTTTGTATACATTTGTTTAGTGCAATTATTTGAAAAAGGATTATACAAGAAATGCAACTAATGGTCAAATAATGACACCAAATCACAAATGTTACTGTTTGAACAAAACTGCTCTGAGCAGAGCAACAACCATTTGGACCACATTCCTGCAGACATTATTTAAAACATCTAAAGTGTCATGTGGGATCTAAAATGTACAAGTAAAAGTGCACTGACCTGTGACTGCACTTTTTGCATGGAAATGTGACTTTATCTCATGTAATGTAAAGATGAATTCATTATATTTGTGTGGTTGAAAGAAATAGATTTGTTTGATTTGTTTGCAAGGACCACAACTATCTGATTGCAAAGCTTCCCGCTAATGGGAGCCACATAAATAAATGATTAAATGTGCAGTGCGTAACTTTTCTAGAAGTGCTACTTGTCTCCATAGCAACATTATTGCTTTGCCTGGATGGACAGGTCAGATGTATAGAGGGGTGAGCTTTTTCACAGTGAGGATGCATGTGTTTCACATTCAAGGTTCAGCGCAAGATAGACATGTTTACTTCCAGAGTGTGGACCATTCCAGGCAAATCATCTCCACGGAGACAAAAAGTTAAGACTGAAAATGTTTTTAAAAGGCTGGTCTTTGTAAGCTCGTGCAATATTTGTAGATTGTGGAATTTTGTGTATAAAAGCGGAACACACTCTTTTAGGCAAAATGGTGAGTCAAACTAACCTTGAATCATGTGAAGAACTCAATCTGGTGTGAGGCAGGTTAGAGTCTAACAGGCACGTGTAAACATTATTACACTACTGGCAGGTTCTTAAAACTACTGTAAATGTAATTATCAAACAATCATTATTAAATGTCTTTGTGCATCCAAAAGATGGGCATCCCTTTGGCGTCTCTGTAAGGCGTTTCCGTTAGAGTTTGTACCACACACTTGGGGGAAGGTGATACAGGAGGAGGCGGTACAGGGCAAGATGGTGGCATTGGTGCAGAAGCAGGAAGTGGAGGTGGGGGCAGGACATTTGAAACAGGAAGTGGAGGCGGAGGGGGAACAGTAAAACATGGCAGATTTGGAAGTGGAGGAGGTATATTTTGACATATTGCATAGTCAGAATTTAAGTTTGAGCAATTTTCTGATGCGTTAGCTGGTTGGCTTGGCGATCGAGAAAATTTCAAGAGCATCTCCATTGGAACAAACGTCGTCATAGCGCCAGCGTTTTGCACCGGAGAGGACAGGACATACCCCATATGTTTGTAAAAATGCTGCTTATCATGAGTGGTTAAATAAAGCCGTTTGTATCCTCTAGTCTTCGCATATTGTTCAGTTTCTTGCATCAAAGCTCTGCCGTAGCCTTTACCTCGCTCCGCTTTGGACACGACAACCGATTCGACAAACAGGCTGTTGCTTTTGCCCACCACGCGGGACAATCGGGCATGTCCGAGAAGCTTTTCGGATTGGCTTTGGCCCTGGAGGAGGACGAGGCAGACGGGGAATTCGGAGCTGGATTTCTGTAGGCTGTGGACGCGAGCGGCTCTACTGCGCTTCCACTCCAAATTCACCAAATCGGCACACGGCACGAGCAGGTCCGGCCGGTGGTGGATGGGGACGGTGCCGAGCTTGGGCTGAGGTTGGGTAGATGCAGCAGAAGGGTCTGTCCTGCAAGAAAAATACAATAATAAGTGATTTCTAGAAAATCACTTTGCCACAACAATCGCTTTTAATACAGTCAAACTGGCAAAGTGAAGTGCCTTGCTCAAGGACACAATTGCAGTGTTTATTGTGGATATCAGGCATTAAACCACCAGTCTAGGGTTTAGTGTTTTGTTAAATGTTAAATGCCAGATAATTTCTTTTCACAAGTAGAACTCAAGACAGTATGAAAAAGGCACTCAAATTCAGGTTAACAATAGGACGTGCATCTTTAGTGAAACGCCACAAATCACATGTTTGAAGACAGTGAGGTAAACACTTCAAACAGGCGAAGGGAGGAGTGAAGGAGGCTTGTTTGGAAAGAAA
Source organism: Chaenogobius annularis (assembly GCA_015082035.1). Taxonomy (NCBI): domain Eukaryota; kingdom Metazoa; phylum Chordata; class Actinopteri; order Gobiiformes; family Gobiidae; genus Chaenogobius; species Chaenogobius annularis. Next base: position 108,312 of record BJKM01000571.1, on the reverse strand, counting down.
GAAAACGTTTCTTTAAATAAAATGGTAGTTTGAGATACAACCTCCACCCGGTGTACAATAGCCTCACAAGACCTAGGCAGAATCCAACCAGTCAAATTCTGAGACTCTGAGGTAGAGGTGGTCAGACCTCAATAGGCAAAACCACCCAAACTAAGTGTGAAACTGTACAACATGTAAATAAGCGTAGGGCAAGTTTCAGTTATAACCTCTCCCGTTGGGCAGGACCGATCAGGGAGCAGGAGAGTCAAAATATTGCTGCTCAATTTCCATCAGGTTGAAAATGACTTTCCAAAGGCAGTTAAACCGTTTTTTGATTTCCTGTGCCCAGATGACCAACTCTGAAAGCTTTTGTTCCATGTTTTTCCACATGAAGTAATAGGCCTACCAAGTTAAGTTTGAAGGGATCCCTTTTCTCAACATCATTTTTTTTTTCTCCATATGGCCAGATAAGGTTAGGTATATGAATATATTTATCTACATCTACATTTACACACCTTTTGGCGCACCCAGAAAGTGCCTCTATAAAACCCACTATTGAAAGGCTACATAGATCGATACTTGATTTGATTGATCCTGAAGGAAATTCAAGTTCAGCAGCAGAAACATTTTCAGTGCGTTTCCCAGTCACTTTTGCGTCTCCTCACATTATAAGCCTACTTAAGCCAGAAAACTTGCGCTTCTCTGAGTTCCTGATGAAAACCCCGTCTACCACGGCTCTTTCCAACTCTACTTCCAAAACAAACAGTCCTCTTGTGTTTTCCTGTGACTCACATTGTTCAACATGGATCCCGGCGTTTCCTCCTGGATTCACAGTTTGAGTTGACGCTATGTTACGCCCGCTGAGCTCTAAGAAAGTGCAGAAAAGGTCCATAAACGTGTAACGATCTCCATGAGGCAAACAGCGGAGTGACAGGCGCATGTGTGAGGAGCCGCCCGAGAGGAGGGACATCTGCTGGACCGGAATGGAACTGCATCACTTTTCATTCAAACAGCAGCAGCAGAGATCTAAAATGTATTTCCATCAGTCACAAAAGGCTTCACTCTGTTTACGTCTATTTGCAAGTTTATCTGCCTCAGCAAACTAATGAAAATATTCCTTATTTTGCAGAACTTTTAATAAAATTGTTTTAATAATTTCTGTACATATTTTTATTCGTAAAAATAGAAGTCTTTAAATAATGCAATACATTTAGTAATTGGGGATTAATACATTGATACTTAATTTGTCTTTACATTTTACACAAATCCAAATGTTGTTTATATTGTATTTTAATATTATGTAGTTTAATATCGGTGGTGGAAAGTAAAGCATTCAAGTAAAAGTACTGTGTGCAAATAAATGTTTCATGTTCATTTTGACCACATTTATGGCAACATCATAAAGAGTTTTGAGTTCAAGCAAGAGTTTTGATTCTTAGAATTGATTTGATTGACCTCAGTTGGGCAAATATCAGCACAATTCTTCATCAAAATATTCGTGAAATACATTTGTTTTACTCTTAAGGACATTTTTAAAGGTTGCTTCGACACTTTATGCACTACTTACACTGATTTGATCACTGCTTAATATAAAGTTAAACAATATTGACTGAAGTTTTTCCTTTTTAAGTTTTAACTCAATAAGTAACACAAGCTAATAAAGTGCTAAAAAAGAGAAAACGACAAAAACCACACAACTTTAAGAAAATGTCAGCTTTATTTTTTCATTTTAAATCCAGGACAAACTCATTTGAGGAGAATCAAGGAGAAAGTAGCACTAAGTTCATTAGACCTTACACTTTGTCAGAGATGGATGGTGGTGTGTCTCTCAACAAAAAAAAAAACAATGAAAATAAACAAAAATAAACAAATGAATATAATATTTGAACAATACATTAATAATAATTTGAATACAGTGAAGTGTGGTACGAGACTCACCAGCACTAACTCAATCAACGACAGAAGAGGAAGAAACGGAGCCTCCGGGAAACACTTTATTTAAATAATATTTTATCAAAGCTTTTTTTTGTATTTTATTTGAACTTTTTAAATCTTCATAAAACGTTTCTAAAACATCTCTTTTAGATTTTTATTTTTAAATTTTTACCTCTTTGTTGCTCCATTATGAGTAATGTTGTAGTGAAGACTAGATCAAACCTTCACGAGACAAGATTAAAACCAAGAAATAACTCATTAAATTGCTTATCACTAAATATTTTTAAACAGACTATTTTAATATCTATAAACTAGATATGTTTAGAGTTTTTAAAAAATACAACAATACTCATGTGATGAAGGAATATGGTTTAGTCAGTTTTGGTTCCAATCTCGACTCTTAAAAATCCAAATCCAGTCTTGAATACAACAGGACTTCTCTGGGTCAGTTTTTGCAGGTGGCCAGTGTACGTGTGTGTGTGTGTGTGTGTGTGTGCGTGTGTATGTGTGCGTGCGTGTGTATGTGTGCGTGCGTGTGTATCCTTGGCAGAGCTGTTCTAAGTGCTATTCTGGAGTGTTGAAGTTTGACAATAAAGACATTCAGACTAAACTGCGGACCATGTGTACAGATATTTTTGTACTTGGTTGTTAAGCGCATTTGAAATTTGGAAAGACAAAGAAAATGACCACAAAGGGTGACCAATACGACTGTGGACTTTTCAAATTTAAGAAGTTAAAGAAGACATAGTATACTTTTTTCAGGTATTTAGCATAAGTAGATCATCATTTTACATTCTGTTCATTGTAAAATCGCAATAATGATCTAAAATGGTTTAGTAATAGAAACGGTTCGATTGACTTCCTGTTCTAAACTGCAGAACTGATAAGCTCCGCCTCCGACATTTCACTGTAACAAGCAGCAGATTGTCATTTATGTTTTTATTTTTGAAAAGTGGCTGCCATTTTTTAACTCGACATGTATCACTGCGAGTCTTCATTTTTCAAATAATAATAATAATCGCAACTAAGTACGGGGAAGTGGGCGGGGATAGGGGGAAGGTGAGAACAGGAATTTTCCAAGCACGGGAGCCTCAGTTGTAGGACAATACAGGATTAACTCAAACATGCAGGAATCAATCAAAATAAAAATTAGAGCAAACTAATGATGAGGAAAGGCTGCTGTGACCATGGGAAAAGCTGATTAAAGATGATTTAGTATAATATGTCCCCTTTAAAATATCTGTACACATGTACTTTTTGCCTTGTTGTACGCTGAATTTAAAACAGTTGTTCTGTTTGCAATAATGTCCACTCGCTCTCCTGTAAAAAAAAGAAAAAGAAAAATAGCCCTGTTTATTGTGCATCTCGAGGGTAACGTGAAACCAACTTGTAACTGAACAAACACTGCTGGTCAATCTAGTCAATCTGTAATGGTCAATAAATTCATTTGTGCAGAATATACCATAGAAAATGCAAATGAAAGCCAGTTTGAGTCAAAACATCCACATCTGGACATTTTATCAATATATTTTTTATTTGAACAGCCTGAAAACTGCATTTAAAATAGGGAATTGACCACAAATGTTAACTGACAGTATTTGCAAAATGTGCCAACAAGTCAAACCCTTGTGGTCATTTAGTGGCACTGCAACACAATTCCACACATTTTACCCGTGTCTCACACTGTTCATCTTTAAATACAGGATATGTGAATGTTCTGGAGTGTCGTTGGAGCTCGTGTCGTTTACAGCCGTGCTTCTCAAACTGTGGTGCAGGTCCCACTGGTGGAGAATTTTACACTTCAAATCATTGTTAAAGTTTATTTTCGTGTTTCAGTCCTGAGAGACAATTTGATGTTCTAAAGTCACGCCTTGTTTAGACTTGCTTTTTTCTAGAATCATCATTTAGTTCTGGTTTCAGACCTGGTTTGGACTCAACTCAAAAACAACATGTTCTTGGAGCCAGATCAAAATATTTATTTTGTCACGATTCATGGACTCTTACAAACTTTATATGGTTAAACTGTATATTAAGAGGTAAATAAAGTTATCTGCTCACATTTCACTGTGACTGGTTAAATCCACCTGTCAATCACTGACATGATGATCGTGACACAGGCCGACCAATAGGAGGAGTGTGTGTGGAGTCTGTTTTTGAGCATAAAGCTGCACTAAACAGAACATTTGTGAATCATGATATAGCGGTTTCATCAAGAGAGTCATAAATCAGTTTTGATTTTTATCGCCGCGTTGTCCCACCCTAATTCAAAACATGGATTTTATTCTGGGTTCGTTCTGATTTAAACACATTATTCATCAGCTCCACCCAACATTCGCCTCAGTGGTTCTTCGATTCAAAGTTTGAGAAGCGCTGGTCTAACGCTTGCATGGTTCTGCTGCTGCTGTTATTGTGTGTCTGTTTGATTGAGTGTGTGTTTGTGTGTGTGTGTACAGGTGTGTGTAGTTCGAAGGCACGTGGGCAGCGGACTCCTCAGTCCCTCAGGTCCATACTGGAGCCGAACAGCGCCACCAGCTGTTCCTCGTAGTGCGAGATGTTCCTCTTCATGATCTCTTTACACGAGCCCAGCAGACGCTCGAACGCCTGCACGTCGATTACTGCGAACAGACGAGAGGAAGAGAGTTACGGCGAGTATTTGTACCTCTACTAGTATTATTATTACGACGGGACAGCAAAGAAAGTGAAATAAGGGTGAAGAGTTGGGAGGGACACTCAAAATTGTCAGAGCTGGATCTCAATCTAAAAAATGGCGCAAATTTGAGATGGGAGATGCATTAAACAACTCATAATATTTGACTTTTTATTAATACTGCTGCGCAATAAAAATATTGAGTATGTATAGTCTAGAATAAAAATGCTGCAAAAAACCCCCAATACAATCCATATTATTATTAGTTTTTGCGTACTCCGTTACGATAGTCAAGACGATATCATTTCAGTCAAACCGAAATGTGTAAAACTTTAAACGCATTAGTTGAGGTTTCATCGGTCAAATGTGAAATGTCAGTAAAACAATCACAAAACGCAGAAATACCACCCATTACCTGTGTTTAAAAATAAAATGGGGGGGAAAAGTTATGTTGTACATTTTTAATCAGCTCTTTTTGTAGCATTATTTGTTATAAAAGATGCACCTGATATTAAAATCGAGCTTTTCTTTTAAAAAACAACATTCATGACATCTTTATTTCAATATATTTCCCACCTTTATATATGCCGGCCTCTAGTCATTTAGTTGATTAGTTAGTTAAATGGGGTCTCGGTCGACTAAAATGTATTATAAAAAGGACAAAGCCTGGAATGAGTCATCGGATTTTTGAGAGTGAATTGTGATTTTAATCTGCCGTTTTACATAGAAATACAGAGTTTATTACTTTTCTGTAGAAATGGCTGTTTCTGCATGAGCTCCTGTACGGTCTTGTGAGAGCAGACACATGGTAAGAGCATCGAGATACAGATGTACGTTTGAGAGCGTTCCCCCGTTTCACGCCACACTAATAATCAATCAGCAGGGCGTGGCTTTTCTTTAGTCGAATACAGCCGTAATAATGTGTTATATTTGAAACTCAACTGCGACATGTTTTAGCACATTTTTTGGCAACATAATATCACCAAAATATCATCATTGGGTGGGAAATATTAATACACCTTTTTTCCCAATGATATTATGTAGTATTATGGTAATCTGCACACAAATGTTCTAAAATATCAATATCACTCCACCAGTATTTGCGTTGCATAAGTGCTGCAACCTAACCCTAAGGCCAACCTAAAGTGTAAAACATCACATACTAAATAGTTCAATTATCATCTCACTCGCAGCTCCGTAACTTGAAAAATGACTTAATATGAACAAAAAATTAATTTGGTCGTTTCCCCTGTCGCTGTGTTAGTTTTATTGATTTGTTCATTGCTGTTAAACTGAAAAACCTCAAAGACATAAAAACATAAAAACATGTTGGGAAAGACGCAGTAAACAAACATCGTCTGGCTGTACATTTATAATCTGGGAATTGTAGAAACTGCTTTTGTCTGTGTGGAAAGAGGATTTGAATAAACTGTGGTGGAGAGCCTAACATTTAGTGGAGAGTCGTTCACAATGAGAGTAATTGAAGAGCGGAGCGTGAATACAAAGGACACTTATAATAATAATAATAATAATAACGGCCTTCGCTGAAGCGCGCTACAATCATCGTGACCCGTTTTACAGCTTTTGTATTTGAACACTGCAATGATTTATCCAAAAACAAAATAGGTGTTTTTATGTTTTTGCTTCGTGTCGGATGTACATTAAAAAAAAAAAAACGTTTGTGGCTCTTCCTTTCAACCTGGTTCAAAACAGCCAACAAAACACTGAAGTAGTAGTTTTATTTATTATGAGTCATAGAAGATACTATTTGATCCTCTTCTGCTCAAATCTTATCGCAACACAATAAAATGACTGACATTTACCCAACTTTGCAACAAAATCATTAGGTTAATCGATAATTGTGATAATTCAGGTCACAATATATATTAGTAAGAACCAAAAAATTATAATAATTGTGACCAATTTAGAAGCAAAATTAAGTATTTTTTAGTTCAATCTAGCGTCCAAAAAATAAACTTAAATGTAAAGAACTTTTGTATCTGACTGTTGTTATATTTCACTTTATTTTGTCTTTCAGAAAGTTCCGTTTCGTAAAGCTTGAGGAACAGTAACATGTCAGACCACGAGAATGAAAGAAAATGAAAGATCTCACTGTTTGGTCACAGTCTCAATAATCGTGAATAATCATTAAATCGTGATGTTTTTTCTCACAATAATCGTAACACTAACATTTGATACTGGGACATCCTTAGTAGGACATGATAAATATTTCATTTCTTGAAGGTTAATATATAAGTATAGTTATTGTGATATAGACAAGGGAAATGAGCAGTGATTGACTGTGTCTGGTCTGATCCATGGCCTCTCCGCATGATTCAATAAATAGTATAAATGACCCTAAAGGATTTCTCAACGTCAAAGGTTCATCTGCAGCCCGGAGCCTCACCTACACACTTGACATCTCCCTCTGCGTAGGCTGAAGCCGCTCTGGGTTTGTTGGTGACCAGAGCCAGTTCTCCGAAATACTGCCCCCTACTGCACCGGGCGATCTCCACCTCTGCGTTGTCTGCGTGGTCTGCCTTCGTCTGAGGGAGAGACAACGCAACAAGGAGTTTACTGCGTTTGTCTGTCCGTACATTTGGCAGTTTATTTACAGCTGCTACGACAACGGTTCAGTATGGACTTTTTCTCAGCCGATACAAATAATTGGGGCGATACCAGCGCCCCTGAACGCGACACAAATCAGCCGTTAAAGGAGGAGCTGCGGTACCACATACTACATTGTGTTGCAAACTTATTTATGTTTATTTACAATCGAAGTTGGCAGAGGATGGTCTCGATAGTTTTAAAAAGTACGGCAAGGCTCCACTTTTGACAAAAATAAGATCGATATATAATATAATTGATCAAAGTTCTGTTAATAATAAATATAAATGCGACACATTTCTAGCTGCTAGTAAGAGAGAGTTGATAGGGATCAAATCATTGTTTAAAAAGTTATTTCCGTAATTTCATAGGGTTATTTTTTTCTTACTTTACTCTTCATCATGATCCGGACATTTCCAGATTCTACGATATAGAAACAGTCTGCTTTGTCCCCCTGAAAAAAGAAATTATTACATGGCATCATAAATAAAACAATGGCAAAATACAAAAAAATAACATGTTTAAAATGGCCTAAAATACAACTAAAACAATTCTAAATCATGACTAAACCAGATAAAAAAAATTAGTCTAAACCAGGCCTCAAATCGTAAACCAAACTGCATCAAAACTGAACAAAATATGGCCAAGAATAACTTACTTGTGAGATGATTCTCTCTCCGTCAGAAAACGGCTTGACTCCTAATACATCCACAATCTTCATCCTCTCATTCGCCTTAAAGACACAAGCGCAGAGAAATGTGACAAGTTGTATCAAGTGGTTTTGTAGAAGCAGAATTCTCCGTTAACAAGAGTCTAACCTCGAGGGATTTGAGCAGTGGAACCGATTCGATAAAAGTCTCATACACCCTCCTCTTCTTGGCGTTGTTTTTGACAATGAGTCGCCGAAATGTGGCTCGATCCTGAAAAAACGAAGCACAAAAGCTTGATGTGATGTACGTTATATCATGCTTAAACAAGAATACCATTCAACAAAATGCCTGTGGTGTGAGAATTGTAATAGTAGCAATAGAATATGCAAATTGTGTTGCCTTTAAAGTCCACCAGGGGGAGCACAGAGACTGGACTCAAAGCAGAGGTTCATTGAGAGAAAACACTTCATTCTTAATTCGGGTTTAAGGTTCCTCTCACTGAATCAGATGAATGTAAAATGTTATGGACACTGGCCCCTGTGTACGATCTACACTGACGGAGCCAAACTAGAAGAAGTATACAAGAAAGTATACAAACAAATACAATAAATCTACTCCTGACATTATTTTAGCACATAACAAACACATTGGTATATTTAAAGAACACATTATAGACCCAGGACTGATGTGTTTAGAAAAGCTGTGAATGCTCTTGGTACTTATGTGAACAATCTATCTCATTCATATTTATGAGGCAGCAAATAAAATAAATTCATTTTGTCGTTTGTAGACACCACAGACACATTGAGAAAGAATCATCAACCTCCGCATTTTAACCTTCACTCATTACTGTAGGGTTTGTCAAACTGATATGTTTTTGGTGCATTATTGCGCAGAATAACAAGATTGCTAATCCCCATCATTTCCACCATTTCACATTTCCAGGCCCACAAAACCCAACTGCCCTGCAAACTCCAGCTCATTAGGTCCTTTTCATGATACTGCCCGGCTCGCTCACTTACAGCCCCATTCATTATCTAAAGGGGAATTAGCCCAGTCTTGCTAAATTAAATCAATCGGCTAGCGAGTTCAAAGGATAATCACTGACAGCGTGTTACAAACTTTACGTGTGACGTAAATACTGCAACAGGGGCAACTGTGTATTTATAAAAGTAGGCGTTTCTACCTCTTAAGCTAAAGCTAACCGGAATTAAACTGAATAAATAATGTTTAAATAACCCAACAAAGAGAAAAATGATTTAATGGCAAGTCAATTGTTTTTGCAAGCAGGTTTGTTCTATCAATTATTTGTTTATTAATTTATGTTTTTAAGCGTTGTAACAAAAAACACCTACTTTTATAAAAGAGGACGTGTTTACATGGTAAGTAAAGGTCAAAACATGCCTGTGATTATCCGTAACCCGCTGTCCGCTGCATGTTCTTTAAATATAGATTTTCTTTAACAAGATTCAGCACTAATTCCCCTGAAGATCGGCACATTTGTTCTGAGGCAACTGGAACGAGACAGTGCAGTGAGAAGGGACGTATTAGAGTTTAAAACGAGCTGCCTCTTTCTCACCAGTCCCCAGAGCGCCCCCTCCTGGGTGGCGATGATGGTGGCGGCTCTCGGTGTGTTGTACATTAGCGCCAACTCTCCGAAGCTGCCCTTGTTGTCGTAATGTCCCACGACGTTCCCTGATACTTCGATGTCGTACACGCCCCTGAACGCGACACAAATCAGCCGTTAAAGAGGAGCTGTCACATATTACATAGTGTTGCAAACTTATTTATGTTTATTTACAAGTAGCTTTGAAGTTACAGGGGAAAAAATAGTAAGGAAAACATTTGAATATAATCTCATGTAATACATTTTGGTTTTGGTGTGAATTGATAAAAATATACCTTCTAAACTTGTCATCAAAATCAGTTTAAATTGTGTTTGGTTTAAATGCTGCAATGTTCTTCGTTTTAGTTTTTCTTTGTTCCTGCGCAACTTCTGGTGTGAAAATTTAGATTTTTAAGATTTAAAAAGACTAAAGAGGGCATTTAGAACAAACACCCGTTATAAATCTTAGCTCGTTTAACAAATGGGTCATGAAACTATTTGGAACGAAGAACCATTTGTTTTTATTGCCCCTTTTTGAAACATGTATCCCAATATATTGGCTCTCAACGTTTTCAATTTAAATAATTGCAGTCCCTCCAGGCGTCAGACACTTATTTACTCGGCTTGACTTCGCAATAAACAGAATATCTTTGACACAAAGATATTCTTTTTTTTTCTTTTTTTAATTTAGACAAATCTGTGCAGAAACGTAGGTCTTAAAAACAACAGGTGTTTGAAATTTAAGACCGAAACACCAGGTTTTTTTTGGGCCAAATTAAGACTATTTGAGACCTTACATTTCCCATATCAAATCTAAGACGTTTGAAATTAATTCTGTTTTTCTCCAATTGTACCTGTAAACAAACCGTTTTGTAAAAGCTTTTGTATCCGGTGAGAATGTAGTCTCTGAAAGTGGAATAAAACACACATTAAACAATAAATTGCTTGCCGTTTTCTGTTGATCGCATTTCGGTGAAGCCCCGCGAGATCGAAATAACCGCTTCTCACCGCTGGACGAAGGACATTTTAGTATTTTATTTTGAATGGCCTGAAGCGCACACCTGCCCCCCCCCTCATCCGCCGACCGTGTGTGCTGCGGGTAGTAAATGTCAGCGAGGATTAGACGCGGGGGTAATTTGCTGTGTTGTTGTCAGGATTAAAAACCCCCCCGACACAAGCTGCAGCTGAGATCGGCTCCGGCTCAAACCCCGCCGAAGCTTTATGAACAGAGACGGGACTGTTCTATTCACCAGCAGAGCGACAGGCCATCCTCTGCACCGGCTGACCTCGCACGCCGCTCCCTCCGCCTTTAATATAACATGTAAACATCCACTGACATGTATGGTGGGGAAGTGACGTCGACGCCCGATGAACTACGTGTATATTCTTCATCCAGTCGAGTTCAAACAAGCCATAAAGATAAGACTACAGATGAAAGAGAGACTTAAGTCGGTTGCGAAACTGTGAAACGCAACTGAAATGTAGTGTGAAATAAACGGAAAATAAAAATTTAATTAGTTAAAGGGGAAATATTATGCTAAATCAACTTGAATTACCTTTCAATCATGTTACAACAGTGTTTCCTCATCATTAGTTTACTCAAAGTTGTATTTTGATCGAGTCATGTATGTTTGAGTTAATCCTGTATTCTGCAACTGAGGCTTGAGCACTCAAAGTTCCTGTTTTCACTTACCCCCTATCCCCGCCCACGTCCCTGTACTTAGTTGTGATTGCTAGAAAAATGAAGACTGAGTGACACTTGTAGGGCTCTAAAAATGTCACCTAGACAAATCTGCTGCTCGTTACGGTGAACTAAGAAGAGGCGGAGCTTATACATTCTGCAGTTAAACAGGAAGTCAATGGACACGTTTCTATTATTAAGCCGTATTTGATCAATATTGCGATGTTACAATGAACAAAATGTAAAATAATGATCTATTATGTAACAGTTCAACAGAAAGTATATGAAAAAGCAGAGCACGTCTCCTTTCACTTTTTTGGGACATTTTTTTCAGGGTAATGTAATCACTCTGTTAGCCAGTATGCAAGGTGTTACATTAAAAAACAATAAGCAAATAAAGACAATAGTTGTCAGCTCACCTCTCTATAACGTAAAAGTTGTCTCCGTCGTCTCCCTGATCGATCACATGATCCCGAGGCTGAACGAGCAACTCAAACATGGCGTCCAGCACTTCAGAAAACTGTTCCTGAAAAAAAGAAAAGACAAATATATTTTTAAATAAGCTCTGGTTTCGAATTTCCTCAAGTTGTATTTTGAATTACGTATTAAAGTATGGAGTAAACGAATGCCTAGGGGAATATGAAACCATTTAGTCGGGAGGCATTTCCCAGCACAACCCTCGGGGACATATAAATATATAATAGACATGATCATTTGGTGGGAGGAATCACATACAATTACTTTTAGTCAATGTGAAAGTTTGTGGCCTTGTCTAATACAAGACAAACAGATGCTAGTAAAGTGTGTGTTTATCTGTCATTGTAGCACTGTTTTGTAGTTTTTACCTGGTCTAATGTTTTGAATAGGAGGATATCTCTGCAGGCCTCCTGGAGTCTGCAGCGCTGCTCGTCTGTTTTGGGGTGGACCACTCGGGGCTCAGTGTCCTCATCGTCGTCGTCTGGGTTAAACGCCTCCGCACACACTGCACAACAACATGGGTTAGACATGTCTTCAACACTGAAAGATATGGCAGAATGGTGGCATAGTGGTGAGATGTTTTGGTTCAGATCCAGCACACCGTTTTAAATCTAGTGAAGGATAGGTCAGAAACACAGATATAGTATTTTAATTTATCCATGAGTGGTTGTATGGCGACACTTGATCCAGTGTGCACACATTTGAGTGCTGTGTCTTTTAAACGGATGAGGTTGAATCTTGTGACATAGTTTTGGCCTCTCTGCCTGGTGTGACTTGCACATGATGATGCAGTGGTATGGTTTGTGTCATGGATCATTTATTGTTAGGAATGATCTCAGCTCGGAGCTTTGCATTTAAGTCAACACATGAAAGCCCTTTTACAGGCTCGAGCCGAGATCTGATACAGTTTTCAGCAAATATGTGCAACAGTTGATTAAAACAGTTCCATGAAGCAGTAAGAGTGTGACATTAGCAGCGCTCGCTGTAGTAAGAGTGACTATGGACCGATGTTAAGGGATTTGGGAATGCGGAGATCTCGCACATTCACACATGTTCGGCCCAGGAGATGATCCCGGACTGTCTAGACTGCTTTCGTCCCATTCGGGCCTGGACGGGAACCCAGGGCCATACTTTTATTACCACCTATGTTATATATTCCATAGTTTGACAGTTCTTACGTCTTAAACGTTTTGTTCACTCTCACTGTGAATGATAAAAACTTCATGTCCCATTAGTTTCCCAACTTTTGTACCCAAGTAAATTCTTGAACCACTGCTTTGTACTTCTACTTGAATAATGTCATTTTGGAGTAACTGCACTCTTACTCGAGTATCATATCTGTCTTCTCCACCCATCTCTGGGAGTAACTTTCTGCACATATTTCAGGAGGTTGATGATTATCTGTTTGCAATTTTAACTTTTTCTTCAACCAAGTCAAATATGAAGTTGATCATATCTTTTCCTGGTAGAAAACAAACCCAGACACAAGATAACGTTGCAAGTATGCCAACATTACACATTAAAGAGCCTGTGCCCAATGTTTTCCATGTAATAACAGCACAAAAATCTTGTAAAACCAGCTCTCAGGGTCACAAGGGTTGCATAGTCGGCTCTTAAGGGTTTTTAGGTGAACTCCGCTTTGGCATCTAAAAGCTCTGAAATGCGCCTTTAAAATCATCATGGTGAATAATTTGGATGTCCTGAATATATTTGGTAAGTGAGAAATAAATGTGGACTGCTGCAAACCGTTTTAAATGAACTAGTTCCGTTTTTCCTTTTAAAAATCAGGTACAGCACCATTAAGCACCAAGTGAAATGTTCCTTTCCCACTCAGATCATCATCAGATCATTATATTATGTCAAATCATTTTACACACATTTAAACATTATTATTTATGTGCATTTTTTTGCACCTACTTTCCATGCAATCGAACATTTCTACAATCACATGAACTGCTCACGAAGAACCAATCTCCGTCTGCGTTTGACCTACTTTTAGGCCTCTTCCCACCTCTTGAAAACCCCTTTTGTGTAATCAGTGAACACCTTATCCATGTACACATTTAGTGTCAGGTGTAAAGAAAAAAAAGGTGCTGACGTCTTTGTGACGTGTTCCTGGCTGGTATGAATACTTTTGTAAGAAGCGCAGGTTTGTCCTGTTTATTACAACATATTATGATGCATGTCATTTCTCAGCTGTGACGGTCCTCAGTTTAAAGTCTAAAGGTTAAGATCAAGACAGAATCAGAAAGACTTTTGTCCATCCTTTGGGGAAATTCTCCTCCTTACAGACGTGCCACCGGTCAGCTGAAGAAAATAGAGTTCATTCAAATAAGAAGTTCTCAAAATAAACTATTTAAATATCAGTAAATACAATAAATCTGTTTGTCAGCCAAACACAAAATTAAAAGTGCTGACCTTATTGTTGTGATGAGGACAAACTGACGTCACATTTCTTCGAAGTTTAATGGGTGACAATAACTGGTGACAATAACTGGTTTGTTTGGTGAGGAAAGAGCTGACGATGAGCTTTTTCTACTGGGTCATGAGTCGAAGCGGTGTAAAGCATACAGACAAGAGAGTTCAATTAAATTGAATAAATAAATGAACAAATAATAATAAACATAATTTCCTTTTTGTTGTGTAACCTTGTGTTGTCTCAATACTTATATTCCACACACATTTTGATGCTAAGAAATAAGATCAATAATATAACAATGATTTTCAACACAAAACAAAAGTCATTTATTTGTGTTCCCGTGTGTTCTTTTGCTAGTTCAGATAAAGCCCAAGATCAAACTAAAACTGTTCAAGAAACATCAACTTTTGTCCTAGTAATGTGATTATGTTTTGTGTATAGATACTTAAAATGGAGATCTACGTAGGTATCTGATTTTCAAGACATTTGACAATCCTAGTACGTGACCAAGACCCGGTTTGATATCTGTAGAGATGACCTTTAAAATCAGAAATACTGTTGCCTTAGTATTCATTTCTAATTGTGAAATCAATTCATCTTAGCATCTGGAGAATCAGCAGAAAAAAAATCATCTAAACACAAAAAAGCTTCATTTAATAAAGCGTGCATTCTTATTTGAACTGCCGTGGTGCGAGACGAGACTCTGTGCTGATAAATTGTAAATGTGCGTAGTCTGTGGAGCTGATAACAGGCTTCAGCGCCACAGATTACCATCAGAGACGCACCCACACTAACAGTTTATTACAGCGATGTGACGAACGAGGGGGACCGTCAACTCTGTTTACACTGGAGCCATCGAGAGCGTGAGAAACGGAGCGGCGAAACAGGGAGAGGGAGGGCAAAGGAGAGGGGAGAGAGGGAGGGCATCGACAGTGGGGCAAAGGGGCAAGTCTCAAAAAGCACCACACTGACCCAAAGTAAGCACACGCACAGGACACGCACAGGACACGCACAGGACACGCACAGGACACGCACAGGACACGCACAGGACACGCACAGGACACGCAAAACAGCTTTTTTGATTCACTATTTGACACCAACTATAGCATTGTATCTCAAAGCTAATGCTAACTTTGATTCAAATGTTAAATTAAAATAGCCAATTACATTTGAAAGAAAAGACTGAGTCTGATTGTTTTCATGTGACGATTATTTCAGTTTGTAAGTTTGATTTGAACTTATTTGTTTTGCCTCAACAGTAGAATTAGCATTAGCATTGAGACACAAACACGTATTCACCCGTTTTGTAAAGTCTTTAACGTGTTTGCCTAAGACATTCGCCACAACTCGCCGTTATGTTTATTTGATTTAATATGGGACAGTGCACATTAATTAACATGGGTGTAGTTCAACATGTAAATGTGCCAGAGTCAGCCATGCAGCCATTTCTTGATTGTTCCACAACCAGGGGAGGACGCTCCAGATAGAAGCATAGGAAACCAAAACACACGGATCAATACTTGAGGGGTTACACCGACATGTAGGCTCATTTTTGTAGTCGCATTGGCAGGTTGAAGGAGAGAAAGCATGTAACGGGCACAATACACTCATTTCAGACTGACTTGGCAAAAACCCCATGGAGATTAGACCTGAAGTCCTGACTTAGCCCAGTGCTGCAGTGCACAGAGCCCATTGTTACGGATGTGTTAGTTTCATCCGATATTTGGTTTACTGCAGTGGCCGATATTTTCCAAAGAGCTGTTAAACTAATAGAAGAATCCAATGTTTGTAGAGATCTAAACTACAGGATTAGCAGGATTGTTATACAATAAGAGAGGAGGATCTGTTGTTTGTAAAGGAAATTATATAACTAAATAAATGCAGTCCTTGTGTTTTCCTAATTTTGATCATTCAAAAAGCAATTTCCCTTTGACTGGGATTAATCTTTTGGCCTTAAAGCCATCTATATTAAAAAAGGAATCCAACACAACTATTGATATTTTCTTATTAAATCTTTATAACATAACTATATTCTCATGCAGTTCAGAACATGGTTGTAGTGGTGTGTGTTCTTTATTCTTTTATTTTAATGAATAAAACATTGTTGTAACTAAATCGCTTCATCCTTCAAATGGCATTTTGAAGCTTTATGTATTGAAAATGTTCCTAACCCTATTCTAACCGACTTTGCCACAGAGTTGTTTTTTTTGAAAGTCAGGATTATCTTTGCTCTTAGTCACAGTTTGTAGCAGGTTGTAAAACATGACAGTGTGTATATACGACTGCAGTGTTACGTGGTATTTTACAGCCTCAGGACAGAGAGAGCAGCAATTGAACCAGGTCTAATTAAACTAAACCAGGTATGAACAAAGGGGTTAAACACTGATCAAATAAGTACTGAACACTAGCCATTAGAGCGGAACCAGGTCTAGGTCTAAACCAGGTCTAGTCCCAGTGATGTGCCGCAAACCAGGGCAAAACCACACCAGGAAAACAAAACAAAAAAACAGTTCTGACGTCAAAGTGACTCAGGTGAAATCAACACTCACCTGACACTCGTCTGTTGAATCTGCTCGGAGGCGGAGCTGTGGAGAGAGAGAAAGAAATGCGTGAATATCATTTATGCCACAGCAAGAAAAATAGCAATTAGCGCTGAGTAATAGGGCAAGGTGTCCTCCTGAAGACGAAAGAGTCATTAAATCTCATTCCTTTAATATAAGTCAAATACTGGAGTTTCAAAGGAACGAACTGTGGAGAATATAAAACCTTAACACACTAAAACACACTCAGACAGAAAGAGTTTGTGTCAACACTTTAGAATAAGGTTTAGAAGGTGCATTAATAAGCACTAGTTATGCGTTTATAAGCACTTAGTCATTTAGCACTTATCTCTTGGTTATTGATAACAGTTTAGCTTATTTAAACACACATGCTTTGGTTAATGGTTTATAAAAAGGTGTTATATGCAATCTACAAATGTTAGTAACTTTAAAAGTGGTTATAAACAAATAACTTGTGCTTATTAACACCTTATAGTTTACTAAGGAACCACATTTTAAATCTTTACCAAATTCATCATTACACACATTGGACTTGGTTTTGAAGCAAATGTAACAGAATTTGGGACACATTAATCCCATCTTGTCCCGCATGGACTGTATTGCATTTACAAAACAGAACTTGGTATAAATAGTACATTAAGTTGAAAACTATAGTCAACACGATGTATTGAGAAATCCTGGTCCAGTGTCAATTTTCTTCCGCAGAAATAACAATTCCTTCAAAATGTTCAGATTTTAATGCCGTGGTGGTATTGAGAAAAAATAATATTGCAATGCTGTTTTGGGATTATCCTGAAGAAGATATTGTACAAATCCATGAGAAATGGGCTAAAATATGGTTGTAAAGGTCTTGGTTGTAGTTATGTTGTAGCTTCACATAACGTGAAGAGTACAATTAGACACCAATTTTTCCAATAATATAATTTGTGCAATACCACGTTATACTACACCCTTGTTTGGATTATTATTTTTTTTTTTCAACCAGTTTTTTTTTTTAAAAGTGGACAATACACTCACACTATTTTTTTGCTCATAACATCTCCCACTTCTACAATAACGCATTTTAAAATCGTTTCCAACAGCTCAGCCCCACGTGGTTGACCCAGTGACCCGCCGCTCTGCTCTTACAGCCTTCAGCCAAAAGAAACACTCTTTAGTCCAAGAACAACACGATCTCTACAGGTGAAACAGTCTGGGGTTCCTATAGGGCCTGCATTGACGTCAACAAGGGAGAATAAATATTAAACATCGCCAGACCACACTGCAACACTGCACGCTTTAAGGTAAAAAAGCTTTAGTTACAGCCAGCACAGTTCTGCTGTACGCACGGTCAATTATTCAACATTTCTGTACAGCACTGTTCTGTCAATCAAATGGTGTAAATAACAGGCCAGGAGTAAATAAATGAATGGATGAATTTATGTTAAAATGCAGCTTAAAATGTCCAAAAGCTAGAAAAATTGGTACCACTTTAGAATAACTAGCCTTAAATTTAGCATGAACAAAGACAAACTATTTATTCATTATTAATTACATCTTTGTTCATGCTTTCTTAAGGCCAATTATGGTGAAGTTATCAAAGTGTTGCAGAAAAAAAGAGGGAAAAGAACAAACAAAAGTAAGTAGTTACAAAGCATGAACGTTCACATATTTACACATGCTTTATTATGGTTTATTAATGTATTACTACAGTTTTAGAGAATAAGGAACAAGAGCAAACACAAATCTGCACAATTTAGACAAAAAAAGCAAAAGGTGCACTGCGCAACTTTTCTGGTGTGTGACCGGGAATATTCCGCAGTATGGCATTAATCGCATCTAGCTTTTCCTTCATTGCAGGTGTTTTTAATTGATCAAAAATACAGTAACAATAAAAGATTTCCAAGGTGAGTGGAGTCAGCTCTCCACAGATCTGACATGGTCTGGTGGCGCTACCTGCTCGTCTCCATGGCGATCAGGTCTACTGCTATACTATATCACTCTATGCAAAGCAGTAGCATCTTGAAGAGGCAATATTTAAGGGAATATACTAATACTTTCTTAGACTAAAAATGTACTTGTTCAGCAGGACAGTGCAAGGACTAAATAAAGTCTAAACCAGAGCAGAAAGATTCACAGAGTATGTCAGAATTCAACCAAAATGCAGGTGAAAAACAAAAGTCAAAAGAATCTGAAAAAGCCACAATATAGAATGAACTGAACCAACTCACCATTCATTTCCATTGCCTCATGCTCCTGAAGGACCTTGCTTACTATCTGATCACAAAATTATAAATTCGGCATCTTTTTTCTCTCTCTTATTTCATTTAGGCGTCATCTCTTTGGTTCAGAGTGTGAGTTTGAGCCCTCATGTCAGAATCCATTTAAATCTATGTGCGAAAATCCAAACACTTGCCATGTACTCCAGTCCGTCACCTGTTCACCGTGGCAGGGGTCTTGCACCGTCGCCACGGAGACCAGGTGAGACTGTTGCCATAGGGACCAGGCGGAACAGGTGAGAGAGGTCAAGCGAGAGAGAGCAGAGATGCGACAGGTAGGTGGTGGGTGACTTTGAACATTTTGATGTAGAAAATAAAAATGAAATAGAAATAGAAAAGATGACGGCATCTATAAACACGCAAACTTCACAGCCAAGAATGTTTTTCAAAAAGAGCGGGGATAGACTCAAGAATTCAAGAATACTAACCATAATCAATCATAAAAAAAATCTATATTTTTTCGGCTTATCGTTGACTGTGTTTCTATCTGTGTTTCCTTATTTTTGATGTACATTTTGAAGTATTGCATAAGTAACGGGAGGTGGAAACTCCAAATAAAATAATATACTATATTATACACTCGCTTAAAGGGGATTTTGTTTATGTGCATAAACGTTAAAGCAAATTGGAAACGCTTTAAGACGCATAAACTCATAAGCAATTATCAAAATTCATGTGACCGTCGGACTACAGACCTGCCCCAGACGCACTGAAGCGGACACAAGTGATGAACAAAGACAAAATGAGCCAAATGATCCCATCAGGTTCAGGTTGTTTACAGAAAATGCTCCAGAAAAGCATAGCTAAACAAACATGGCTGCACCGTACAAAGCCTGCAGCTCAGGCTAAAAACAAAACATGTTGGCGAACTATATCTCGCCCAGAAACACATACTCGCGGTCTCATTTTCCTTCGAGGAAAAACTCCTTTAGTTTATGTTTGTCCAATATCAAAAGTGGTCAGCGTTCATTCTTATATACTTCGGCATAACATTTTGGCAAAAATACAGAGAAAAGCCTTTTGTTCGGTGTGAAACTTCGCAATTGAACAGGTTAACACTTTAATAATACTGACATGACGAATAAGTACGCAGCTAACAGCTAGATGAGTCTCTAGCCAAACCAAACCAAGCAGACTCTGTACAATGCGCCCTCTGTAGGATTAGTGGTGTCATGACACAGAACAGACTGGCGGCTCCTGTAACCAGGGCAACCAACACCCAGATATGCGCTAGATGGAAACGGAACTGAATTAGCTTTTGTCATTCGCCCTCCTTAATATTATGCACATTTTGTGAGGATGGAGACGCTCGGGTGATATTATAGCAGTCAATCTAAATTTTAAAAGGCTGCTCTTTTTGCAGTCTTTTAAAATTGTTTTTTATTACAAATAATATATTCAATAATCTAATTTTACATATCTCTGAAACACCAATTGCGATATTATAAATTTTTCAATAAATCTCTCACGTCTATCGAAGAATAACTGGAACTGAGCCAGCATGAACCCATGTACATGATTACACCAAGTCCAAAACAGAACCAGGAGAAAACAAACTACACAAAGAGTGACACAGAGGTATACTGGTACTGAACCACGTCTTAACCCAGGACTAAACACGCTCTGAAGTGGGACTAAACCAGTACTAACCCCCTGATGGGCTCGGGCGTAGTTCTCCCTTTAGTGTGAACTGTGACAGGCCTGCTTTACATTCAAGTGGCTGCAGTTTAGGCTGAACTCCACCAGCTCCATATTAGGCCTCTGTAAAAGTGGACCCGGCCTCGACTTAGAGCTCGGACCGAACCTGTAAATAACATAAAAGTACACAGAAGCGCTGAGGCCATAAACCAATCGGATCAGAGCTAAACGGACAGTAATAACACAGCAAGGAAGGAAAAACAAGTAAAAATGGACGGGGGCATAGAATTTAAAAAAACAATATGCATTATTTTCTCTCCCATTACTGGTCTGGCACAAAATGTTTATCCAAGGAATAATGAAATAATTTATTCTTTGTTCACAACAACAACGAACAGTTTGCAAATCATGATCTTGTGCGGTAATAGCAGTACTATTTCAGTCCATCCCATGAGTTCTCTTTATCGCCCCCTCTGTCTCTCAGTGGAACCTTCAGTGATGGGAACTCATTTCACTTCAGAGCAACCGATCAATATCAATCTTATTCATTTGGATGGCATTTGCCCAGCCCATTGAAAAGTCTTCAAATACAATTTACTGTACTACACAATAGTACAGAGATGGAAATAGAACTGTAGGAGCTTCTTCCATTACTTTGTTTGGAAATCCACTTATGTTTCAATGTAGAGAATTAGAATCACCCAAACAGGATTGCAGACAGATTAATACTGCTACAGTTGCGGTTTAAGTTACTACAAATACTACAACGACTACTTTATTTACAAGCCATATAAATCAGATATACCCCATTAAACCCATGATTCTCCGCCACAGTGTACAGTATGTCGTCATGCCTTTTTCCTGGTCTCTGCTGCGACGCCCACTCACAGATGGAGCCACAGAAAGAACTGGAAGTCAGACACAGAAGAGGAGCAATAGGAAATCTGGGAATATTCATTTGTGTTTTTGTGAGGTAACCAGGATTCTTTAGTTTACAAATTTGTAAGATGGATTCTGCTAAATTGTGGGTTAATTTCTACTTTACTTCATCACTTTGTTTTGGACCTCCTTTATCTGGGATTATTCTGAAATTTTAAACACATATTATTCATATAGTTGACTTGTTCAAACCTTGGTTCAGTCACAATTTAGCCTCTTTAGTTATGAGGCTGGCACGTTCAGGTAATGTCAAGTAATGTCTAATTTGATATTGACAGAGGAAGCTCTGTACATACCGTACATATTTCTGTGACACATTTAGGAGACGTTTCACCTGTACATGTCAGTGGATATATTTACTTCAAACACCAATTAAAGGACAAATATTATGAATTATTTGTATTGATATTGTCCTTTAAACATGCGCTTGAGCACTTTTACTTTGGCATCTCATGTTTTAGAACTATAGCATTTTTTTTTTTAAACAAAAAACAAAACGACTTTGTGTCCAGGAATTGACTTTTGGCTTCAGCTACTGGCTGCAGATGGAATTACAGTAGGTGAGATAAATGCTAGCGTTCCTCCGAAATGCTAATGCAGCCACACCTATGGCATTTCTGCTATCAACTCTAGTGTCTAGTGATGATTTATGGGCTTAAAAAGAAGATCTTGAAGCTCAACATACGACATTACAGATCGGGAGAATTCAGAATGGAGTGTTTTTGACTTGTGGGAGCCCACCATCAGGTCCCTTATCAAGAAGGCCTAGCAGAGGATGTACTTCCTGCGGCAGCTGAGGAAAGCCAAGCTGTCAGTGCAGATGATGGTGCTGTTCTACACGGCATCATTGAGTCCATCCTCACCTCCTCCATCACCGTGTGGTACGCTGGAGCCACAGCCAGGGACAAACAGAGACTACAGCGCATTGTGCGTTCTGCTGAGAAGGTGATTGGCTGCAGACAGGGACAAACAGAGACTACAGCGCATTGTGCGTTCTGCTGAGAAGGTGATTGGCTGCAGACTTCCATCTCTGCAGGACCTGTACGTCTCCAGGGCTCTGGGACGAGCAGGTCGGATCACCACTGACCCTTCTCACCCTGGACATGGTCTATTTGAGCCACTCCCCTCAGGCAGGAGGCTACGGTCCATCAGGACCAGAACCTCCCGCCACAAGAACAGTTTCTTCCCCTCTGCCGTTGGACTCATGAACACTTCTTAAACACCTGCCACTTTAACTAAGTTAACCAATCACTCACTGCACTGTTCACTTTCTGCACTACAACTGTACATTTTACTGTAAAAACTGTGTACATGGTAAGCCTGTTTTTTTTTTTATCCTAGAGTACATTTAAATTGGTTCTTTTGATTTCATATATGTTGTTTTATCATAGTTCATCGTTTTATGTTGCACTGAATCACCAAAGCAAGTTCTTATGTGAATTCTGTTCATTGGCAATGGCAATAAATCTTTTTCAGATTCTGAGGCTGAATGAAGCTAAATGCTACTCCAGGTATGTTTTTGATGAAATCAGAAAACTGTTAAAAGCTCCAAATGTCAATTTGCCTAATATGTGTTATTTTAAGCAAACGTCAAAAGTTATATAATTATTGCAGTACATACTAATGCAGTCCCATATCACACATTTCCTTGGTATTGTATGCAAATAGGTGCCTGTTCTTTAAAATGTTAAAAGCTGATAAATGGACAGAACAAACGGGTGTGAAGAGAGAGGTTGCCATTTGCTGCTGGTGTTTTATTGATTTTCAGTGTGAGCTTCAGTCAATGCGCCAGATCAGAGCCGCAGGGTCAAAACTCACTGCCTTCTACAATATCCTGTATGTCGTCAATAAACTGAAGAGGGAATATGACACAAGGACATTATAGGAGGTATCAAAACTATAACCACTGCCTACTGCTTTTATACAAAAAGGGAAAATGGAGCAGACATGGAAGCATTACTGCCTTAAAACGGGTCTATTTTTTTAAAAACATACCATAAGCAAAAGGACAAAGTTTAAAACACAATTGGCTTAATACCTTCTAAAACTGAGCCCACATTACATGAATATATGAATAATGCAAACTGTTTATGGGAAGGTTTAATATAATTGCTGCTGTTCCTTGTCAAACGTTGTCCGTCTCTTATCCTGCAGTAGGCTACACTACATTAGCTTTCCATTTGTCAACTTAAAATCTGAGGGGAATTTGGAGAAACTCAAAAATAACTCCACACAATGTGAACTGATATGAAAACTCCAGAGAATTGCTTCTGTTTATGTTCACATTGGTCATTTTTTTTAATGCAAAGCTACTGGTGAGGTTTAGGGGGCAGAATGTCACTGATGTTCATTGTCCCACAGATGGACAACATCAGCTCACACCAGATAAAAATCACACGTCCGGATTTGCTAATGCGAGTCAATTTACCTTCGACACACTGCAACAAAGCTCTAAAAAAACAGACATTATGATCAGTGTGTGGCACAGAGAGAGAATGTTGTACTGTAAATGGTTCTCTCAGTTGGGCCTCTAAAAAGGTCCGATCCTGCTTTAAACAAAGCAGCTAACATGGAATTATGGAAAGAAGGAGTGCTCTAATCAAGATCCCATACATGGTCCAGCTATAGCTCTGAACCTGTCGGAGAAAAGACTCGAACCGGGTGCTCCTGACCAGGATCCTAGCTCAGTTACGGTTTGCTGGTCCTGACAGTTTTGATAATAATGAACAATAACACATTTTATTTATATTGCGCTTTTTAGGACACTCAAAGAAGTGTGACAGAACAATAACGATACAGAAAGGAAAATAAATCTTTTAAATCAGTCTTTTAAGCCAAGAAAAAGAGCATTACGAAACAATGTAAAGTGCACATTAGATTTCACCAACAATATCATCTTGTAAACGGCCTCGTTATTTCTGTTATGAATAGCGTTTAGGTTGCATTTGTTTTAATCCTCATTAGCGAGAGCAAAAGTGTCTAAAGTTTAAATGTGATCACAGTGTGTCTCCATCCTCAGCCCTGAACAGAGCAAAGTGATTTCTGTAATGAATCCCCGTTCTCATGAATCAGCAGGAGTTTCTGAGTGAATAAACTCTGGGAATGTGGAGTGGAGGGCCGAACAGTCAGAGCTGGCACACTTTATTAAGGATTTAAAACATTAAAAACAAATCTGCGGCTTCTGGCAAAAATATTTTCCTTGAAGAGAAAATATAAACTTTTGGTATTAGATTTTGTTTTTCATCGGGGTGTTCGGCAGCAGAACAAAATGTCAGCACACTTCACGTTTACACAGGGAGACTATAAGCAATGGACAATATTCAGGCATTTTTAATAACATTTAACAACATTTAACACTTGTTTCTTGTACTAATATTCATAAGCTTCATCAACTGCAGTCAAGTCCCAGAGGCTCAGGAAAACTCTACTCCACTTAACAGCCTGTGGCACTGGCAGCAATGTACTGGCCTGCACATTCCATCTAATGATCCACTGTGGATTTATTTACATCAAGGAGTGAGCAAAAGTATGGATAAACAGGTATCAATTTAATCATACCATTTTAGAGAGAGAAGTTAAATTACCTGACTCAAGTTACAGAAAGACATTTGTGTTATGTTTTAGTAACTTACAGCCTACTACAGGGTGGGACATTACAGTGAGTCCTTTTATAGCAATACTATCACGTAGTGTAATTTAAGGATGTTTATTAAAGCTTAATGGACCGTGTTTCTTTTAATAAAAGCACATTTTAGCCAACGTAATATTTCTTATATTGCAAACACACACCTCCCAAAAACCAAAACTAAACCGAATTCTGACTTTAGCATACTGTTACACCTCTAGTATTTCAATAGTTTAGTGAAGTTGAAAACAGCAACTCTACCCTTCATAGCAAGTGTCATCATGAAGTCACAGGTAAACTAACCATTACAATATTAACAAAAGCCGTTTACAAACACAAACGCTTTAGTCAAACTGGTTTGTTCAGCGGCTACAAACTCTGGTGACAGATATTTACATATCTCTCTTACAGCCAGCCGCAAACCCAAAAAGGTCAATGCAAAGACAAGACAAAGTGGTCTTTCCAAACAATTTAAACAAGTAAAAATAATAAACTTTAACTAGCATTCTCATGAAGAAGAACTGGTCTAAAAGCGACACAAACTTATTTCACTGTAAAATTCAGTCTTCTCTTTTCTAAGCGTGTCAGCAATTGTGTCCAACCTCCCTCTGTGACCTGAAGGAGTCTATCAGACAGGCCTGGATAATAAACAGGTGGAGTGAGTGCACATAACAGTTTGATTATTACCATCAGCACTGTTCAATTACAGTTCAGAGCTGTCCACACCAGAACAGCAAAGTTAGAACATTTTCTCTAGACAACAGTACAGGCGAGGGAGCAACGCTCACTAAACACTTCAGACATGCCAGGCAAATGTATCCGTTGTGGACAATTCTGGTTGTCACCAAATGTTGATACTACGTCTGATACGATATCAAACCGGCAGATGACTTGATTTTAGACATAAAAAAGGAGGGATTCTCAGACCTTGATTAACTAGCCTACGCAAATACCTTACAGTACAATACGTATCCCAATAGAGCCCACGAGACGACGCATATCCACAAAAATATTCTGAAAAGTTTACTAAATTAATGTTTTTCATTGAATAACAATGGAATTTTATCTTCACAATGAATGCCCTTAATATCAGAAAACAATTTATAAAGAGTTTGACCTTTAATATAGTCAGTAGTCAGTCAACTGCAATTTATTATTACTTAACGTCGGGAAAAGTATTTGTATTTGGTCTAGGGGGTCCAAAAATGTAAGAAAATTACAACAACGATCGGTGTATACGCTGTCGTATACAGTACACCGTTCCAGAGCATCCCAAACATGGTCAACAGGTGAGCCGTTCTCATGTTGCGACCCGATAAGGCACGACCCGATAAGGCACGACCCGATAAGGACGACCCGATAAGGCACGACCCGATAAGGCACGACCCGATAACCGATAAGATAACGCACGACCCGATAACGCACGACCCGAAACGCACGACCCGATAACGCACGACCCGATAACCCGGCACGACCCGATACGCACGACCCGATAACGACCCGATAACGCACGACCCGATAACGCACGAGGATCTCCACACAATTCCTGGAAGCTGAAAACATCCCAGTTCTTGCATGGCCAGCCTACTCAGACATATATATTTTTTCAGTGAAGAGGAGAACAAACCCAATCTAAATTTGTATTACACATAGACTGAGGTGCCCAGTTCTAAGTGACTCTTCGTATGTCCTGGTTGGTGTTTTCCTGTTTGATTTCTAACTTTAGTCTGTCCTTTGTTCCACTCGCGGCCTCTTTCCCATCGGCTGCAGTTAACTTCTCTCCCGAGTGTCTTTTCCTGCTGCTGCTCCGGCACAAGAATTAGCTCCATAAAAGGAAAGCAGCCGATATTAACCCTTCATGGACTCTCCACTATCGAGGCCACTTTAACTCTTACGGCACTGTGAGCACCACTGCAGACCTAAGCTCACCCCGCTACTTAACCTGCATTAGGATAAACTGTACACAGCAGGACGTCACGGCTCGCTCCTTAAGATCAGTCAAACACAACTGCACTAATTTATGGACAATGGACCGGGTACATGAAAGCTCTGCGGAAATTTAGTAGTCAGGACATAAAATCAAGTTGGGTGGGTTTCAAGAACATTCTTTAATATTTATTATAGCCTTTTAGGGTATTTAATCCAACTATTATATGGGTTCTTTGAAATTGTGTACATTTAAAAAAGTTCCTGTTGGAAACAGATTTGCAGCTGCTGGGCCACCCCTTTACGGTAGAATTTCACTGTACTGAGAATCGGATTTTCTTTACTGGTGTTCATCTTTGAAAAATGGCTCAAAGGTTTACTTTAAAAGATACTCTAGTACACTGTGGGGGCAGTGCAGGATTACTCACAGGAAAGAACCACTCAAAATAAGCTCTAGATAAGATAACGATGAGGGAAAATCATAACCTAGTTTAAAGCTTATACAAGTCAATTTTGCATAATGTGTCTCTTCAAAACATTGGCAAGTGCAATATACTGTACTGTGAGTTTTATTCGGTTGTTTTATTTTGTTGTTTTATTCTGCTGTTTTATTCTCTTGTACAGTGTCCTTGGGTGTTCTGAAAGGCACTTTTAAATAAAATGTATTAATAATAATAATAATAATAATAATAATAATAATAAATATTATACAATAAGTACATTTTATTTTTTAACTCATATAGTGTATTACTTTAGAAAGTGATTCATTTTAATACCTTGCAAACTATTTGCACTGTACTGACAACTTTTACAATGCATAAAACATAATAAGTCTATCCAATTTGAACAAATAAAAAGTTGAAAATTGTCTGGCACTTTCACTAGGAGTGAGAATTGTTGAGAGATTCACATTGTGAATGCTGCTGTTAAAAAAGGATGACATTATATTACACTTCACTAACCATTTTATCATTGGAGGCAGTGCCAGTAATGTGAGTGGGTGTTTTAGATTTTATAGACAGGAATAGGGGTCGGGAAAAGGAGTAACATTGATCCTTGTCAAGTCAGCAGCAGTGAGAGTGATGTTTGGAAAATCCCCCTGAACCTTGAGCTGTGACCTTCGCACAGAGCTGATGATGTCATGTGAAGCAGAGTGTCTTGATGCTGTAGTCATTCAACAAGTAACTTACGGTTAAGGTACACAACAACAATTTGACCCCTTGTTCTTTGCTGTTGGCGCTGATCAGGACAAGGGGTGGTAGTGGTGCACGATGGACATTTTAGGACAGTGCAATACCGATGTTATGGGAAAAGCTTGGCCGATAACCAATATTAGACCTATATTTTCTACCCTACATTTGGGGAACAAACGGAAAATGTTTAATAGGGCTTTAATTTATTCAGCATTATGCTTAGATATAGAGGTTATAGGCTGTCATGTGATTATTATATAAGAGTAAAATTGGCCTTCATGATTTCAATTCTGTGAATTTCCCATTTTATTTAGATTACTTATCAGAATAAAAGTCTCTCTGTGCCTCTCCAGTCCATATGTCACTATCGTGTTGCTCTGCGTTAGCAGCTCTCCCTCAGCCTCTTGCGTCTGGTCACACTCTCAGAGCTCTTCGTTAAACCATTCACACTGATCTATTCATCTCGTTTCGAGGGGTCTGACATTTTCATCGTAGGTGCATTTCCACTGTGAGAGACAATCACATTATATGATTTTTAAATGATTTATTTGTATGTTATTGCCACAACTAAGTATTTGAACACATGCCAATCAGAATTAAGGCTCTCAAATACCTGTTATTCTGCCTTTAAAAAGTCCACCTGTTATTAATCTAAATTAGTAGCACTTGTTTGAGCTCGTTAGCAACATAAAGACACTCGTCCACCCCAGAATAAGTCAGACTCCAACTACTATCATGGGCAAGACCAAAGAGCTGTTAAAAGAGACAAAATTGTGGGCCTCCACAGAGCTGAAAAGGGCTACGGGGCAATTGGCAAGCAGCTTGGTGAGAAAAGATCAACTGTTGGAGCAATTGTTAGTCATCTTTAGCCTCCTTCCATTTTCTGTCATTCTCTCTCAGACTGGGGCTCCATGCAAGATCTCACCTCGTGGGGGAACAATGATGATAAGAAAGGTGAGGAATCAGCTCAGAACTATGGGAGGAGCTGGTCAATGACCTGAAGAGAGCTGGGACCACAATTTCAAAGGTTACTATTGGTAATACACAACGCCGTCATGGTTTAAAAATCATGCACTGCACAGAAGGTTCCCCTGCTTAAGTCAGCTCATGTCCAGGCCCGTCTGAAGTTTGCCAATGACCATCTGGATGATCCAGAGGAGTCATGGGAGAAAGTAATTTGGTCAAAGGAGACCAAAATAGATCTTTTTGGTATAAATTCCACTTGCCGTGTTTGGGGGAAGAAGGATGAGTACCATCCCTGCTGTGAAGCATGGGGGTGGAAACATGCTTTGGGGGTGCTTTTTTGCATAATGGACAGGACGACTGCACTGTATTAAGGAGAGAATGCATGGGGCCATGTAGATATAGATATTGGGCAACAACCTCCTTCCCTCAGTCAGAGCATGCAAGAAGCATATCAAGGTCTTCAGACCTAAATCCAATAGAAAATCTGTGAAGGGAGCTGAAACTGTTGCTGAGTGACAGCCCAGAAACCTGACAAAATCCCTGCTGCAGTGTGTGGAAAAACCTGGTCAAGAACTACAGGAAACATTTGACCTTTGTAATTGTAAGCAAAGGCTTAAAATATTTATTAGCAGCAATAACATACAAATAAAAATGAATTATTTAAAATTCATGTTATTTCTAAGTCTAAGACTTACAAAATACTTACTTTCCACACAGTATTCTGTCAATAAATAAAAATTAAAAAAAAAGTCAACTTTTTGATGGTAGTTTACAACTCTCTCTTATAAGAAACACATTTACATCACTCAGAGCTGTGGTGTGTTGTTCCCAAGGCTAAACGAGGGTCCACACACAGTGAGTGAGTGAGGCATTAAGATGCAGCTGGTGGTGCTTTCAAACAGGCCTCAGGGTAGAAGAGCACATTTATTTATCAGGGTGCACTGAGATGGAACGCTACAAGAACATTTAGAGCCACAACTGACAAGCAAAGTACCATTTTCACAGGGTCTTTATGGAAATACAATATACAGCATCACTGTGTCAAGAAAACAGTATAGATAAGTATATTCTAATTCTAGAGCAGGGATCGGCAAACTTTTGGGCTATGGGTGCAATTTTCAGAAGTTCATGCCTCCGAGTGTGCCACCATGGACAGTGACATAATAAAAAAAAAACCTGGTGAGCCACATAACAGTTTTTATATTGTGCTTTTAGAAAAGCTCATTAATTCACAATCCAATTATCACACAAACTTTACCAATTTTCTTATAGAACAGCTTGATTAAATCCTGAAATTGAAAAGGGGTTTATGGGATTTTCCACCAAGAAAATACTAAGTAAACTGAAGTAGTTGGTGCTATTTTTGCTGATATTTAATGTTTTCAGCTGCAGGCCTCAGAAATGAACAAATCAGCTTTAAAATGTGCTTAATTTAGATCTTAACTAAACATAATACTTAGGGCTTAGTCATTTAGTTGATTCATAGGTTAACCATATTTTGTATTGCTTGACTAATTTTTGTTAAGATTATAATAACAGCAGAGAAGGCTTGGAGGCATAACTTATGAAGATGGTCTTTACTAGTACTTCTCTGCAGTTTTTGCACAAGAATGTTGAGCGCTTTAGGCCCTGCCCACACGAAGCTAAACTCAAGCAAATCCGCAAAGATATTTTGTCTGAAATGGGTATTATCTACATGAAGCAGGCGTTTCAGGAGTCTAAATCGGAACTTTATGAAAGCAGGTCCCAGAGTGCAATTTATTGCAGTCTCCGCAACTTTTTGGTGAAAGTTGCGTCATTGCCCCGGGGCCTCAATTTAACGTTGCATGCGCCAACCTCTGACAGCAACAACAATGGCGCTGTACAGTCTTTCATATATACTGCAGCCTTTTTCTCTTTTTCTATATGCATTTCACTCATGGATCTATTCAATTATCAGTTTCACTTGAAGCCACCATGTTTGTTTCATTTATGTACAAACCCACCGGGTTGTTTACCTTTCAACAGTGCCACCAAAGAACCTGGCATATGTATTACAACGTTTCAAGTGCCATGTGTCCACAAGTGTGGATGCACACATTTAAAGAAATGGTACCATGTTTACAGAAAGCATTTTAGAAACTATCACCGCTTTGTCTCCTTGTGGAAGTGGCCTTAGTCAATGTCAGTTGACTAATTGAAGCACAGGGAATGTCTTAAGTTGACCAACAACTTCCTTATTCGACTACAACTCTAATAATATTGACACTTTTATATATATTTGATGACCCACAGGAAAAAATTAAATCACCTGAAAGTAAGAAGCGTACAAGTAAAATAAAATGCTGACAAATTAGAGAAAGCCTCCGGGAAAAGCTCTATATTTTTCAATATACATTTTTTATGTTTATTTGGGATAATTACTTTCAGATCAAAAAGGCCAATGGCTAAAGTATTTATTTTTAAAGCCAAGAATTGTTTTGTTGATTACAGTTTTAATAGTCACAATTGTATGTCACTTTAATAGAAAAGCTCAAGAGGTAAAATTATTGACCATACTATCTCTCTTCACTCTGTTCTCTAGTCAGAATTGTAGCAGAGCATGAAATTATATCAAGGCTGTGCAAATCCTCTACAGAGAAACAGGCCGTGAACTCCCCCTAACCCGACTCTTATCTCTCGCCTTTCACACCACACTTTCACTACGAGCAGCGTCGCCATTGGCCTCAAGCCCATGTCAAGGACAAGGTCTGGGGCCTCAACAGTACAACAACAAGCCAGCTTAAAGCATTACATGGAACTAAGCTAATAGAGATGACATAATATAATGGTAATGTTAATCAATAGATGTGAATGTATTGTTTTTTGTTGTTGAAGTGGCTTGTGACTGTGTTCTATTGTTCTATTGAGATCAACCCCTCAAAAAAGATGGAAATATGGTGATTGAAGGCTTCTGATTCTTATAAAAAAGGTCTCTTCATACGTTTTAGAGCAGGGGTACTCACACTTTTTGTGAACTTTTAGACTCCACAAAGCCCAACGATCTACCTATAGATTTAAATTATAATTTAGTCATATTTGAATTTAATTTGAACAGGGTTTTATTACTATTGATAAAACAAAGAAACAGGCTGTAGAAACACTATATTAGGCAAAATAATGATATATAAACGTGCAATATGAAACAAGGGAGATAAACTGTTTATTAACTTGCCTATAGAACCATCAAGTAATCAACAAACTTATTTGTGAGGGAGAAAACAGCGTAGACGGGTAGAATTATACTATGGCATTACCTGTTGTCTCCTCCTGCTCCTTGCCCTGACTCCCTTTCCTCTCCTCCCTCTTTCGAGCATGGGCGTTCCACGGCTCCGCTGTTGGCTCGCGCTTTTGGCTTAGGCTGTGCGCTCCGGGTGAAACTCATGGATAAAACAGCCAAAACAATTGTACTCGCACTGACAGTAGCTCGTGGTTCACTTGCACTGATGTGGACGTCTGTGTGCTACAGTTGGGTTGTTCAACATGTTTGGCAACAGTCACTTGTAACGCCAGACAATAAACTTCATAAAAACAGACAGTGCTAAACGGATATTTACCAGATTATAAAAAATCTCTATCCACATGCAGCATTGGGCCATTTGGTGATGACACAGAGTTTCATTTTTTAATCCATATAACTGATAGTCATTCAATTTATATAAGTCCATTTATTTAAAACCAATAAATTAAGAGCAGAAATTGCAAACGCTTGTAACTTTTTTTTAAATTCTTCTATACTAAACCAAAGTGTTTTCCCAAACGCTACTATACCAACGCCAAAGGGCAGCATGCTTTGATCGTTTGTCGCTACCACAGGACTGAGAAAGGCCTAAATGAGCGGATCTGGGACATTTGTGCACAAGCAGTGAGCGCATCGCACAGTTGTCACATCCATGTCACGCTTTGTCACCTCACTGAAGAAAAGTGCGACACCTCAAAAGTTTTAACAGAGCGCTGTCCATCGCGTGCCTGTCCTAAAGTCCTGATAGACCGCTCGCCATCTCACCTCGTAGTTCTGTGTCTGATCCAGTCCATGCTTTGAGCACCATTCGCTTTTGTAAACAACCTCACACTTTAATGCAAATGTTTTGGCCTGCAGAGTCATGATATTTAAACCATCTCTTGAAATAATCTTTTGACCCCTAGCCCAATATTTTGCAACCTCCCACTCTGGGACTCACTGAACTAGAGGGCTAAAATGTACGTGGTCCGTTTGTTGACAGCAAACTGTAGCCAACATCCCAATGCACCCGCTTTGTTCACCTTTTCCTAATTGACGTTAACTAAACTCGCACTAACAATAGCCTCGTGCCACAGTGCCCCATTACCGTTCTCCTGTTCCATTTGGTGCAACAATGGATGTTCTTCCCTTAAACCTACCGTCGTTCAGTGACATAACCTATTGTTGTAGCTGAAGCTCTCAGCAACAGCCTGTGGTGAGAGCTTTCAGAGCTGGACTGCTTGATTCTGAGCCAAATTGGCTGTTAGCGCCGACAGCTCAAGAGACAAAGAGCAGAGTGAGGCCTCAAACAGAACCAGACGTTTCACACCTCGGCCCTGTCCAGACCATTTGAACGGCCAATTGAGAGGCATCTCACTGTACTATGCTAAATTCAAATGTTTTCAAACTGGCATTTAAAGAGTTAAAGTTGTATTGATTTTGATTAGGACAGGGACAGATCTCTGGATAGAGCTGAATTTTTTTATTTTTATTTTTTAAAGAAGTTTTTGTAAGTGAACATCTGTGTCCTTAGGGTCCCAAATGTGACCATTCCCACTCTAATTTTGGGGAATGTAATCTGGTCTTGAAAATAAATTGAAATACATGACATGAAAAATACTTAAGCGATAGAGCTTTCCCTGCTTGTCATTACGTAAAATGTTCCAGACACTGAACTTATCTTGCAATAAGTAAGGCATGTGAATATTAACGATGTACCAAAGGGTTTGTTGAGAGCAAGGAACTTAACTTACTTACCGGTATATACATTAATCCAAGCTACCCCCCACCTTTAAAGGTTCGATAGTAACATTTGCTTCCACTTAATTGAGTGCAAAATAAAAGTGTTTTGATTTAAAATCCTTGTGAAATATTTTAACTAGCATAATAGGACATTTTTCTTTTCTTTCTAATTGCTCCCTTTTCAAAAGTTGCCACAGTGAATGCACATACCCCCATCTTCTAGAGATTCTACTAACTTCATATCCTTTCCTCACTCCTCCCCTCATTTAAATTGCAATAATTAGAGTTGCTTCAATGACTCTGTAGCTGCCGTCCTGTCTCCCAGGTCTTTTCCATTGTATATCCGTAAATGTAATGAGCATGTAGTCCAGGTAAGGCGGATTACGTAACTCCCAGAGCCTGTGTGCCAACCACTCAGTCACCAGAGCAGACACCAAGGTGAAGCATTGCCAAGTTTTCTGTGGGAGCTGCCAGGAGTCTAGTTGGATCTAAACCATTTTTGGCAGTGGGACAGTGGCTTGGTTCATGGACACAGCGCAGGTTTAGCTCTAGGTTTGGGAGGTTTTGGACAATGAGGAGGTTTGTTGGAGGAGTTGGAGACAGGAGGACTGACCGGGCCACAGATAAACCGCCTAGAGACTAATGAGATTGGAGTGGGATATTAGGACTGAGACACAGGCAGCTCAGAAAGACTTGGAGAGGAGGACTAGAAAGGCAGTCAGAATGTCATAGAAGTATGGATTAAAAGGGTGTCAACAAGACCTGCAAGAAGATTTGAAAGGGCCTGTCCCGGAATATGTTTCAGCCCTACTCACCTAGTACATGGCCTCATCTCACTGAACCTTGACGGAAACTGGGACTGGGAAAGTCACAGCCAGTCTTTTCCATCCAACATCTCTGATTGCCTCCTTTTGGTTCTCATCCAACAAAATGCCTTTTAAAATGTATAAAACAACATCGTCCAGTCTCATTTTTAGGGATGGGCAATATATTGGTTCCTGTATCAGCCAACATCAACCGATTTCGGCATAAAAAAAAATCGGCCGATGGTTTTATTTTGCTGTTTTTTTGCGGTGCTGCAGTCTGTGTGAGACATTTGTCAATCCCAGTTTGTCCTGAGGGCGTCTTTTTGAACAGAAATATTAGTAAAAATGGAAATCGAAAAAAAAATTATATCCCAGATAAATACATTCAGTTATTTTTTTTACTGAAGTGAAATGTTCATTTGTGATCTTTACTTCTACTTTAGACCGATTTGTAGGTCTTGCTATTGGTTTAAAATTGAAATATTGGTATGGGCAAATATCAGCAGGAAAACATCTCTTCACTTTCTGCACTCACAAATGTAAATTTAACTGTCACATCTTGTGTACATAGTAGGCCTATTTTTATTTCATACTAAAGTAATCTTAAACTGTTTCCAAATGCATGCCCTTTTGATTTCATATATGTTGTTTTTATTATTGATCAGTGTTTTATGTTGCACCTTAATATCAACAACAAGTTCCAATGTTTGAGAATTCTGCTCATTGACAATGGCAATAAACCTTTTCTGATTCTGATTCCTGATATTGGCTCAGAAAAAAAATATCAGACCATCCCCATCTGTAATTCTTAATTTGCACACCACCACTGTGCTAATGTCCTATGAAGACACTTGCCTACAGTGTGGTGACATTGATATATGAATCAAAAATATGAATTGGTTTGTGGGAGTCCAAACGACTCTCCATTAGAATGTCCCAAGGCAGGGTTAAAGATGTACCATTTTAGTCATGTTAAAAAGCAAGATTGGATCTTGGTTATGACCTCGTTAGTCCGGTTTTAGCCAAGATTAGATGTTTACAGGTTCTGCCCCCATCAAATGTCTACAAGAGCCACTTTACTTTTTACTTTTTAAAAAGGAATTGTCCCCCTGAGGTTGGTAATTAGGTCTTGTTAACCCCAATATCCCATTTCAGACAAAGCTCAATCCAGTAAACCAAAATCTAACTTGGTCTTCCAACTGACAACAAAAAATGTTCTACAATTGTATCGAATGGCATCTTCATCTACAGTTTCTGGTACAATAATAACCTGGGCGATAGCAGGAGTAAACGGCCTAACTTGTTCAGTGTGTTTGGCTGCTGAGAAACGTAGGAATGCACAAGGTCTTATCTGGTATTTGAACAGAATGGGGAAACTCGGGTATAGCGGATGATGGTCAGTTCTTTAGGAATATGAAAAGCAGCTGTAAGGGTAACAAAGTTCAAAACAAAGATATGAAGAGCGTTGTGCATCTGAACCAAAAAAATGGGCAAAGCATTGTAAAAATGTTTTAATTTGAATTGTTATTTGCCATGTCAAGGGAGGACTGTGTCTAGATCTTGAAACCCATGACATCTCATTTCTGCACAACATTCACAACATGCAAGTAATAAAATGTGTCTGAGAAAACAGGAGAAGATAAATTCAAATGTGACACTCGCTGTGACCAGCCCTTACATTCTGTTGAGAAAATTCCAAACGAACTCACTAAATGTGACAGTAAATAAACATGACAGACCTTTACACATGTCACATGAGACTAAATACACTATGAGATCGGGAATCCAGTGCTCAACAACTTTACTGAGAAGCAAGACACGAGAACCAAAGTAACAAAAATGTCAAATTATCCGGCACTGCAAGATGAATTCTTGCATTATACTTTTTTCACAAACTCCTGAGAAATTTGAACAACTCTGCTTTTATCCTGTAATGGAAAAATGTCATGCCATTCTATCTATGTTGCAGATAATATTCTTCTGGCTCCTGCCAGTCGTGGGTCAAGATAGAGCTTGGGAGGTCACCTCAAATCCACAGGTGAATTGGACTCATCTGATCAATCTGGGCACTGAGGCCAGTATTGTGG
The DNA here is from genome assembly GCA_015082035.1 of Chaenogobius annularis. NCBI lineage: Eukaryota > Metazoa > Chordata > Actinopteri > Gobiiformes > Gobiidae > Chaenogobius > Chaenogobius annularis. The sequence continues at coordinate 71,331 of BJKM01000571.1, read as the reverse complement.
TCTGAGGGGGAAGTTAAAACTGAATCTTGGCCATATTCTGTTATGGAAAATACAACTATTAAAGTCCCATTTCATTTCAAATCTATCATTTTAATGACATTACACACACGTCCGGCCTGTGTAAATAGCACATTCATCTTCATATCCACAGTAACACAGCTAACTTCTCTAAACTCTGTGGATTTATCGTATTTTCCATGTCATCAGAATCCTGGAGGTATTTGGCCTTTGAGAGTGGAACTGCGATGGAGGTACAACAGTTTGTATTGAAAACAACGCTTTTCTCTTTGATAAGCTGCTTATTCAGAGTACAGAACCAGGCCAGAGCAACCAGCTGTTCGCTCAGTCAGTTAGGGACCAGTTTTTGGGGCCGAACTAAGTAAATATAACTCCAGTTTTTTTTTCATATTCAGGTCAGTTTTATTGCTGTATATTAGTATCCTTGTTCAGGTATGGTTCAGTCTTGGTTCAGTTTTAGTTACAGAAATCTTTAAGGAGATTTTAGGTAACAATAACCTTTGCTATGATGCACTAAATGATTTGAGAAGGTTGTGAAGCTGACGGGGAAAGCTCAAACCATTGGAATTTGACTGTTATTGAATGTTATGTAATCAATGGAGTAAACCATCAATCTCCTGTCAGAGTGGCCTTGCATGGAGCACACAAACCAGATTGGATTTCAGCAAATAAAAAGGACAAACATACGAGGCAAGGTTTAAATAAATGGCATATTTTGTTGTTCTTTGGTAAAACAACCTCCAGTACATGTTTTACACCAGATACCCAAGGAAATTCAGATTATGATTAATCGGTCGATGTTTGTCAAATTGTGTTATTTAGTATGAATGACCAATATTTTTTTCTCCTTTTATTTAATGTATATGCACGTTAAAGCTGTTAATTTTCACTTTATTGCCCTGGTTAAAAATGTAAAATGTTTATATACAGAAATTCTGCAACAGCAAATCACCAAAAAAGCTCATCATTATGTAATTACACTTACATAACATCCATGCATCTGTCCCCACACATAAATTATGTCAGAGTGTGATTCTACTGCTGGGCCCTTGTAACTCCTGAACTTTGACCTAGACTGCCTCCATTATCTTTTGCTAACTATGCAAATGCCATATTTAGCATGGCAAAAGTCAATGTATGGATTGTAAAATAATCTCAGCAACGGAGTTTTAACCGGTCTAAAAATGAGGTATGACCATGGCTGTATTAATATTAACGGCCCGTGGTCGGTACGGTAATCTGCTGTCGGCATGCTCGCTTCCATTGCGCAAAGCATCATGGGGAACGGCCCAGAGCTAGCTCGATAACCAGGAAGTAATGCGAAAGAAAAAGATTTTTTGGGCGACATGCACCACTGAGCACGCTCCATTGACTTGAACCGCCATCTTGTCCCCCCCGGGGCTAGGGTACGAAATGTTGACATGTTTGTCCATAATGAAGTTGGTTGGACAACAAATGGATATGTGTCAAAAAAACTGGATTCAAGAGGTTCTGGGCTTTATAATGATCTGGTATGGCAGAGTTAAAGGGTGTAAAAATGTGTGTGTGGCTAAATGGGACTAGTTAAGCACTAATCCAAAACAAAATCAGCAAACGTTTGGTCAATAGCCAATGTCTCGCGAGACTCTAAAATTGGCCGATTTAATCAGCAAACCGATCAATTGGCCGGGATCTACTTTTCAGTCTGTAACAAATAAGTAAAGTTTTATCCAAACATTTAGTGGCCCAGATGAAACAAAACAAACCATTTTATCCTCAACACAGAATCATTTTAATCTCGATTTGTAAGAGATAAAGTTTAGATTCTCTTAACAACGGCCAGACTACAAAAGGCACCAGAGTTCACCACAATGTGTCAAAAAAAGTGAACCAAAACAAAGAGTAGCATTCATTATACTTACACAAAAGGTACGAGACAAATTTACCACACATTTTAGCCTGAAGATGGAATCATTTTAGATCTTCATTGTAGCAGATAAGGCTTGGTATCTAGAGGTCATTCCAAAAAATTAATGGGTTCAAAGACTGTAGCGCTGAGGGCCCAAACACATGATTTTGACTGAGAGGAGCTCTGTGTGATTGTGAGCTCGCCCCGGGAAGCTATGGTCATGTGCACCACCGACGGTTGAGTGCAACAAGAGACAGGCCACTCGAGTTAGAGCTAAGTACTATCATCAGGCCCGGATTTGAAATGGTGTGAAAACTAGGGCTGCAACGATTACTCGAGTAAATCGAATAATTCGATAACAAAAAAGCTTTGATTATTACTTTATTGCCTCGATGATTAGTTTAATTTACATATTTAATTAAAAACATGTGAATCCGTGGCGCGCGGAGCGCACGGAACAACTTGAGGCGTTTTTGTTTCCCACAGAGCTTGTTCCGCTAGAACGAAAGCGCAACAGAGAGAGCACAGCGCGTCCCAAACTCACGAGTGCGACCCGATAATCTAATACATCCATGAGTGCCACTGGGAAGAGTTCTGTTGAGTGAAAGAGCACGATGTCTAACCACCTCAACTTGCTCCGCGCGCCGCCCACCCAAAAATTGCTGATTAATCTATCAATTATTTTTTCCGATTAATCGAGTACTCGATTACAAAAACAATCGATAGCTGCAACCTTAGTGAAAACCTACTCTCGTGATATGCTTGCTTGTCAACAGTCAGGGGCCACACACTTGGCAACATTAAATCAAAGCTAGCTAAAATGTGAGAACATGGCTAAACGGTAAAGTTAATAAACACACCGTCACCGTCAGCAGCAGCAGTAGTTGTAGCATAGTATTTTCTTGTACTCACGTTCAAAGTCTGAGTCGTCGTCTTCGTCCTCCCCGTTGGACTCTGTCTGCATGGGTTCTCCGTCGAACACCACACCCTTCTTGGCCCCCGTGCCTCCTCCGTCCTGGCTGCGGGTGTCTCTAAGGCGGGTGAAGTACTGGACGGCGAACTCCACTAGGTCTGTGGGCCTCTGCCGCAGCACCTCCACGGTGTAGCCCTGCAGCAGCTCCGTCAACCCCACCGGGATCTCAATACTCATGGCTCACGCGTCCACGGCAAGCTCACTGTCTAAGGAGGAAGAGAAAGAAGTTAGATTAGGGCACGGCGTGATGACAATTAAATCAATTTTTGATTAAATACATTCTTCTCGAATTTAAATAAATAAAAATGGCTTTAAATTAGGGATGGGCGAAGTTGACAAAAATGTATACCTCTATGTTTTGTATTCCAATAAGTCAGATGTCAATCCAACAGAAATGTGTTCAAACGTTTTTAAACGTATTATTTGAGGTTAATTATCAAGCAAATTTGAACACTGATAAACTGGTTCAGGTCCTATCTAGAAGACAAGGAGTATTTTGTTGAGCTCGGTAACTGTGTCTCAGACCGCATGGCCTTGACCTGTGGGGTGCCCCAAGGGTCAATCCTGGGAGCCCTTCTATCCAACCTGCCGTTGGGTCAGTTAATTTGCAGCAAAAAATGTGTCCTATCACAATTATGCAGACGACACTCAGATTTGTGTTTCACTGAGGGCAGGTGAATATGGACCAGTGGATTCACTCTGTCACTACATCCAACAGATTAGTTTGTGGAACTAAAATCTGGAACAGTCTTCCTGAAGATGTGAGACAGGCCCCTACTCTGGCAGCGGTTAAATCTAGGCTAAAAATGGTTCTATTTAGCTGCGCCTTTGAGTGAAGGGATTTTATCTACAATTCTTTCATTTTAATTACATCTTAACATAATCATTTATGCTTTCATTTTTGTATTGTGATTTTAATGCGTTTTACTGTTGTAAAGCACTTTACGTTACTTTTGTATGAACTGTGCTCAACAAATAATTTTTCATTGATTGATATGTCTGTAAAACGACTCACCTTATACACTTCTCTAAAAGTCTAATCTAAGATGGCGGTAGGTAAAATGTCCATTTGTTCAAACTCAATTATGTCACTCATGGCAGTTAGCAACATCTTGATTCTCACCTGAACACTTTTTACGAGTTTTTGTGGACGTGGGTGAGACTGTTGAAACACATCACAGCACAGGATAACCTTTTGCAGCACTATTATAAACACTGAAGGTTTAGGCACTATATGTACGCTAAAAACACAGGACTGCATTGATGAGTTACATTTAATGAACAAGTGAGGCTCGTGTTTAGTAGGAAAAATCTTTTATGATTGATCAAAACGTTATCAATTATTTTTTACATAATAGAAAAGAGTCATATTTACTATCATTGAAATGTTGTTTGAGATTGAAGTTCAACCTGGTGCTGTGTTTCCAATCTCCTATTGTTCAGTGTTTGACGAGCAAACGGAGAGTGTACCTGCACTTCCTGCTCAGAGCGGACAGCTAAGTCATCTCCATTTGCAGCAGTAACAAGATGTCTTCAACATAAAACTGTCCCTCACTGTCCAACACTTCCAGATCAGTCGTTTTTCAAATACAGTTCATATTAGGGATGTCAAAATGTCAAAAACAGCCAGATAAAAAAGTACTTTATATTCTGATGTGTTTTTATATTATACATTGAATTAAAACCACTTAATTTTGCTTCTATAATAGTCACAATAATTATTTTTTGGTTCTTACGATTCAATTGTAACCTTTATAATCAAGATTATCGATTACCGAATAATATCGACATCCCTTGTTCATATTCAGCTTTGTCTCTGGACTGAAGCCAGTACTAAAAATGTACTTAAAATTATAGAATCACGAGTACATTACTTATTTTCTACTGGATTTAAAATTAAATAAAAATAAATTATATGAAAAAAAAAAAAAAAAGTCCAACCACCTTTCATAAAAATGCATAGGTCATAAATAAAAACCAGCTCTGCACACAGTAGATCTCACAATGCTTTCAAAATAGTAACACATACTATGAATAGCCACGTATAGCTTATCCAGCAAAAATGCTCCAGTCTACACATTCATCAACACCATTCATTCTAAATGGGGTACACAGAGATGCTACAGCAGCTCCTGGGGTCTGCGTAAAACACACAGCCTGCGGATCTAAATAAACAATCATCTATCACAACCGAAAGAAGTCCAGAGGGGAGAAACAAAGACCTTGAGGATGGAATGGAAACAAAAGACCGTTTTTGGGCAAGGCACTTCACTCACATACACACCGCATTCATGCCAGACAAGATGAGTGATTGGTGGGCGTCGGAAAGTTTGATGCCTCAGATTGGCACCACCACAGAGTATGTCACAGGTAGTGCCCTAACCAACTTGTGATGCACAATACAAAATATTGCATTATCTTGGGTAGTAGGGCAATGTTTATATTGAATGGTGAAGGATATGATATTATAATGCGCCCCCAGACACTATCGTTCAGACTCTGGCATGCTCCGAGTGAGGGACAGACAGAGCTGGCAAATCAGTTAAGTGTGAACCGTTTTAAGAAGCAGATTTTATAATTTGGCAGTCAATAGCTTTTTAAGATGATATAAAGCTTAAAGATAATGTGAAACCAAGTGAATATGAGTTAAGATCAAGTCAAAACATTAACCTAGTAGGCCATGAGAGTAAAAGCTCTTGTGAGAGTGGCTGTGTAATGTAAGCGTGGTTATGTACAAACTGTAGTCTCAATGAAGGAAGGTCCCGAAAGGTCACAAGTCTGTTCTCATGATTTACATAAAAGGTCAGAGGAAAAAATGCACCCACTGTCAGGTCTAAAGTATGCGAGGGAAACAAATCATGTGAGGCAACGGACTGATGTTAAAAGGACCGCCGCCATCCTTACGACAACAGCTTTCTAGGCTTGTGTTTTCTTTAAACTAAATGTCAGCGCTGTGTTTATATTCCCTCCAGGCTTACTTTAAGACGTGTTTTAAAAGACTGTACCAAGACAATAGTCATATTACTGTGGATAGTTCAGACATCCAAGAAGAGAGGACATACAAAACATTTTCCAGGTACCTTCTTTTTTTCAAACATTGTTAAATTTAGTTAAGTGAGCTACCCACTTTTGTCACAACACTAAAATGTTAAACTCAAACATGGAAAAGGCTCAATACAGATTTCAATACTACAACAGTTAAAAACCCTATTTAATAAAAATGCCATTTTTACGTAAGATCCATGTAGTCTTACTAGTTCTGCTTGTAGCTAAAATGATCATTCAGACCAACTATTCCAATTTATGACCTTTTCTGCTATTTTCAGACATTATCATTCGACGGTTTAAAACAAGTATCAGTTTTGATACTAGTTTAATTATAGATTTGTTTCGAAGTATCGAGAAAATTCAAATACGGATGTCACAATGTCAAATTTGAGTGATATGATTATTTTGGAGGAAAAAAACATCACAATTTAACAATTATTCAAAATTAATAGTGTGAAATCTCTTCTAACACATTATTTCTCAAGGTTGTGACCAGCTTTCTGAAATTGAACAGTCTGAATGACAAATTAAAGTAAATGTGACAAAAAAAAACAGATAAAAAAGTACTTAAATATGGGTTGAATTAAAACCACTTAATTTAGCTACTAAGATAATCAAGAATTGATCATTATTGTTTTGTTCTTACAATTATATTGTGACTCAAATAATCATGTTTATTAATTAACTGAATAATGTTGACCACTAAATTCCCACTTATTTCACTGAACTTTATTACAATCATTACTTTGCTCACCTAGACTGCTGTCCCAGACTTCTACCTGCTCTTCAAGACACTATACAATATTTGTCTTGTACTATGATTTGAATGCGTTTCATTGTTCACATATCCATATCTCTTTGTAAACAAGACTGTATTGAGCCGTTAAGTCGTCCTGTACCTTGCTAGTTTTCCTGTGGTCTCAGCATACTAATAAACCAAGAGAAACGCATAGGGCGGGAAGGGTATTTCGGACAGTCCTGAAGCTTCTGACAGCTCTGCAGCCCTCAGCGGTGGTAGTTATTGAGATTGCAGTAGTGCGGAGAGTGACATTGTCCTGGGAGGGCACAGTATCAGAGGCAGGAACACACTGTCCCCTCTGCTGCTGCTGCTCTTGGGTCTGACAGCACAGGGATATGAACTCAAAACTGTGCAGAGATAGATAAGGGCTGGCTCATGGGGGCACAAGGCCACAACGCCTCACTGAGGAGCTAACAGGGTAGCTAGCACCAGCCCGGTTTCCCAATTTAGCAGCGGGCAGCAGATGTGAGAGCAGGGGCCAACTCATTTAATTTTAAACAAGATTTTAAAGGATAACAACTTTTTTCCCCCTTTTAGTTTATGGGCCTAAATGTAATCATTTGCTAACTTGCTATATTAGTGACTAAAAAAAATTTACGAAGCGGCAGTCCTGAGCATCGAGAACTAAAATCCAACAATGATCCTCGCAGAGTCCGACCCATTAGCGTCAAGCATGTTCGACACTGATGCACAGACTGACCTGGTCTCGGATGTCCATGGGTGCTGCCACGTGTTTTCACCCTTACTGATGAAAACGTACTGATAACTTGTTGGGTTTGATTTGAAATGGAAGTTGCAATGAAGTGGATGAATGAGAGAAGGCTCTGACCACGAAGGGATTACAGTGACATAGAAACGTCACAGCACCATTCTGCATCTCAGCTTCTTCTAGACTAGAACTTTGTAATTTATGCAAAATCTAAAAAATAAACATTGTACCGGTATCTGTGTTTATTGATCACAAACAAGTAATAAATAATAATATGCAATGGCTTTATAAAGTACCTTTCACGTCACCCAATGTGCTTCACAGTGCATAATTCATTCACACCACACCTGAGTGGTAAGCTATTACTTTACCCACAATTACCCTGGGGCAGACAGCCAGAGGCACAATCTGCACCATCACGCGTCTGCTTCATAAGTACAGAAGAACAGTTTGCACTAGAGCCACAGCCGCCCCACAGTAACACCTGGTTTTCCCATTGGCCTCCCATCCAAATACTGACCAGGCCCACCCTTGCTTAACTTGTGAGATCAAGCACAGAATTTTCTCCGAGGACTGCTGGCATTGGCAGGTCTAATTAAAGCAACACATCATAACAAAATGTCACTCAGAACGTTTACATGCATGCCAGTAAAACCCAGTCTATGGTCTACTGTGATTCATGAGTCACGCATGTCTGATCAGAAATTGCACAAATTATGGTTCGCTATGTTAGAACACTGAAATTAGATTGAGTGCACGTAAACAAAGTGACGGGAGCACAGAGAAATAAAAAACTACATAGACAATTAATTTGTAGAAACGATTGAAAAATTTAAAAATGCAAATACTACCAAAAATATAAAGAAAAACACACACAAAATATATGCAATCAATAATATGTAACTTTAAACTGATCTTTATAGACTGGAGGGTTTGGCTCTTCCACTACACAGACTGGTTCTTCCCTCTCACCATAACAGCCGATAATCTGCACTGGCACCGCTCTGGTTTAGTGAATTCCAGTGACATAAGCTAATTATAATGGGCCCAGTGTAAACTACACAGTGCACAAGCCCAAATTACACAAATAAAACCTATATTACGCATATACGGCTTAAGATTTGTGTGCATCACCTGTTCCCATCTCTCAACCATCATGCAGTGTAGAATTACTTGTACTCCAGTGTTGTTACTTAAATCTACCTACAACCCTGGATCTTCAGGTCGTAAGCAGGTGTGGTTAATAAAAGAGTGAACTTACTTAAGGATCACGTTTCTTCACACTCCAGCAACCATGCTATGAGATGAACAAGCCCTGGTATATTACTGGTCAACTGCGTAAATTGACACGAGAAGTGAGCCATTCACTTTCTAGGAAAACCAGCCATCTAGTTTAGTTTATCTGTGCAATGACACCTTCTTTACATATCTACATTACACAGAAATGAAAGAGACGCCCAAAAGGGGTAGAGTGAAGCTGGGTGTTCATATGCACAACATAGGCCAACTAGATACACTCCCACCGTGTACACAAGTGTGGGGCCATTTAGATACAGTTCACTATTGGTCATTTTCAGTTTCTAGAATGTGATGATGTCATACGCTCACAAATTGATCACATTATATTTTGCCATGAAATATCTAAAAAAAAAGGTAAATTCACAAATTTTCTTTTGATTTCTATTAGTGAGTTGACTTGTATTACGAAACATTTAAAACATGTGGTTTTCAGCAGGTCAGACTTTTGAGAAAGACATCTGAATATTATTTGTGTTAAATGGCAACAATTAAAGTCTGTATAATTTATGTTCATGAAATCATTACTAACATTTTCATTTTTACTTTGTTTTTGAAACGACCAAATGAAATTAATCGATCAATATTAGAAAAAAAAAATCATGTTTCCCCCCATATCGCACAACCCTAGATGCCCCCCCATGTGTATTCAATATGATTAGCCTATAGAATGTTGTGATGTAAAACCCAGCAATAGTAGGAAATATTGTGAATGTTTTTGAGAATTTTAGAGTATATTGTTTATAATAAAAAAGGAGAGGATATTTCTGCACTTTTGTGACTCATTTTACAGACATTTTTAATTTGACTGATTATCAAACCCCAATATATAAAACACATTTCTGTTTGATTTAAAACCATCTGTCTTGTCATCAGGATACTCCAAAAACAAATCGATAGCATTACATATTGATCAGGGGGGTGGAGGTGTCTGACTCAAAGCGGGAACAGAGTAAACCGTGAGCGGCTCGTCATTACTGCCAAGGATCACTTTCACTGTAACGTGTGATAGCCACTTCACCCGAGCGTCTAATAGGCTCTGGCACCCGGCCTGGTTAGCTTGAGCAACAGATGACGGTCGAGCTGGTAAAGGAGCGGGGATGAGCCGTGACGAGACTATCTAGCATGTCCACGTCCAGAAAATGTCCCGAAGCTAGCTTAAATGCCGTATTTAGACCCTGGATATCTTGTGAAACCCATCAACAAGAGGGATAGATTTAACATGGGCGACACATTTAACGTGACACCGATCCCAGTCTTCTGTGACACATTAGCTCTCTCGTTAGCCTCTGTAAAAGGAAGCAGCCTGTGTCGTTAGCTTTGATTAGCAACAAGCTAAAGCTCAGAAGTGACCGGTGGTTCGCGGTTGCTATGCGCGCCTAGCAACGACACCGGCAAAGCGTTGTGTGTGGGGATTAATGGCAATAAATCTGCATTCTATATCGATTTGAATAACCACAAGAGCATATTCGAGCATTGCAATTTGTTTTTTTTTTAGGGGAAAGCAGTAGGAAAGTGTGTCTATAGAAGTGAAAAGCTGGACAGGTGTGGGGAGAATGGGCCGAGCCTGGCACAAACCCATTCTGTTGATGCACATCCTCGTAAATCCCTCCTCAGCTGAATGGACTGCTCGGCTCGGCTGCTACACTGCTGCTGGCCTCTTTCCAAGTGTGCTCTGACACATTTACCACTTCAGTACTGCACACGAGACACCAATACTCTGATGAATATGCTAATAGTTTCTTATTAAAAAAAACCCAAACATATATATAAAAAAAAAAAAAAACATGATTTCTATTCTATGCCTCGATCTGCTCGCAAACAGTGTCATTAATGAAACTGCTCTAACGCGAAGAAACGCCCCAAACGTGTCAAAACTATATCTAAACTAAGCAGAAGTGAGCCGCACAATTAGAGCCATCTGTTATTTATTTTTGATTGATAATGCCCACCTTCATATCATAACTGTTTACTGCTGGCTAACGTTCAAATATCTGGTCGTTGGCAAGAGAGACCCCGGGGCCTGGAAGAGGAGAAGAAGCCGCTGACTTACGTGCGTTTATCTGCCCCGGTCGAACCCTCCTTCTCCGCTTCCTCCTTCGCGCTTATCCGCCTGCTCCCTTCAGCGACCCCTCCACCTGTCACGGTTGATAATCCAGCGCTCCGTGCGTGCGTCGAGGAGGAACCGGGGCTAGGCTAGCGTGGCTCTTCGCCCGTTTCCCCCCAGCCGACTACGGTAGCGATCCTGGCTGAGAAGGTGGAGCGAAGAAGCACTTGACCGACCGACTCCACGCTACTGCTGCTACTGCTGCTGCGGGTGCTGCTGTGACGGAGGCGGGTGGGACTTGCTGAGGCAGGCAGCTGAGGTAGCGCAGCTAACTAACCGAGGCTAGCACCGAGGCTAACAGGCTAACTCGCCGTAAGCACTTGTTAGCAACGGCGGATTTCTTGTCACTTGTTCACGCCGCTTCCTGCAAGATGCCGCCCCGGGACGCGAACAGCGAAATTCCCCCCGAGAAGAAAACTAGAAGTGCAGCTCCCCCGACGAAAGCACGTGTTGACGGGTATCCCAACAGGTATGCAGTAGAAGGCAGCGTCAAAACCCCGTAAAAATGAATGAAAACAGGTCTCCACCTCCTATCCGCTCCAGCTGGACAGTCCGCAGTTGGTGGAACATCGAACATGTACGAATGAAGCACGCAGACCGAAGGGGGCGGCACCAAAGTTAGTGACAGTGGCAGGGGCCAATCATAGCGTGAGGACAGGGGATCCTCAGCCAATGGAAGCTCTGAGAACAGGAGATGGAGGGGATTACGCGCAAAGCCATATTAGTTTAGTTAAATTACCACACCCACAGGCTATTGGATATATCAATTGGAATATACCCACAGATTAGAAATTATGCAATCCATATTAAGACTGCAGGCGTGAGATTAGCATTAGAACATGACATTTGAGAACACACATTGACCTTTGCCATATATATAATAACCAAAGGACGGCATTCATCATATAATTACTTTTGTTATGTGTTCAGATTGAGAGTTTAGATTTAAGGGGCACAAATGTGAGTAGTCATCACATTAAATCTTCTTTCCAAAATGTCAGTTTGCTTATATGTTTCATGGCAGGCCCGTAAACAGAAAGTTGGGGGCCTGCGGCAAGAAGCCTCCAATTAATTATGTAAATTAATTGGAAGAATGTTCTGTTCTGGGCCTCTTAGAGCCTGGGTCGTGGCTGACTATTTAAAGAACAAAACGATTTCCCCCTATCCACAATCATCTTCTTATTGACATTAAACTGTGGAAATGACATCTTCTGCTGAGGACCCAATTTGTAAGACAAGAAATGACCTTATTTTTTCTCTCTCTTTCTAATCATAATGGTAAGTTTAAACTGTAAGCTTTGTACATATTTATGTAACTGTGAAGGATATCTCTGACGAATGGCCAATCCCGCTGATGTTTATTTATACCCGGACACATCTTGAGGCAGAATCCTGTTGTTTCACACAGCTCCCGTGTCTTCCAGCTCCTTCCATAATAAGCACATCTCTAGTTTGGCTCTTTCCTCTCGGAGACAGAGGAAAGCCGTCACCATGGTCACAGCGAGCCCACGTTTAAGTACTCAAACTCTGCTCTGATTGGCTCAAAGCTGAGAGAGAGAAAAAACACACCCCGGAGCGCAACCTGAAGGACAAGAGGAGTACTGCACTCAAAGCCAGCCTGAATTGCTTAAACCTATTGTTATTGCTGGTGTATATTGAAAATCATGGTATGGTCTACAAGTCCTACTAGTCAAAAAAACTAAAATGACTATGAATCAATTTTATTCTTCATATTATTTATAAATTCGACATAATCCCTCAAGAGGTGGGTAATACTCTGTTACATTTACTTACTTAGTAATGTTTTAATTTACGTAACATATATTCTTACTTGATTAAAAGGTGTGGTTACTTTTTTCCACTGTGAGTAAATCTACAAGTGACAAGAGCTTTATGTTGACAATATAAAATAATTTGATAATGTTTCCTCTCATTTTTGTGGTCTATCCTTTGAAAATACCAGTTTTCTGCATTCATTAATGTAATGATTTGTAATGATAATCCCCATTTCACTTAACTACATTGTTTTTATATTGGATTTAATACAGCCACTTATTGAGTCATTATTGTATTAACTTCATGTGTATTTTAATTGTTTGCATGTATGTATTATTGCACTTTGCTGTACAGCACTTTGGGTTTTTAAAGTTGTACGCGTGCTTTAGAAATAACATTGATTGATTGATTAAATTCCATTCATAACCGATGGGAAAAGCAGCTCCACTTTTCATTCAAAACATGATTTTCAAGGCAGTTTCCAATACTGCACTGCCATCTGCTGGAGCGTAATGTAATTGCATGAGGCGCTTGTCTTTTTGCAAGGTCAAGGGTTCAATCCCCAGCTCTAGCAATCAATCTCTTTCTCTTGGACTTATATATATGACGTGTAAGCAGTTATTTGCAAGACTAGAGCTAAATTAATGGACACACAGTAATTCCAGTTCTTATCTTTTTCTTTTAACAATTAATAATAGTAATAAAAAAAAAAAATATGGCACCAATGTGAACAGTCATGTTTTATTTGGTCAGATATAGATATTAATACATTCAAGCATTCAGTTATTCCACAATATTTACACTATTTACACATTCATAATAAACTAGAGTGAGTGAAGTTGTATTACTTTACATGGAAGACTCAATCATGTGATGACGGTGAGCTATTAGAGTGAGCTTCAATGTAATCAGATCTGATATGGCCTTGTGGTCTTGAAGTGGGTGGTATAAAGTCTGAACATATTCATTTACAAACAGTTTTAACATCACAAACCGAGCGAAGAAGTAACAAACATTTCAAAAATTACAGACACAAGCCAACCCAGTCTCATAATTTACGCTGAAAAAAAATCGTAATTGTATCACAGACTTAAATAATGAGACTGGGTTTACAAAAGCACTGACATAACAAGATATTGGTATACGATATTGGTATACGAGTCGTGGTCCTATGTCTAGTTTTTGTTTTTTATTCCGCTTTCCTGGTTCAGTTCATCTCGGTTTGACCTTTAAAATACATGTTATGAAAAATAAACACGATCTTAAAAATCTGAAAATTTCTGTTGTTATTACTAGACAGATTTCAGACAATGTTTACAATATTATAGAAACATCCGTCATCATGAGAATAAGGCACAAAACATACACAAACAAAAGATGGAAACTATTAGATTTTCCTTCAACAATCGGTAGCTTTATGACAAGATCTGAGGTCCATGTTACGTGCATTTCTATCTTTAACTATTGTTCCTTAATCTTTACATTAATACAAAATTGTTTATATTAAAATCACTTGCCTGTCATGCCTGAAAACGTGCAAGATTCCCTGAAATAATAATGCTCCTATTGACAGATTCCTATTGCAATATCAAAATAATAAGCAAACCCCAGTCTTCCTTAGGTTTGGCTATTATCCTTCCTTACACAAAATAAAAGGTAAAAACAGCAGTTAACTCAAATCTCTTCAGCAACTTCCTCAAAGACAATATTATTTTCATTGTGTGAATGTTGAGTTTATGATAATATAAAAGTGCATCACATGATCATTAACGAAACTATTTTACTATATTTTCTACATATTAGTACAGTAAAGATCTGCAAATACATACAATCCATGAGACATAAGTCTGAGTTAGCATCACTAGCTTTATACAGTGTGGTACAAGGAGTCAAACAGGAAATGGTGACGTTTGACAAGATTTTAAATGTCAAAATGCAAACGTTGTATATTTGTAGGTCAAATTGGAAATGTCGTTATTGCCTTTTGTCACATTTAAAACATTTCCAAACAAATTAGGGCCGAACTCAGTAACTATTAGTAAGTAGTAACTCTACTTTGGGCTGAATCGAGTGTCTTGTCCAAACAGAGCGCAGTTACAGTAGCTCTATTAAACTGGGAGACTGTTTTCAATTACACATATAAGTCAGTGTATCTAACTTTGCAGGCCAGCCTAACCTATAACCTAAAAATGTATGGATTTAATGTTACTACAACGTTTAACCACTAGGGGCTCACTTCGCTTGATTATGGAGAAGGTGCTGGCATCCATCATCCATCCTACAATTTTCAAAATGTATTTTTATATTTTGTGTGACATGGTATAAGGAGAACAAGCACACTGTTTTATTCAAATGTTATAATTGTAAAGTGACAGTTTGTTTGGTTAAGATCTCT
This sequence comes from Chaenogobius annularis, assembly GCA_015082035.1. Taxonomy (NCBI): domain Eukaryota; kingdom Metazoa; phylum Chordata; class Actinopteri; order Gobiiformes; family Gobiidae; genus Chaenogobius; species Chaenogobius annularis. Next base: position 56,322 of record BJKM01000571.1, on the reverse strand, counting down.
CAAACGACACCATTCATTCTGGTTGACCCCAGGATCAGATTTATCAGTACAGTTGTGTCTAGTAGGTGGCAAAGTCAGTTTTACAAAAGACTGGCCCATCCCCAAAAACAGTCATAAAGTCAATAAAAACCTCCTTGAGTGAGGAATGTCCCTGCCTCCTTCAGTAACAGTCAGAAAATGTACACATCGGAGCCCTGCTGAGCGTTTTCTAATAAAATGTGGGTCAAAAAAACAAAACAAAAGCAAAAAATACCCCAGCCAAGATGAATTCAAACGCAATCGAACAATTTCACAATGGAATCGCAGAAGTATAACATTAGAATCCAAGTATAACATTTAGAATCTTGAATTAGAATCAAACAGAATTCTTCAAATAGCTTTTTATATTGTTGTGGCTGATCCAGCCTCACGTGTTGAGGTAAAATACAATCAGCCTTTAATAAAAGCAACTGAGATAGTAAATGAATGCACTTTTCTCTCAAGATAATGGTAACTTTCTTTAAGATGTAAATACAAAATTAAACAACCAATTAACTATAAAAGTAAAGTATTTGTAGATTATTTTACTTTGTCATTTTAATTTATATTTCTTATGCAAAAAAATGTCCAAACGTGTTAACACTGACCCACAAAAAAACACTTTCATGAACACACAAGTGTCCTCAGGTGAAATACTGACCTAATTTGTAAAGTCTTGATGATGATGATGAGCCCATAATGATAGAATTGGAGAGTGGACGCTAACGCTGAGCTAGCCTGGTGTCACTGTGCACCGAGCCCATTGACTCGAAGAGTTAAAATATCTTCTAAACGATCGTTTAATTGTACATTTAAAAAGCAACGCCTCTTGATGGCCTACAACTTTTCCAACATGTTGTAGAACAGAATGAACACGCCGTAAGCGGTGTGTGAAATAAATAACAGCCGTTGCGGTTCAGTCTCACATGAAATATAGTTGGTTTTGTAATAATCACAGTCTAAAAAAAAATCCTATTCTTCCCATTTAAACCTGTGGATGCTGGAGTCATGGAGGCTTTGTGTAGTGCCGGTAGGATTAGTATTCAGGATGAGTCTGCTGCAGTTCACAACTCCAGCTCATTATCTCACATAAAAGAGCAACACACACACACACACACACACACACACACCAATATACACAAGGAGACTGACAGACGGAGCAATAGCATTGACAGAAAATACTAACAAGAGAGAGGAGCGAAAAGATGAGAGAAAGTGATGAGAGGGAAGACTGCTGCTGCCATGGAGACCGTGCCGACCGGGGGAATGAAGGGATGAGATGTTTAACACGTTTATAATGGTGTACAAGGGCTCTGATCTGGGCCGCTATTAAATTCTGCAAGTGAGTAGGGCGGCTTTCGTTTGGAGCCAGCCTCTAGTGGCCAACACAGAGTAGTGCACCGTGTAATTAAAATGTGACTTTATATGTCAGGGTTTCAGTGTAGTGCTTTATCACAGAGGCCATTTTGAGAACGTTTGATGAACTCATGAACCAGGATAAACATTGTCCCTTAAGTTGACTGGGAGGAATTTAGCTCATTTGCATCTCGCCGAGCAACAGGAAGTATCGCCATGGAGACCGTGTGCCCTCTTTTTGATATGCAAATTCACCTGTTGTAACCAGGACCACCCCTTTGTTCAGTAAACCCCCCCCAAATCTTTAAACTACACAAACGCCATTATTGCACTTGCTGTTAGCTTTCATGACGCCCCATCCACAAGTTTTTAATTTTAAAAACTATTGTGCAAATAAAACAATAAAAAAGAAATTTAAGTGGATATTATCATGTACAGCAGACTTGTTTCTTCTTCCATATAAAATCAAGTGTTAGTGTTTGTTATTGGCCTGTGCACAGGTGACCTACGACACAGGAAGTCGTTCTGAGATCCATGTGCTCACTTCTTTCAGCACGTTTTCTGCCACCTCTGGAAGGTCGTGGTGCAGAGCGTGGTATGCTCCTTCATAAACCTGCGATGATGAAAAAAAAGAGTCAAGTCTATTCATATTAATATATTATCATTATTTCATTTCAGAATTTAAAAATATGACAATATCATCCATTATAGCCTCCTCTTTGACGATATTTCCCCTGGAAATCAGAGTTGAAAAGTGGAAAAACCTAAACATAAACCTAACTGGTTTATAGGCGTTTTTTTTTCACAAGGCAGTTCTGCCCTGATTGGTTAGCTAAACTTAACCAAATGAACTGGTCTTAAACCTAACCCTAACAAATGAGTTTACCCTAATTGTAAAAAATATATTGTAAATAATAAACACTTGCCAGCATGGCCACAAAGTGGTGGTTGCGAGGCAGAACTGGGTTGGGTTTACATAAGTCTTTCTATCACTCTCTCTGTAATTCAGACAGTCAAAGTCAGAATATGTATGAGATTCATACTGTGAACTTCTACAGTCTCACCTGATGGTGGTAAACTACTTCAAACTGAAATGCCAGTCATTATTTAACAGTGAAATACTGTACTGGTATTTTCCTTACCCAGTCCTCCAGGGCTGAAATACTTAAGTCATTTAGTCGATTAATCGGTCAATGGTATCTTAGTCGACCAACATTTTTATTAGTCGACTAGTTATTTTAATTAGATTTAAAGGATTTCTATGGGACAGCAGCAAAAAGGAAAAGATACAGAGTGAGTTAGCTGAAGACTTTGTAGTGTCATGAGTTACAGTAAATCTATCTAGATACATGCACCTGTGTCGTAATTTGGGTGCAGATTGGAAAAGATGAGCTACTTCATAGTTTTGATAGCTTTTTACCGTTGATAGGACATGTCTTTAGTCGACTTCAGCCCTACAATCCTCTAGCATGTGACTAGCTTTATGAAATCAATCTTTCTGAATAATAAGGTAAAGTTGATGTAACATAAACAGTGAGATATAAATGTATTTTAGAGTTTACATTCACTTGATTCATTTTGCCTCTAAAACAATGATTATTATTCTATCTTTATTTTTTAAAATAAAAAAAATATATATATACACACATATATATATATATATATACACATACATACATATATGTATGTATATATATATATATATATATATATATATATATATATATATACACACATATATATATGGATACTCCCAGATATTAACCATAAACCAGGACAAAACGTCAGCATTTTGACATTTAAGCAGATACTTCTGACCTGTTAAGTTCTATTTAGCATGTTGTGTTGTCACGTGATCACACACTATTTTGCATACCTTGAGTTTCTTGTCGGTGCTGGGGCGTTCTCGTACATCATGTGAGAGCCCCTGATGTCGCACAGCTTGTCCTCGTCTCCATGGAGAAGGTAAAAGGGCCAGTTAATGTTCGCCACCTCCCGCTCGATCCTGGACACTGCACCCATCAACTGCATCCCGAACGACACCCGCATCCCGCCGTGGTGCACCAGCTCGTCCGTGTCATACGCCTCCACCTGGACAACACAGGAATTACATGTTTATTGCAACGGTAATAATGTTGGTATTGTCTGTTCCATCTACACAAGAGCAGAAATAACTTTTCAATTTATTTGTGTTTATTTTGTAGGTGACACTAGTCTCTTACAAGTTTGTTTGTTTATTATTTGAGAAAAGAAAGACTGCATTGTCTACTGCTTGGACCCAAATTAGTCATTTTAAAATATCCTGATATTTACCAAAGCTTTATATTTTATAGGTTTATATTAGCTCAACATTAAAGGACAAATATTTATGTTGTATTTATGTAACATTATTTGTATTGTTATTGGTCTTCAAACATGCTCTTCAATACCTGTTACTTTGGCCTTTCAGGTTTTAGAACAAAAACAATACAGTACAAAAAACAACATGTCACTTTTCCACGCAAAAAAGACTTCTTCCTCCATCTACTGACTGCAGAGAAAATTATATACAAGCAAAATTTCCTCTGACATGCTAATGTCGCCAACGCAGTTGTGATGACCGTTAATTGACGTGAGAAATGCTCAGAACGAGTTTGGTGTTGACTTATGGACTTTAAAAGAGCGCAGGACGAGACCTTTGCAGCCAGTGTGATAAGTAAAGTATGACAATCACAGTGTTTTCGAATGCAAGGAGGCAGAGTTTCTAAACAGGATTCATCAACAGGGAATTTACGCTAAATGCCATTCCAGGATATATTTTGACGATGGAACAATGTTAATAAAACATGGTTAAAAGTGTGTTTACTCTACAAAAACAATCTTTACAACTAAATAAAACTTTTCTTATCAGTAGTATACAAATAAAGCTACTCCGTGAAAGAGAGAGCGAAAATGAAAAAAATGATACATGATGATTTTGTGCAGCGTGACAGTAAAATTGAGCTTTAAAAAATGCTTTCAGCGATTTTGTCCAACTGTCAGTTGGGAAGAACCTTTTCAAGTAGAATAAGAATGACATTGTGGTAGCTCTTGCGCGAGTGTCTATAGTGCGAGTGTAACAGAAGATCTGACTGAAACGCGAGCCCTGAGGGGACGGGTCAGGTTTGAGTTTGAGCCCCTCACATGTACAACGCACGCCTCTGCAGGGGTGAATGCTGCTGTTGTCTTTGTGCAAGATAAACGTCTCTGAAACTAAACCAGCTCTTTTCATAATGAACAACAGTTAATGTGACATGGTGCAAACAGCATTGTTCTAGTGTGAAGTTAGAATTAAATTAGCCTTAACTTTAACATACACAAGAGGTCGGCCGTTTCAATCCCCCCAATCTGACAATACATCCTGCCGTTGTTTCCTTTGGATAACTGCCAGTATGAATGTGTTAATTAGTGACTGTAATGTGATTTTAATGTGATTTTAATGTGATTGTAATGTGCTCTTTTAGTTCTTTCCTAGCACTGGCACTAGAGAACACAATGTACTTCAAATGTACTTCAATATACTTTGGCGCATCAATAAATACTTCGGGCCGTGCGAAATTGCAAAAAACGTATCACTGTTTTTTCTCATTATCATCGTGATCAATAACAATTTCATTATTAAAAACTTTCAATAAAATAGCTTTCAATATTCATTTCCTGCACATTAACAGTACAAAGTTTAATCATCAATTTAACACACAAAAAGTGTCAAAATCTCTTCCTTCAGTATCCAAACTGCTGACAGTAAAAGCATGTGGTTTGGTGCAGAGGATTGGCTTAGAGATTAAAAATGATTAGAAATGAATAAAATGTTATTAATTGCAACATAAATTCCAATGAATACCATACACTATCTTTGAAACCACATTTTGTAATACGTGCCATGAATCTGAACCATCCCATCCTGAGCTCTTTCCTACATAAATCCCCCAAAATCCCATCTTGTTGTCCAACCATCTTTGAAAACCATCAGCATGGCTTAATCCTTCCTGCCCTCTGATGGGCTTGTTGTATTGTCTTCCATTTCCCATATTTGGGCGTCTAAACCTTTGGGGAGCAGTGGTATTTCTGCTCCACTCCCAGAACCATAACAACAATCTTAATACAGACTCTGGTTCAATGGTAATCTCCTGTTTTATTTTATTTTAAGAGACGTGACATGAATGTTTCTTTAAGATCTCAGTCCTCAGATCTTGTGTTCCATGAAACCACATCCTGTTTTTGTAACGTCCTGTGGGCTAAAACAACACAGTCAGGAGGTAAAGAAATGACTCAAGCAGATGCAACAGTCACTCACATGCTGGTGCTTTGGCTTGACATTGGCCTGGCTCCAGTTTGTGGTGATGTTGGAAATTATAGTGTTTCAGAATAAGATCGGAGAACTTCAAGTGTGAAATTTAACACTTTTTATTAGCTTTTTAAACTCTAAGCTTTTTATTGCCTCTTCTTGAAATATGCATACTAATTTATGGCTCTCACAATTGCTTCAATTTAAATAATTGCAGTAAGCTCCAGGCATCTGACCCTCATTTACTTGGCTGGACTTCGCAATAAAACTGAATCTCTCTAACACAAACAACACATTCTGTATTTCATTTAGATAAATCTGCATGGAAAAGATGGTCTTATGCTTCAATGCTTCAACAATGGACTTTTTACAGTCCAATGCGAGTGGACTGTAAAATTAAAAAAGCAGTTGGAAAGTCCCGGCACTTGTCGCTATATTTCAAGGCACGGACGGTCGACATATTATTCTACAGCTTTTTTTGCTCTACTTCAAACATCTTTCTGACCTGTTTTCTGGTCTCGGGAAACCCACTTGGACTCGATGGTTCCCAGCGTCAGACTCGGCATCATGTGGTTGAGCACCTTCGCCACAAAAACCTGCACAAAATACACAAAACACAACCGAACGTGAGTGAAAAGTCGTGTCTACAGCCGCTGTCGCGCTCACAAGGATTTGCAGTATCAATGCGCGCGCAGGATTATGCGGTTGCACATACCTTTGAAGGGCGTGGCAGAGTCTGGGTTCATCTGGACCATGGGAGCGATCAGAACCACTCCTTTAAACTCCGAGGGCCGTTCACAGGCTGTGAGGATCGAGATTGCCACCGCCCTGTAATAACCGCAAATGACAAGACATTAAGCAAACAAATGTACAGCAGAATAACACAATAGTTTATTACCAACAGAAACATTTTTCATCCTGAGACTTCAAACAAAGCACAAAAATGGAAATGCATTTCTGCTCTACATTTGATTCAACCAATTTTTAAAGATAATATAGAACTTTATTGATCGAAGAGAGAGGAATATAGGCAAATGTATTAGTTGAGGTGCATTAACAATAAATTACAGCATATATTTTCCATTTTCATGTTTAATCAGCTCCTTTTGCAGCATATTTTAATTGCTATATGCTTGGTATTCCAAATTTGCATATCTAACTTGTAGCATGCCGTTTAAATCAAGATATGGCATAGACACAGAAAAATCCACACAGAAAAAAGGTGTAAACTAGAGTTAATTGTAAAAAAAAAAAAAAAAAAAAAAATGCTACATGTTATAAGGAAGTGGTGTGTGTGTGAGGCAGTTCTGGTTCTGGTCTTTGCTATTGTTTCTGAGGAGAGAAGTGAGTGAGGAGTTGAAGAGTCCCCTCTGTGTAGAACAAGGCTCTTTGTTAGAATCAGCAGGAACCTCCTCACCAGGGTTTGTGCTTGACATTCTGAGGAAACATGAACTGAACGCGGACAAAGACAGAAGAGCACTTAAAGGGGCGCTGCGCAGGTTTTAAGATGGGGAGGGTCCGACATCTTTTATTCTCAATGAAAACGTAGTTGTTTTGCCTCGAATATTCCACAAAATGGCGTGAAAAGTAACAATCTCCGTGGAGTCTTTTTTGGCAATAAAAACGGCTATGGCTCATTATGTATTGTCAAAAGTTTTCCTGTATAAAACAAATAGACCGGTGGTTCTCAAACTCGGAAGAAGTACCAGCTAAGAAAATATTTGTCCCACCGAGTACCACCAGATCTAAACCGGGTCTAAAACAGGACTATTGCTTTACTAGTTCTAAACCAAACTCAGCCAAACTCAAAGGAAGAAAAAAATGCGGATTAAACTGACTATCTTCAGCAAATATTTGAACGTCAGAGGAATTTGCGTACCACAGTTTCAATTTATTTGATCAATATTTCTTGTAAATGATCAACGATTGCTTTGCCACTCGTCCAAGTGGCTTCTTCAGTTCAGACTGAGATCAGGTGACAAACGGCCTCAAGTATCTGTCTGAAGCGAGGAGTAAACCACACTGAAACTAACACACCCTGTAGTTGTTTACAGTAAGAAGTATCTGTTGTCATTGAAGTCCATTAGACACTCATTCCTGTTTAGAGATTAACTGTCTTTCCTAACAAATATGGCCTCTGTGACTCCTCCCTCAAACCGCTTCTTCTCCTTTGCCAGGATCTGAACTTCACTGTCATCAAAGGTGCGGTTAGTGGCTTTGATGCTGGTGCAGTCTCTTATGGCGTGGCTGGTTTTTGTGGCTCAGAACTCTGTCTTTTCGATGAACCAGCTTCTGTTTTTCGTAATGTCGGTGGGTTTGAAACAGACCAGGATGTCACGTTGTCTGAAAATCCTATCCAGAAACATACCAGCGGTGTAAGGAACTGTTACATCTTTTCCCCTGGGATCATATCCTCTTTTGTCCTGTACTTTTGGCTTGCCGAGATCTACTGAAAGCCCATTTCGGACAACCACGTGCCGAAGAGTGCATTCTGGGTGATTGTTCCTAAGGCTGCAAGATTGAGCTCAACTGAATCGAAACCATAATCTGAATGGAATTGGTCGCAATTAGCCAATCGCAAAGACCTCTAGTCCTTCAGAAAGAACAAAATATCCTGTCTTACTAATGTATTAAAGCGGTTAACCCCGTAGTTTAGACCGATGCTCCCAGACGTGTTTAACATGTGACCTTTGAACCGAATCCAACTATTAAATGATGAATTGCAAAAAGAAAAATCGTTTTGAACTCGAAAATATGACGTTTTGGAATCAAAGAGCGAGTATTTATGTCGAAAGGGAAGGCGGTTCCCCACGGCATCTGATGTTAGGGTCCACAGCATTGAAAACGCTTCCAATTCCTGTTTTGATTTCACAGTGAACATATGGGTGCTGAGAAAACAACAGGCCAAGAGGAGATTTATCGATGTAAAAACAGGACATGACGTTAGCTGGAATGAAAGAAGACGCAGCATTCTTGTCGTGTTAGTTTAGCGTTAACGCCCGCGGCCGGCTTTGTACATCCAGATTTATATAAAAGAATCTCTTCTCCAAACACAGCCCTCAAAATACTCTCTGTTTATTAAACTCTGCCGACACGCAGATGAGGAAACAGCGCAGAGGTGGAGCGAGACTCTTCCTGTAAGGGGCAGAACGGCAACGATTTTGTCTCATTTATTTACGATGGGATGTTTTTATTCATATATGGCTTTGGAGAAACGAGCAGAAGTCCAACCCCCAACCTAATTAGTGAAAGGCAGGAGATTGTATAACATCACTCTGAAATTAATAATAACAAAATCTGACTTTTTTTTTTCTTGAATTTAGAATGTTTATTTTGGTAGATTTTTAGGATTTTTCAAGGTATTCCTGACAGACCTAAAATGGGTTTGTGATTTTTATTCATTTTGCACTTATTTGTTTAAGTGCAGTCTTCTCCACTGACAGATAATTTAGCAATGAGAAAATATTACATACAGTTCATCACAAACCAACAAATCTACAGCAGGTTTGAGGTGCCGCCTTTTGTCTTTGCAGTTTTAACCATTTTAAGTCTGTTATTCTAAATTCCGACTTGTGCTCCCTGCTTTGTGTCGCTTGTGCAGTGGCTCTTGAAATGACCGTGTTCAGAGAATCAGCAGCCCCTCTCTGACTGTGAGGCACTTCTCACATTAGCGTCACTTCTTTAACCACAGGAGAGGTCATGGGCTATAATAGTGGCGGTCTCGCGCGTTTTTAACCGTTTAAATAATGTGGTTTCCCTGATATCGGTATTGGTTTGAGATTGTAGATATCATTTCTGCACTGCCAGTTTGTCCTCAGTGCACCAGTATTGTCTTTTGAATGAGTAAAATTACAAGACTTGGATGTATTGGTCTATTGGACAAAACCTGACAAATTAAGCCTCAGCTAGCTTGTTGTTGTTGTTGTTGTTGTTGTTGTTAGCGACTCATACTTGCAAGAGCGTGTTTTGTCCACAAACTGATTTATATTCATCATACAGACTCCTAAATAGTGTGTGTTAAAAAATTACTCAATGAACGCTTGAAATATGATTAGATTACAAAAAATACCTTTAAACCTTTCTTTATCCATTGTTAGTGAACAGCCAGTACTGTATAGATATTTAACAATTCAAAGGAGACGTATTATACTTTTTTTTCAGGTGCTTAGTATTGAACTATAACATAAGTATATCATCAGTTTAGATTTTGTTATTTGTAAATGAGTCGCTCCAAACAATGGCCATTGTCTTTAACTAGGGCATCATTAAAACAATTCCAAAAGCAAAAAGGATATTTTTTAAACCTTATATATTATATTATATATAAGATAAAATGAGAACAGCAGATTAAACAAACTCCAAACTCAACTCTCAACTTCAATGACTTGTAAAAGAAAAATGTAATCCAAACGAAGAACCTAGCGATGAAAAGAGGGGGAAATACTTCTAGATTCATGCCCCAAATGTTTTCCAAATGTTTCCACTCGTACTTTTGAAATCGCCCTCAAAAGAAGTGGTAATAGTTGCGCCCACGCAGTACCGGTTTACGTTTGAAAACGTCATTCTAATCGCCATGCTACGCCATCAAAGTGCGAGGCTTTAATACTGTACTCGACGGTGGAACTGTTTTGGTTTTGTCCACTCACGGGAGCCTGTAGCGCTCCATCATCATTTTGATCTCTTTTCGAGTCCTTTGACGTGTTGTTACACCGAAACAACATTGTTTACCGTGTGGGGAAAACCAACATCTTACTTCGGCGTTTTGCAGCACTGCCCGACGCAAACCTACTTTATCTACATAGAGGTGGTACTTTCTGATGTGAGCTGGAATTTGAAAAAATCCTTATTTTAAATTTGGACATTTACGTAACACTTTTGTACACTTTAGTGTGGAGTGACCCGGATTGCAATACTGATCTAAAAAGGCTCAGTAATAGAACTGGTTCATTGACTTCCTGTTCAAAACCGCAGAACTGATAAGCCCCGCCCCCTTCTTCATGGTGATGCTTCAAGATAACAAGCAGCAGATTCTCATGTACATGTTTTTCTTTTTGAAAAGTGGCTGCATGACATTTTAGAACTCTACATGTATCATTTGGAGTCTTAATTTGTCTAAAACAATCCCAACTAAGTACAGGGATGTGGGCGGGGATAGGGGGTATGTGAAAACAGGAATTTTCCAAGCACTCCAAATACAGGATTACTCAAACAAGCATGAATCAATTAAAAACAATACAGTATGTCCCCTTTAAAATATATCAGCCATCTTTCTTGTTCAGGCAAAGGTATCGCACGTTAATTGAGAGCGCGAAAGCCTTTTTGGGGTTTACTCTGGTTTAAATCGTCTTGGTCTTGTGGGAACAGTTTAGTGCACCTTGGATTTAAGTGCAGGCCTCTGTCTCTTGAATATTCAGAGAAACACAGAGAGGCCAATTAGTGCAAGGACAGCCGAGACAGAGCGGGCTGTGTGGGTCTGCGGTTTAGAAAGAGAACAGAAGAGCTGGTAATTATAAAGAGTTTAGGATTCAACGCAACATACCTCGCTGGAGTGTTACATAATAGTGGGAATCTCAACCACCACTTAAACTTCGAGTGAAATGTATGGATGAGAAGGAACACGACAGGTCTACTTCAAACGGATATCTTCCCATTATGTCTTTTTTTTCCCTCCATGGTGTTCGAGGTTCAAAAAGAAAAACAGTCTATTTGCAAAGTCCCCACTGAAAATATGAGAACATGTCTGTCAATTAAGGACTCACCATAGAGTGTCCCACAATGAAGATGGGAAGGCCTGGATGTCTGTTCTTCATGAGGTCCACGTGCTGCAGAACGTCTCGAATGTAGGTCTGGAAATCTTTGATGTTCATGCGCTCTCCTTCACTCTGCCCGTGGCCCACTGCAAAAGGGAAAACCAAGAGAACACTGTGAGCTCAAACCACCTGCAGCTTCTCCTGTTATTGTCCTTGAAACATGCAAAACTTTACTTTTATTGTGCCTTATTTATGCAGTAGCTAAAAACAAGCGCTCCAATTTGTAGTAGTAGCAGCAGCAGCAGCAGTAACTGTTACACTACGACTGCCTTCTAATCAATACATATTTAAACTTGTATGGAGTTTCTTGTCAAATTAATCCTGCTTTTTTTCCTTTTAATGTAAGCCTGGCATGAATTTTCAGGTTTGAGTCTTAAAGATTAAAGCTATCCAGTATAATTTCTTACTGTGTACAAACATAGGTAATGCTGCAGAGATTGAGGCGAGGCAGTTTCCATGGTGACCTCTGAACCAATCACAGCCCCCCCCCCCCTTCCCTTTCGCATGAGTGCTGTATAATCACGTACTTGTGAAGGCTTTTAATGAAAATGTACCCAGCGTTAATGTGATGCTTTCCTTCCACTGGCTCTATAGGATCAAAATGGGATGAAAAAAAATACTTACATTTCAAATGATTTTAAATGGTTATATCGTATCATCATCTCCCTGCCACTGCTATGTTCCAATGTCCTAATTTATGATGTATTTAGAGTCCGTTTATCGTCACCAAACCTGTTTTGATCATTTATGTGCTCAAATGACCACCATTCACCAATAACGAACTGCTTTCCCTTTCACTATGTAAGAGATGCAGGTCTTATGCGCTATACTGGAGTTCTGTGCAACGCCCTCGTTAGCTTTGATGATAACTAGGGCGCGCTAAGGTTGTAACTGTAAGTTGTGCTGCAGAAAATAAGTACCCACGCCTAATTGTCAATGGCAGTTACGTTGCAGGTTTAGGTTTAATTTCATATACGTTCTTTCCGTTTCGATAAAGGGTTTAAATTAGACAAGGAACTAGACTGGCTTGATCACTGTCAACATTATTGTAATATATATATATATATTTTCAATTTGTATGCATCCGAGAAAAAAGAAAAAAGGATAAGAAACAAAGGAATCAAAACGAATCTAAAATGATCTTGTATTAGAACTTTTTGAGCTCTCCTCTGCTCCAGACTCCAGCCTTCTGGGAATTGTTCCAGGTCAGGCTTTTCCATTAGCACTGTCACATCCACAACCACCTCATATCACACTTTAATCAGTTCTTCTGGTCTGCTCCTATGAAGCTTTTTCAACTTCCTACTTGTGTTTCTTAAATAACATTCCTTGTATTTTTGATAGTATTTATATATATATAGTATGCTCATATACAAACCATGGTCGTGGCCAAACACCAACAGTTGCAGCTCCTTGAGTCTCTGGGCCACTTCGTCATACGGGCCGACGTGTTCTCCAGCGCCATGGGTGATAAACACCAGCCCCCTACGGAGACACAGGAGGAACAAAAATGTCACGTTTAAAGCGTGGTAGAGGGAGATTGACTCGTATGTTGATGTTTTGGCTCCTTTAAAACTAAAATGGTAGTATTGATCTGCTCTATGGACTATGAATATTAAGGATATGATAGCAGCAACATAGTATGATATTAATATTAGAAAATCAGAATCACCCAAGTCCAACCAAGTGCATTCCTATTGAAAACCACCAAACTGTCTGGGCTCGGGGTTGGTTAAGTCTTGGAAATGCAGCAGCAGAAAATGCCTTCTCTTCATTGTTTCCAGAGTTGGAGAGATGAATCACAAAAACAGAATGAAGTGACAGCAGCCTCTATCAACAGTCCCATTATAAACTATTTCAGCCCCGAGCTGCGATTGAGAACAAAGGGGCGCTCTCAGGACCGGAGTTCGACAAATATAGAAGATTTCCAACTCTACGCTCTAAGATCCTGTAGTAAATTTTACGTATTATGCCAAACTATAGTATCAAAATGTAAAACTATAAATATTAGTTTCTACAATCCATTAATCTTGGACTAAACCACTACTAAATAAAACAGGGTTGAACCAAAACATATACATAAACATATGATTGGAGTCAAATCCCTGTATCTCGCAATGATATAATGGGCTAAATGCACAATTCAAATCTATTTATATTACAATGGCAAAGTTAAATACACAGTTGTTAATTTACTGACCCTTTGTGCCTGGAGTTTCTATTGTTGCCTTTACTGCACATACATACTGCTGACTTTTACTAGATTTCTATACCATACTCAATACTTGGGAGACTTGTAGCATGCTATTTTAAAAGTTAACTTGGTTTGATGGCCCTGAGTGATGAGAATGTCTTGTCCTTTGTATAGAGCGAGTGAAAAGAAGTCTTTGTTTGTTACTGTACAGATCTGGAGGCTGCAGAGGCTACATCAGTTCACTCTCAGTCCACTCTTTGTCCCAATGTAAGACGCTGACTTTTACTGACTGCAGTGAACGCAACATAAATTCCTCATTCATCAGCACTGGATCTTTCAAATAACCAACTCAGCTACAAAAATCGATTAAATGCCTCCAGATCAAGCCGGTAACTTTAAGATAGCAAAGTACTAATGGCTGGCAGGTTAAGAACAGTTGCACACACAGCCTGGTACTGATATAAACGTTCTATCTCTTCCATTTTAATGAGGCAGCAAACTAAAAACATACATTTTGTTGTTTGTAGCGCAGTTGTTGTTTATCCTATATCAGTTATCAGTTAGCAACGAGTAATACGCTGCCAAGTATCACTAATTTATGTTGGATTTGTGGTATGGTCAAACTGTTGTGTCCCGCTATATTTCTGGTGCATTCCTGCCTGACATATTGTTAGATTAGCGACAAATTTATGCTAATTTCGGTGCTAACCGTCACGTCGAGAAACTATGTAAAACTGTGCTTTTCTATTGAGGCTCTGTGTGGTTGAGTTGTTGTCGGTCACCAAGAAAGCCCCTGTTTTTCATAGTTTACGTTTTTTGGAGGCTGACACTAACTCTCCCATTGAATAGAACTGTACCAGCCCATAGAATGCAGGCGTTCTGTTTAAAAACACCAGAAGGGTTAATATTTCAGTTAATAGTTCTAGATCCATGGTCGTGTTTTGCCCTGTTTTGTGTCAGGAGTCCCGAAAAGTTTGGGCTTTAGTTTCCAGGTTGTTGTTGTTTTTTTTTGTTATCAAATGTTTATTTTTGCCGATATATCATTTCACAATCAGGATTAGGTTTAGGTTTAGGAAGAGGTCATTTGTGTAAGGTTAAGACTTTGGGACATGTAATGAAAGTTCAGTTTCCTCTCCGAGCTCATGAGAACCTCCGTCTTTCTCGTCTCCCACAGAAGCCTCAATGAATCGGCCCACTCAGTGCAAGGATTGAAGAGGGTCAAACCAAAGACAACAGGAGGGCTAATCCAGGGGAAAGGAAGAAGAAGAAAAAAAAAAATGTCAATAGACTAAACGTAATCATTTCCCCACTTTACTTTACTCACTGCAAAGTCTGACCGGCTTTAAAAATGATATATTATGCTAAATCAACAATGTGATATTTTAACCTTGTTACAACAATGTTTCCTCATCAAAGTAATCAACGTTGATTCCTTCATATTTGGGTAATCCTATATTACTGAGGCTCGAGTGCTCAGAAAATCCCTGTTTTCACCCACCCCCCATCCCAAATAATATAGGACTCTGAGCGATACATGTGGGGTTCTGTTTCGATTACAACACGTTTTAGAACAACAGCGTGGCTTATAATGAATAAAATGTAAAATGATGATCTACTTTTGTAATTCAATACTAAATACCTGAAAAAACATAATCTCCTTTAAATTGAGAGGACGCTGCATATGTTGATTCAGTCAGCTCTGAAATGAATTGGTCTAGTTTGAACTTTGGAGAGGTGTTGTGACCACTCGAACATAAAAATGACATTGTGAGGTAAATTGCATGTCTAAAGCCTGTACTTGAGAAAAACATTGGAAATCCAGACAGGAAGTAACAGCAGACGATAAGTGCGGAGTGAAGAGTGGAGAGGGAAGTAAAGGGGCTTAAAATGAGTTCAACATGAGAGAACTGAGGTCACACAGAACCAGGGTGCTCCTGTTTGGATAACTGCAGTATAAACAGTATACAGTTATTTATGACTACATATTTCAAAAGGTACTGAGAAAACATTAACATATTTGATTTGGGTCGCTATATTTACAATTCAAGGGTAAATTTTTTTGCAGCTTGCATGAGAACAAGTGACATTAGAGAATCAAGGACAAATACTGATTGATTAAAAGGTAGTCAAACTCAAATAAAGTCAAATGACGTCAATGGGGTTTTTACTAATACTTTTCTTTGCACTTTTTAATGTCGTATCAAATGTACCTTTATATGTACCTTGCTAACGTTTTCTCTGTTATCATGATTTTTTTTCACCAATCGGCAATGAATTTCACATTATAAAAACAAATTCAAAACAATAATTGGTCGTGCAATCAGTGAATTCACAGCTCTTGGATTACAGGGTGACGCTGTAATTGTCATGGAATAGGACTTGATAGAAGCAACGTGTGGATTTCACATACGTAAAGTGGACCAATTCTGTTCACACTTGTACTTGTTGTGTCCTGGTTTTGAGCCCAGTTCAGTATGTAGACTTGGTTTGGTGTTAACATTAAGTTTGCCCTTTTTTGATTGAATATATGTTGTTTTATTATTGCTCAGTGTTTTATGTTGCACCTTAAGGCCGAGACAAGTTCCTATGTTTGTGAATTTTGTTCATTGACAATGGCAATAAACTCTTTCTGATTCTGATTCTGATTCTATAAAGACAGAAAAATGTGCAGACCTGTCCACAAACTCTAATCATCTGAGCTCAGAGCGGCAAGATTCTCACTAAAATGGGCCAAGTTTGCCGAAGTTTGTGTTTTGTCCGTATGCACACGATTCGTTACAATTCCATGTCAAGTTTTATAAATGCCACTTCAGGTCTAGTCCAGGATTAGGTCCGAATTTAGCCGCAGTGTAATCAGCGTTCTACTTCACACTACTTTTCACACTCCTTTAGCCCAATCAGAACTGCCCTCCATCTCTCGTATTTATACTGTACATACTTTACCTAGTTTGTGTGTCCTTCAAACACGAACACGACCAGCCAATCACTGCTCCTATTACTGCTCTTTAACTTTCACCCACTTCCTATGGCTCTCGTCTGTGTTATCACAAAACAGTTCAGGAGGTCAAATCCACGGTCTGCCATGTTGGATGTTTGCGGATCACTCAAGTCCACTGCTGCTGTCATTGCTTTCCCAGGAAATATTTGCTCTACTATGTAATATTGAATAAAATATGGGCCAAACCAGGACGAAAGCAATCCATTAGAAGCATCGGTTTGGAATGTTTGTCATCTGGTTTTAAGTCTCTCCTCCCATCCGAGAAATGTTGAACTGAGTCTGATTTCAGGACATTTGTTGTCCACTGTCCTGCAGGATTGAAAAGAACAGATGGACACCTGAAAAATACTCGCAAAACCATCTCTCTTAAGTATTAAAGGAGAAGCAGGTTCAGCAAACGCATCCTGTTGCAGTGTTTTACTCCAAGCAAAGTCCTGGCCTAGTCCGAGTTTACGGCTTGGTTGAATCCTGGTTTTGTCCCTGGTTGTGATGTCATGATACTAAAATGTCCAACTTGATTTATGATACAAAGGTAAAGGCTCAATATTCTATACCAATATTGATACATAGCACATAGTAATCAGTTTATTTAATTAAATCATGTAGTTTTATATTAAGGGATGTTTTCAATAATAAATTCAGATGAGTAAAACATGTATTTCTAGACTTTTTAAATACATTATTAACCACATAAATATGGCTGAAGGCAGTGTATTATTGTATTGCATTCTTTCTTGACATTTTGATTTAATAATACCACTGTCTTTGTTATAAAAGGTCTTTTCATATACATTTTAGAGTCTGTGCAGTCCAGATAACAATTATGATGATCAAAATACAACTATGATTAGTAATCACAATTAGTTGATTCATTGTTGCAGCCCTAATCAAGATGATTCAAAAACTATTCAGGAAAGATGTCCTATTGATGACATTATCTGTTCTGCCTTTCCAGGGCTTTGGGAAAACAGTGCCTATGACGGGAAAAGCACAATCTTGATTTTCAATTATTTCTTATTTGTTCATTCTTAAAAACAAAATAAAAACTGCCTTTCAGAATAGATTTTACGTACATAAACAAGACCAAAAATAGCTCCATTTATTCCTCCAAAGTCCAAACTCTGCTCTTCATTAAGAAGAGGCATGAATCTCGCCCAGCCCTACGACTACTTTCAACAGTAGTTTTGTATCAGTTAGTATCTGGGTAACGTATTTTGTCCTGGTTTAGTTCTTGTTTAGTCCTGATTAACTCTGATTAGGTCTTATCTTGGTCCCGGTCCACTTGGTTAAGTCGCGGTCTGAACATCACTCATAAAACTTGATAGATTCTCACATTATATTTCTCCCTGAAGCATTCTAACCGAGTGCTGTGCTGTGGTCTTGTGTTGTGACTGAACAAAGTGATGTTGAGGAGCTGGATGCGGTCGCCATGGAAACAGAGGCATCCTCCGTATCTCGCGCCGACAGAGACAGAGCGGAGTTTATAAAGACGTGAGTGCTCGCCATTCATCACTGTCAGCTGCAGCTCGGCGTTCATCACACAAGATTATTACCTCAACGTGCAGACATGTGAGAGACGGGAGAGAAAATAGTTGTTTAAATATATAGGTATATGTAAGTTATATGCGAGAAGAAATATGTAATGCAATCTGTGACAGAAAAAGATGTCTGATGGCCCTCTGCTGGCAACAGTGGGGAGTGAAGCATGTTGAATTGACAAGTTAGCAGCATGGCTATTGTCAACAGGATGACATTTTGCAGTGAAAATTTGCCAGTATTCAGGATGAGTTTGGAGAGAGAAAATAAGACATTGAAATCACACAGGAGGCCTTTCTGATTCTAGCTTTTAACAGTTCAGACGGGGAGACGCTGTGGCTACCAAACAGCACATCGATAGCATGCGTTTTGGGACTGTCCTATTATTCATAAATACTGGACTGAGATTAATCATGCCGTCTTGTCTTCAATACTGGCATTCCGTTTGACTTTAAAACAGTGTATCTCGGATGTAAAGCTCCAACAATGGAAACCACTGGTGGATACCTTGTGGCGTGTACTTTTGGATGAGGCAAAGAAAAAAAGTACATGATAACAGGAAGGGCCCCAACTGTCAAAGACTGGACTGAAACAACATTGGACATTTCCAAGATTAAAAATTGACTTGTTCCTTTGAAAGTAATTGTTAATAATGAAAAGTATCAACAAGCAGAAGTAACTACATTGTACGCACTACCACATGTGAGCTAGTAAACACACTATAGACCGAACTCAGCAGTTTCCGTCTCATTATCTGTAAGTGCCTGTACACTTCCTGTGGAGGCTACTCAGCTTTAACCAGCACGACTACACAGGATCCAGGGCTCTGGTATTCTTATTTACTCCTAAAAAAAGATTTTAACATACTGTATGTTACTGTATATATATCAAATATCATCCAGCCATTTATTTTATTCTTTAGTTCAACAATGAATTTGATCTTGTCTGTCTAAATTTCAGTTAAATAAAACTATATCAGGTATGTTTAGTCCAGTGGTGGGCACACTTTTTCACCTGAAGGCCACATTGGGGTATCGGGCCTGTTTTCATACCGCTACTATATCATTTAAGTTTCAGGGGGGACAAAACAGATTTTAGCATAATTGTTTCAAAAGGCATAAACTAGACAAATAGGGATTTCAATTGGGCTTCTCCTGCAGGTGTATGAAAAAACTGAAACTTTCATTTGAAGAAGATGTTTCGCTGTCCACATTACTGAACTGAAATCCAAACTAATCATAAATAGTGACTTCTGTGTTAGTATGAAGGCGTTTTCAGACAGAAAGTTGTTTTTAGTACAGAGAAAGGTCTTAAAGATCAAAGACTGTAAAAGATGTGAGGAAGAATTTTGAAACACTACTTTCCTAGTTCCCTTTTTCTAAACTAATTTGAAGCAAGTGCAGAACCCGACACTGAGCTAAGCACTTTGATTACTTACATTAAATTATAATCACACTAAACAATCTCACACACTACTACGTTCTGTCACCATCTATGCCCGTTCTTTAGACAGATGACTACATTTGAGTGAAGTCTGACGTTGCCAGAGCTTTAAATGATCCCTCAAATTCCTCTCTGTGATCTGGAGTGAAGCCCCGCCCTAAGTTCTAAAGTCCTTAATGCTAACCTCAGATCCACATGTGTGTCTGATTTCACGCCGACACTGCCACATGTTCTGCTCACTCCAGGAGGAAAAACTGGAACCAGATCAGAGGGCTTTTAACATGCAAGAAAATACATTTAAAAAAATGATCAGAGAAAAATACTTGTGTCTTAACATGCGAGCGGGTCATAAAAGTGAGTTATGGTTCAGTGCGAACTTCTGAAAACATCTGGAGACAAATAGAGCGTGTGTATGTTATCAGATATGATGATTTAAAAGTTTACATCTGCGATTGAGTGAGGAAGATAAGAAACATATTACGCTGTTAAGAGAACAAAAGGAACCGTAATCTGTTGAAGTAATTAGCTAAAAGTTCTTCCTCATTCCCCCGTTTATATCCTAAACTGAGAGTCCGTAATGCGGGCACAAGCATTCATTCAGAAGATTCAGGTTCAACTCAGAGCAAAACTAACATTTACATAAGTGTTTTTCCCACAACTTGCCGACCCTTCACCCACTCACCTCTCGCCTCGTCTACCTGACACGAGCTAGACTTAGACACAGAGGAGAAGCAGCACCACCTCTCTCGCCTCTCTATGAATTAAAACTGTAGTTTAAGTTGTTCAGTCTTATCAATTCAAATATTCTCAATTTGTGATACATTTTCTCATACTTTTGTATGTACGTTTGACATACAATTTCAATCTGAAGGTCCACAAAGTATGCAATATGTTGGTTTTGCAAAGTACTTCTTAACCTTGGTTGCCTGGTGAGCCAGTTCCTCATACTTTCTGTTCGAGCATCTAGAACCTGACCATGAAGAGCATCAGATAACTAACACATTTTAAAATGATCCCATTATCACATCATTTCCACTCCTTTTTACATGTAAGCTGCACTTTATGTCATGAACGGACCATGTGTGCACCAGGGCTGCCATATGGACAGAATTTCTAGGCGCAGTCAGGGGTCAGAGGGTCAGACATCATCTGCTGTTCACAGATGATGTTGTCCTGATGGCTCCATCGAGCCTGGGGCTCCAACATGCACTGGGACGGTTTGCAGCCGAGTGTGAAGCAGCCGGGATGAGAATCAGCACCTCCAAATCCAAGCCATGGTCCTCGACCTGAAAATGTGGCATTCCCCATTCAGGTGGGTGGGGGGTCCTTGCCTCAAGTGGAGGAGTTCAAGTATCTCGGGGTCTTGTTCACGAGTGAGGGGAGGATGGAGCATGAGATTGACAGGCGGATCGGTACAGCGTCTGCAGTGATGCGGTCGCTGCATCGGACCGTTGTGGTAAAGAAGGAGCTGAGTCAAAAGACAAAGCTCTCGATTTACCGGTCAATCTACGTTCCTACCCTCACCTATGGTCATGAGCTTTGGGTAGTGACCGAAAGGATAAGATCACGTATACAAGCGGTGGAGTTAGGGTGAGCTCACCCTCAGCATCTGCTCCGGATCCCTTCGGGAGCTGGAGAAAGTGCGAGAGGGAAGTCTGCAACCTCCACGACCTGGCTCCAGATAAGTGAATGCATGGATAGACTATGTGTTTCTCTGATCGGCCAATTCGCCTATCAATCACAACAAATCATCACACATCATGGACACAAGATACTATACAGAGCTAGTATGTAGTCTTAGCCAGTCAGGCAATAGCATTAGCACTCAAGTTGTATAACTACAGTAGAATGTAAATCAGTCCTAATAATCTGGAAAAATCCAGAACTATGTTGCAAAAACTATTGGCCCATAATGAAACATATGCTGTGAAAGGCGGAGGTAAAGGTCAGACACAGCGACCAAAAGGGTTGTTGTTTTAATCAAATCAAACAACAAAATGTATATAATTGAAAAATGCATAAATAATCAAGATTATACTGAGATGACTATTTTACTTCAAACTAGTTTAAAATGAACAAAATAGAAAATCAAAATGACTGAACCTTAAAAATACACAAAGGATCTGTGTGGGAGAATCTGTCATGGCTGAGAAGAGTGGAGGTGGACTGAAAGTCAAACTGTGTTCTTCAAAAACAGATGCTTGGAAGCAGTGCAGATCAGATCAATATTTACCAAAGTGACCCATTTTCACAGCTTTAGTCCTGGCAGCTCCTCTCTCTGCTCCTCTGTCTCTGCTGGCAGCAGCCCACTCCGCAATCCACTGAAAATCTGCCCAAAACAGTCCTCCACATTCTCCAATAGGGCTCTCTGAGGTCTGTATACACTGGTTTAACATGCTAAAAATATGGCCAGAATTTTACTTCTCATTATAGCCAATAATTTGATCATTCTTAAAAGTGTAAAATTAGCCTTCACACTTTCACATTCTGTGAATTTTCTGTTTCCTCCTGTAAAAGCAGAAGTGAGTGTCTCTTCCTCAGCCTCTGCACACTGCGTTCCCTCCTCCTTTTAAACACTTAAACTAACTTACAGGAAGTAAACAAAGTAATAATTTAGCAGGAAAACTACTACAAAAATGTCATGTGTGTGTACCACGGGTCACAGGTGAATTAGTCGGGCATTTATTTCCTTATATGTAGTGTCTAAAACGGTTCTAACATTTAAAAGTCTGTAACATTGTCATTTCTGTGTCTTTTGAATTAGAATAAAATTGGATAAAAGTTAAACATGTGCTCTGTTATAACAACACCGAGCCTCTATCTGTGGAGCAGTCTTCCCTGTTCCATTCCCAGTTCTGTAAATGGATGGTGCAAGATCAGCAGACTGGTATCTGTGCTATTGGCCGATACCGATACAGGGCCAATATACAGTATATCGGTGCAACCCTATTATATACCAATGCCTTTTTTGGTAGCCTACAGTTGGACATGACCTCCCATTCCATCCTCATTGTTCAGTCCAATGCAGACCCAGTCCTAGTTCCTAGTTCCCCTGGAGGTCAGTCTTTAAATAGACTGTGTGTGGTGCAGATTTAGAGCCTTATGCAAGAGCTGCCGCTGACCACTGCTGAGAGCTGCTCTGATACTCACTATTGCATGTGGTCTCAGCCGTGATTACATGCACACTCTCAAAATCTGTTTTATCATCGCATTTTTGGAGATATAAAATTGTAATAATTTCTGATCACGGTCCCTCTGACTACTCACATCTGATTTAGCAGTTTGCATATAATGTACATAGTCTTACAGCCCAGAAATCAGATATTAATACCGTGCGCTCTTGTCAAACCCCTGTCAGTCAGTCTGTGCTTTGGAAAATAGCTCAGACGTTTCACACTGGGGAATGAGAATTAACACTGCTGAGAACAACTATTGCTTTCCAGTGTATTGTTATAAAATATTCTATCCTCATGCCTTGGGTGATGGCGAATCTTCCCTGACATCTGGTTATATATCTGGCTCATTGGAGGTAGACATGGACTTAAAACACAATTCTGTCCTAATTAACTTATTTAATTTTTGTTTTGTTTAGTTGGGGGGTTTTTTTGGCTTAGTTTTTAAGTAACCTTTAATTAACATTTTTGTGCATGTTCAAAATGTAGCTGTCCAATTTGTGCATCTATTCCATATTCATAAGTGACTCATGAGTCTCCATCATCTGGACTGACAAGCAGACTGTGCACCACCAGGCACAAACAAGCCTTGAGCAGGCAGAAGAAGACCTGTCTGTTCAAAGAGACAATTTTACATAATGATACATTATAGTTTTATAATAATACAAATTATAGTTTTCAATTCATAACATTGAACACTCGATTACACTAAAAATGTTTGGAATGTGCCTTATATTTATACAGACCAGTACCCAATACCATGGGCCTCTAGTTCACAATTTAACTGCTAGCTCCGCCCACAGTTTTGACATCCAACAAACACTTTTTAAACATTGTAAAGGAAATATCATTCTGGTATGGGCTCTTTAATATTTTATTTTCATGGATTATTTCATTTTCTAGGTCTGTTAGACCCAAAAAAGTGCACGTGGTTGGAGTTTTGGTCGTTTTATGATGTGTGTGTTTGTATATTTTAATTGGCAAAATAATGCTTTTCAAGATTATACTGTTTACTATTAATGTTTACTTTATTATTGAGTGGGTGCATTTGTATAATTCATTTGTGCATGTCATGGATTGCAGCTGGAAACTAGCTACAATATTGAGCTCTAATCTGAATCAGAACAGCTCTGTTTTCATGAGATTAAAGTGCATATGACATATTAGACGACGCATTTCACTAAACATTTCTCCCTAATTTGACACTTATGGCGATATTTATAATGTTACTTCCTGGATATATTAGTAATAAGTAGAGGTAATTCCCACAACTGTTACTTAGCAACCACAACGTAAACAAGGGCCAAAAACCAACTAATAATCCTTGATAACACTAACAGGGGTTTATTGGTGACTTAGACAGAGGGATTCTGTTTTAGAACACTGCTCAACTTCCTGTACATTTCTACTTAAATTTTCACATTTTTCTTCACAAACTGACGTGATGTAAAACTCTGATAAAGGTTTACCACAGGAACCATCCCGCCAAACAACAAAATCATAAGAAAACCTGTCATATGCACGTTAATGTCTCAGTACAATGTCCCTTCAAATAAACACTAAACCAATTCAAAACAATTATAATAGCATTTACCACTAACAATTATTCTAGTTAAATGATCATTTCACAAGTACTTTTTGAACACATTATTAACCAAAGAAAAGGTTATATTACTATACTATAGTAACTGATGGCTTCTAGATAGAGAAAATGTACAAATGAAGTGTATTATTTACACCAATCATGAATAATGTATATTTTTTATTTTTATTTATTATTAATAATTGAATAACAATATCTTTGTTATAAAAGTTGTTTATGTATGTGTTTTAGTCATGTTTTGAATAAATGTGTTGCTATGGCCTATACGAGCTAAATATGACTAAAAATGAATTTGCTCACTTACAAATGCTAGTTTCATATCACAGTTTAAACACATTCAGAAGTCTGGAGTCATGACTTGTTTTCCAGATCTGAAGTTGATGAGGTCATGACCCGTGAGAAGTGTCTCTGGTTGCCGCGACAACAGCTCATTTCAATAATTAGCGAGTGATAATGAGATGGGACCACACTGTGGACGACACGCACACAGACTTCAGCTAATGCACAAACGCATCATTACCGTGGCACGTCATCCATGACCGAAGAGCTGCAGTTCAACCGGTCGCTCGACTCAACACTTTTATCAAACTCAAATCTTAAATCCTTCACATTGTATGCATTGTATTTGGATTAGATTAGTAGATCAATATGTTGAAGTATATTTACTGCAAATGTTATGGTAATGTTTCATCCTTTTTCTGATGTTGGGATTAGAATGTAACGTTGTCTCCTGCCAAGTCAATCGTCAATCAATCTAGATCTAAATAAATGTATCTCAATTTTCCATTTGATTTTATATTGTCAAATAAAAGTGCTTTCAAAATCAATTTCCAAAACACAAACAAAAGGTGTGACATATGTTATTTGTTTGTCCCTCGAGTGTGGACTGATTTGGGGACTCGAGCGTTCTGTTATGCTGCTCCCACAGCTTGGAACACAACTGAACTGAAACTCTGTGAACTGGTTTCTTTGAAGGGTTTTTACTACAACTCTAATGTTTTATTTGTATGTAAATGTTTTTTTATGATCTTCAAAAAAAGAAAACGTAATTTCATCTTTTTTTTTAACCTGGTGAAACAATAATAATGACTGACTCTCTAGCGCCCTCGTGTTCTTTTCGTCATTTTGCGAGGAGCCATGTGACCCTCAGCCCCATGATACTCCTCACCAGTCCCATGATGAAACCAGATGCCAGGATAAATCAATAATCTGTCAGTGATCATAATGTTACGGCTGATCGATGTAGATTTAATCTCGTTATAAACTCCTGTTATGAAATATGTTTTGAGCACAATGTTGTTGAAAGTAATGGACCCAGCCACAAGTCGATATTTATTTTCATTATCTCCCCAGTAGAAACCGCAGTAAAGGCTTTCAACCCGTCCTGCAGGAGCATTAAACATGAGATGAATTACATAACACCATGTATTGTATCTGCACGATCTATCATACAAAGAGTACTTTATAATGTCTTCGTAACATTAGTGATAAAAAATAGAGTTAATTTGATGCACAGGGATTTCTACAACTGGTAATTCATGTTGGTTGGATTCGGGAGTGGTACGTTAAATAAGCCTGTTCCACCGGTCGCTCCCGTCTCCTTTTCCCAACGGTGCTATTTTATTCCACTTGATAAAATGTGTTGTGGATAAATTCTTCTTTCAGTTTTGAAGATTTTTTTTTTGGGCGCAAAAACCTTAGCTGTACCTGGCATCTTTTTTTTTTCTTTTTCAAATATGCAGAGGAAAATATCAACATTTGAAAAGGGAAATCCACATGTATAGTTTCATTTTGTTATTATTATGAAAATGGTTTATGGTGAAAAGTGTTTATACTGTACCCCGAGAGCAGAGGTGACGTGGATTTGTACTTGACTAACGTTCCAAAAAGACTTAAAACTTGCCCTTTGTGACTTGAGTCTTGACTTGAGCCGAATGACTTAGAGTGACTTGGATTGCACAGGCTAATTATAATAAAACCAACAGGACATGGGGAGGGCATTTGTATTTAAATATGCAAATGAGCCACGTGCTACTACTACAAAACTCCAAACCAGGCGTGAGCAAGCCTTTGAGACTCTGGAACTCACTCCTGCCTTATTTAATATTTATAATCGAGATGACTGTGATTATTTTTTTTGCTATTATTGTTTTTTTAATCTGTGCTTTTCCAGTTTGTGATTGTTTGTTGCTTTAACCTGTGAAGCTCTTTGTGAGGCTTGCTCTATGAAAGACGCTCCACAAATAAAATTGACTGACACAAACACTGCACTTCCAATCACCACAGCGGGGAAGGGCGGAAGGAGGAAATGAGCGCTTCTGTGGAAGGGTTAAACTAGAAGAAAGAAGTTTATTGTTCACAATAACTTGGACAACATATGTTATGTTTCTGGGCTGAAGTTCGCAGGGGATTTTGCATTTTCCGGAGCCACAATTCACTCAGATTGAAGGCTAAACGCGGACGCAGCAGGGACGGATCAGAGAATACAGGAGCAGGGCTTTACAGGGAAACGAGACAAAAGTGCCAGACCTTCACACACGTGAAATACTTTTGGCCACAGTCTTCGCTGTGCAGACAAGCAGTTCATGTTTAAAGGTTTTGTTCAGCATTCTTTCCGGCGAGGGCCCTCCACAACCCTGTCTCACTGCAAATCTATAACGCGCCGATTCCACTCCATGCAGCTGCACTCCCTGACCTCCACAGTCATTAGAGTGACTGAGGGCAGTTCCACATCCCACGTATTCGCTGCTCAGGTCTGCTCCACAGCTCTGCCACTTCGGCGTCTGAGTGTGGATCATGTATAGTTTCTTCTGCACCCGAGTCAGAACGCAGCAAACGGCAAAGAGAAACGGAAACAGCACCAGGGGGAAACTTTAATGGACGTGTGCAACTGTTTAATGCTAAATTACTCTTGTGGTCGCGAAAACGTGTAAAGTCCCTTGTGTGAGAGCTAAAGAGCGCTCGCTAAAGCACATTATCTGTTATCGGCACTTCTGCTTTAGAATAAATTACTATTTGGTGGACAGAGCAGTAATGGGATCAGAGCGTGAGAGTCACATTTTGTGCAGCTAGTGCCATCTTCATGAGGTAAAGTTATAGCTGCACGTAACTGCGGAGCTTTAAGGCCAATAGCCGAGATGTGAAAAGTTGTAAACATCAGCCCGATAAATTGGTTCATCTCTAATATTAATAATTGCATCTACAGTCAGTAACTATGAACTATCTTTTAGTCATTTATGGCATCACATGAACACAATCTATGTAAGTGGGAATGGAGGAACAAAAATGTAAGAGGGAAATTCACAAGCCAAAATGATACCAAAGTTGCCTATAACTTGAAAATTATAGCGCCATTGTTCTATCACTACAGTCAGCCAGAAATAACCCTGGTCTCCTGGCAACCAAACACAGCTCTGATAGAGGCGAGAACTTCACTAAATACTCACCAAACTGAGTGAAGGAACACAGACCTGCAGAACCACCTGTGACACACTGTGTGTCACCCGTTCACCAGCAGAGCAGGAACACCCAAACAGATTATTTCTTCTTTTCAACTGAGGACAATAGTTTATCCTAAAACGTGATTACACAATCTTCGTTTGGGTTAAGCTTTTAAGTATTTAGTATTGAACTATAACATCAGTAGATCATCATTTTACATTTGTATCTGTTTTTATTTTTGAAAAGTGGCTTTGTGACATTGTAGAACTTTACATGTATCACTTGGATAGTAAGTACAGGGATGTGGGCGGGGATAGGAGGTAGGTGAACAGGTACACTATTACTCAAACATACATGAATCAATCAAAATGCAACTTTGAGTAAACTAATGAGGAAACACTAGTAACTAACTAAAAGCGCATTCAAGTGGATTTTGTATCATGTGTTTCCTTTATCTTTAACAAATGTTTCGGCTAAAGTCAAAGCCTGGGTTCTTTATGATGGTGCTGGTCACTTATTACCGCGGCGACTTGGTGTGAACATTAAACAGAAAGCAAAGGATCATGTGATTGGTCCATTCATAGTTCAAACTGTGCAATGGAAACTTGGTTAACATTTTATATATATATATTATATATATTTTAGTCATTTCACTTTTAACCTTTTCTTTGTCATTTTTGCCACATTACTTTGCCTTTTCCCACATCATTTTCCTTGTCAAACCCTCCCACAGCGTGGACACCTCCAGCCTCTTCCATGTGGTGGATGTTTGTCATTTTACCAGTTTGTCTTAAACTAGAGCTGAAAAAACCTCAAGATCGTTCTAAAACTGCTCAGGAAAGTATGAGTATCTAGTTTTGATACTAAATTTAGAGTCGCTTAGTCATTAGAAACACCAACGGTTTAGAAGTAGAAGGTTCAATAATAGACAAATAAGTGAAACCGTTCCCTTATTCTAGAGTCAGAGGTCCACAGACGTGCAACAGGTTCACACATGGCCGAGCAAACAGCACGAGCTTTGCCTAAACAATGGACTAAACAATGGACTATGGGCAATAATAAGTTGACAGTTTATTACTCGGGGGTCTATGACAGGATGTTACACATGCGTACACTCCTCATCACTCCCCAGTCCCCGGCTCCGCGCTCTCACCTGGGCGGGCCGCTGGGCTCCCAGTAGCGGCAGAACAGGTGCAGTCCGTCCGCGTTGACGATGTGCGGCAGTTCGCTGTACGCCACTCCCTGCGGGCTCTTTGCCTCGGGCATGGACGGCTCTGGGGACGACAACAACAGCCATGAGATCCACGAGTGCGGGGACAGCAGCGAGGGCACGCCGCACAGGAGGCAGCTGAGCCCGGCCACAGCCACGCGCAGAGCGCGGTGAGAGCGTGCATGGCGGAGGAGAGGTGAGAGCGTGCATGGCGAGAGAGGAGGAGGCGGAGGAGTGAGGAGAAGTGAGGAGGCGCGAGGAGAAGTGAGGAGGCGCGAGGAGAAGTGGGGAGGCGCGAGGGGAAGTGAGGAGGCGCGAGGAGAAGTGGGGAGGCGCGCGGAACTATGGGAACTCCACACAAGCTGCACAAGGCAAAGACATCGCAGAAAGAGAGAACAGGTTTGTTTCTGTTTCAACCAGAAAGAGGCGCGAGCTCAGCGCACGTGCACGCGCCGCGCAGCTCTGTTATGGTGACGTCACGGCCATATGCTCGCTCTCTCTACCTCTCTCTCCCCCTCTCTGTCCCCTCTCGCTCTCCCTCTCTCTCCCCCTCTCTCTCCCCCTCTCTCTCCCCTCTCTCCCCTCTCTGTCCCCTCTCGCTCTCCCTCTTTCCCCTCTCTCTCCCTCTCTTCTCCCCCTCTCTCTCCCCCTTCTCTGTCCCCTCTCGCTCTCCCTCTTTCCCCCTCTCTCTCCCCCTCTGTCCCTCTCTCTCTCCCCCTCTCTCTCTCCCTCTCTCTCCCCCCCTCTCTCCCCTGTCTTTCCCCCTCTCTTTCCCTCTCTCTCCTCTCCCCCCCCTCCCCCTCTCTCTCCCCCCTCTCTCCCCCCCCTCTCCCCCCCTCTCTCCCCTCTCTCTCCCCTCTCTCCCCCCCCCTCTCCCCCTCTCTCTCTCCCCCTCTCTCCCCCCTCTCTCCCCCTCTCTCTCCCTCTCTCTCCCCCCTCTCCTCCCTCTCTCTCCCCCTCTCTCCCCCTCTCTTCTCCCCCTCTCTCTCCCCTCTCTCTCTCCCCCCTCTCTCCCTCTCTCTCCCCTCTCTCTGTCCCTCTCTCTCCCCTCTCTCTCTCTCCTCTTCCTCTCTCTCCCCCTCTCTCCCCCTTCTCTCTCCCCCTCTCTCTCTTGGATTGAGTTAGATTGCTGTAATTTACTTACATTTATGGGGGAATAATTTAGTACAAGTTTTTCATCAAGTTATGTTCAATATTTGAGACATTTTAAGGGGAAAAATGACCAAAGTTGCGTTAATTTGGGACGCAAATACATCTGAAAAATACATGGATCGCTAACATACATATAAGGTCGTTATTATTTCTTTAATTACATAGGGGGGTTTGGATAGCCTAATGAGTGTTGAATAAACTAGATTCATTGTATTTATTTATGTATACCCAATGAGAAAAGCTCTCGTTTTCATGGGTGCCCAGTTAAAACACAACACACAGAATAAACAACAAACAAACACAGGATAGCCAAATAAAACACAAACAAAACATTCAATCAAATTACCCAATACATAAAACACATTTACACGTACACCATGAGATAAAATGATATAAAACAAGTGCATTAGATAGAAAAATAAAAATTGAAATGTTGCCTAATTTTTGGGAGTTAAAACATTTAAAGATACTTGTAATGCTATTTTTGGACTTTTTAGTATTAAACTATAACATACGTAGAACACTGTATTGCATTTTGTTCATAGTAAACTTTATAAGAGGGCAAGAGGATAAGGGGTTGGTGAAAACAGGACATTTCTGGGCACTCAAGCCTCGAATGCAGGACAATACAAGATCACGCAAACATCAATCGAAATAAAAATAAAAAAGTAGGATTTTAGAATATTTCCCCTTTAATAAAACAAGATATCAACAAATCCTTCAGTAAAATCCATCAAAATCTTGTTAAGAACAGGACTGGAAAGTTTGCTTTTCCGATCCCTTTAATTTTATCTAATTGTTTTAGTGACAAATGAGAAAATATGCTTCTCCTGTGTCTCCTGTGACTTAATTAGGCTGACGGTAACCTTGCACATTATGTTTCTGCATCAATGAATGAATTGAATTGAAGTGGCTGACGTTATAGAGATAAGAGCATTATTCTTTCAACAGTTTACACCGAGCCCCGCCCACAGCCCATAGTAGTCCCGTCCCACCCCCATTGTACAGACTGTATGGGGTTAAAGCCGGGGATTTATTTTGCAGAGTGACTGTACAGCCTTTCTCATTCATTTGGGGATTTAGTCGAACACTGGGACAACAACAGCATATTGTAATTCAGGAGGTAAGAAATGTGTCATGCCACTTCACTCACGTGGACCATAACTTTCAAATACCAGAGGTTTAGATATGCTTTGGAGATTAGGGTGTCCAGATTAAGGTGCTTTGGACATGTACAAAGTAATCCCTCCTGTGTACATGTTCAAATTGCTTCAGTGAATATGTCTGCTGAGGTTAGAATTGCACTGAAACAGGAGGAAGACCAAAAAGAAGAAGAATGGTGGTGAAAAAGGACTATTTTGGATATTAAAATGTACAAAAAAATTAAAAATAAAAACCCAAAAAATGTAATAGTAGGTGATATCAGGGTCAACAGTTCATTTTTTTGGGTGTCGATATTCATAAATTGATTTAGAATTAGCCTGTGTATTTAAATGGTCAGTAAAAACCAGATAACCCAAGAACTACATCACTGGATTTTTGTGAGCTGTATTTGGAAGACAAAGTACAATTTTAAAATAAAGTCTTAAAGTCGTTTTTAACATTTTCTCATTCAGATTTGTTTACACATTTTTGGCCGTTTTCCTTGTCAAACTCTGAAGAAATGGGATCACTAACATCAGACGCAATGGTTTGACTCTTCAATAAAGTTATAGCTCCAGAAAATACATAAAAAAAAAAAAAAAAAGAAAAAAAAAAAAAAAAAAAAAAAAAAAAAAAAAAAAAAAAAAAAAAAAAAAAAAAAAAAAAAAAAAAAAAAAAAAAAAAAAAAAAAAAACGATCAGATTTTTTGTTGTGATTTCCAAAAAGAAGCAAAATATATATGTTTGAAACTGAGTAATGCATAATCATATATTACTACTAATCCTTTACTTATCTTTTTGCTTCATGTCGTGAGCTTGACCAAATTGTTACCAGATATTTGAAGACTCTACATTACAGGTACGGAATGGATAAAAATTAAAAAAAACTTTTCATGCATCATATTGAGTGAAACAGCTTTCTGGGGGTTTCGGGCCCACTCCTTTTCCCAGCAGCAGGAGGTTGTCTTCTTTCAAGTGAGGGCGGTCTGCTAAACGTGTTCTAGGAAATGAATGCTGGTGTAATACAATAGTATTACTATAGTAGTATTTTAAAGGGAAAAGGCATTTCCTTTTTTCTAAGAGCAGCACAGAGTATTTGTTTTTTAAAATTTGACGTACAAAAATTAAAACACAAGATTTGACTTTCCTCCGCTGGTGAAAAAGAATATATGCAAGTGAACTACAAAGTGCTATTACGCAGTTAACTCTTAGCTCAAGAATGATTTATTTTGTATTTATTTAGTTAGTGAAAGTGATATCTGTATAAGAAAGAGGTGGATGTGCCATAGTGTGACGTGTATTCCAATCAGTAAATGGCTTGATGTTTAAAAGTTCCTGTTTGTAAAAATGTCAAAATGTGGGGACAAAAAGCTGTAAAAAGCACGTCACGTTTCCATCACATTGCCCAAACATTCACCAGCGCGTTGCCTAAACTCTGGCTTTGTTTATGTTGGACTTGCTCAACCGTAAACACGATTCAGAATAGGGAGGTGTGTCATTTCATTTGCATACAAAAAGGGAATTTCTATAAATGCTCCCCAATGCCCCCACTGCTTTCATTAGTCATTATGAAGTAGTTACTCCTTTCATGTAAAATGCATTGACATTTCAACAGTCCCTCAGTGACTTTTGGATCTAAAGATGTTTTTCTCATCACAACACGCCTCACAATGATGAACAAGTTGACTGTCAGGATGGATGGGGGTCTTTCTGTGTGCAGCTTGAACGTTCTCTTCGTGAATGGGTGGGGTTTCCCTTATCCCAGGTACCCGGTTTCCCCCATCAACCTAAAATATGCCCGTTAATCTTTCAGCTAGGTACTCCTCAGCATTAGCTCACATAAAGCTTTAAGTATAGCTCAAATGCAGACGATGAATAAAATAACAATTACATTAACATTACGCCTAAACCGGGACTAAGACATCGCAGCATAAACGACATAAATATGGTCTAAGCCTGTTCCAAACATATTACAAAAAAATACAGTATAAAATGAAAAAATCTATTAATTTATAGATTTTTCTAAACAAAAATAAACCGTGAATGAACTATCGCCAGGCCTGTCGACAGAACATAAATCAATACTTTTGATTAGAAGCAGATAAAATAAACATTTGTAGAACATGTTGGCTCATATATATACAAAATAAATGAATGAATATGATGAATTAGCATGCAGCTCTGTAATCATGAAGTAAATCATACAAAGGTTAGAATACTGTGGGCGGGTCAACACATTACAATGCGTGAAGCGCGGTACAGGCTCTGTGCATTTACGTGACATTTACAAAATCAATTTAGGCAAGTGCTTTCGAGGTATTCGGTCGTACAAATATGCAGGATTGGGTATATATTTCGGCCTTTGCTTGTATTCAAACAAGAAGAAACACATTCAATAAGTAAACAAAAGGACTCCATTTCTTCTTTCTGTGCTGTTTTTGTTTTGAGGTGGACTTTTTACTCGTCCGTCTGTCAACATTATTCCTATAGATTTTTGTTTGACGACTCACAACGCCACAAATATGAGACTCTTGGTCGGCAACACCCATATTTGCACATAGTTATAATAATATTTGTGTTCCATAGATTTCTTGGGGAGAATCAGTATGAAAACAACAGATTTAACAATTTAAGATGTTGTATTTCAAGATGCTAACTTTACATCGATCCATAGACACTTGTAAGACTAGAATACGTTAGTGCAACCCTCCAATGGTAATAAAAACTACAATTATTCATGTGCGCATTATGTTTCTCCTCATATTCCCTCTTATAAGTCTTGTGCGGACTCAATACTTTCTCATTTTGTCATTTCTGTAAACTCGCACTGGGGGAAACATCTTGTCACCACAGTGGTTAGAAGTCTAAGTGATTGTAAATTGTGTATGTTTAGTGTTCACGCACCGATGTAATGAGACATGGAGAGCAGTGAGAGCTTTAGGCTGCGTCACTTGTGAAGAAGTTCAGACTTCACAAGGTTGCATCAGGACAAGTACAGTGCAATCAAAGGGTGCTGTGAGTATACAGCACAATCACCACAATTTGCCAATCACACTTAGCTCAGTAACAACTCCATGTTTGTTAGAGGCACAATCACAATATCTTATTTGGAAGTTAGCAGCCTTAGAGATATAGGTAATATCCATGGGATTAAGAATTATGAGCAATTGGGACCGTTGGCATAGCGATTTACATTTTAAACATACTATTATATCTTTTGAATAGAAAAAAATCTAAATGTCACATATACAAAACAGGATATGAACAGGAAGCTGAATCCCAGGAATAGATTTGAATTCAAATAAAAAGTATATGAATGGAGGGAGATGAAGAAAATAAGATGAAAGATGAACAATGCAGATGTGCAAAGTACATTATGGTGGAGGGTCCACCACCTGCTTGTGAGGCTAAACCTCTTCATTTATTCAATTTCAGGTGTTTTATTTCAAAAAACATTTATGTTTAATGATATATTGTAGCCCATGTTATGCCATCATTCTTCATGTAGACAAGCAGGTGGTGGACCACCCAAAAAGATACAGGACAGCTGAGCGTGAAATGCGGAGAGGGGACATGCAGTAAACTGTCAAGAGTCGGGATTTGAACGCACAACACTGCGGCCAGCTGCACATGGAGCCTGGCATACGTGCTGCCGCCTTAACCACTAAACCACAATGTGCCGAAGAGAATGTGAGAGCGGGGGGGTGAGTTAGTCATATTTAGATACTTCCGGAATACCCCAGCTTTAACTCGATCACTTTGATTTGACATCTTGTATTTTGAACATAGCTTGTGAGTTTAGAGATTATATCAAGTTGAATTGCTATTGATTTTGCTTTATGGAACAATGACCATAATTGTTACTTTAAAACGGAGCTTCTCAAACTTGTTCTGGCGCACCCCCCTTGGGAGGGAAAAGAAAAACCCACAGCCTCTGGGACAGCGCAGAATTGGAGCTTCAAGGAGAAGACGCACTGACGTTACTTCTCGTCACTGTGAATCACTTTTATCACTACGGGTCCACAATGATCACATGATGACTGCTTTCTGCGCGGTGCTGACTCGTACCACTGCGTTTATGTTTCATTGTCTTCAAAGCCCACAAAGCCCATGGGATCAAAGCCCATGGGATCAAAGCCAAAAAGAATCGATTGCATGCACATTCTTTTTTGCATATGCTTTATATCGTCACATGACCGGTCAGTAGCAGAGCAGGGATTTTTTTTAACGGTATAGTGTAAAACACATACTTTGAAGACATACAACTACAGTAGGTGGCGGTAATTGCACCTTTTGGCTGCCAACCGCCATTAAAAGTAACACAACCACAGCAGCAGCAGCGCAAGTTCAAAAGTTAGATTAGAAAAGGGGAATGTAGCGTCCAGTCGACTTGAGAAGGCCAGAACTGATGGTTAAATGAGTTTTTATAGTTTCCATTCCATGTCATTCAACCAACGTCAGAGCGAGGCAAGAACAAATAAACAATAATGATCATTTTGTCCGTATAATCACTGTTACACGCTCATTGCATTTGCATAGCTGTTTTCCATACATTTGTCAAATAAACATTTAAAATTGTTCAATAATACATTCATTCACATTACAACCCTTCTTCCCCTGTCGAGTGTAGCTTGTACTTTGGGTTTTTTCACCATGTTTTTTTCTGTTTTCACTGTGAAACCGTAGCTTACTTTACTTGTGTCTTTTCTTTCACTCTCACGTAGATTTTCGTTTCACAATGACACAGGAAGTTACCAATATAAAAGCAAAACCTTAGAAATTTGACTACAGGGAGGGAGACAAGCACGAAGGGAACCAGGACAGAGGAGGGACAGAGGAGGGACAGAGGAAGGACAAGAGGAAGGACAAAAGGAGGGACAGAGGAAGGACAAGAGGAAGGACAAGAGGAAGGACAAGAGGAGGGACAGAGGAGGGACAGAAGAGAGACAGGACGGATAGAGGAGAGACAGAGGAGAGACAGATGAGAGACAGAGGAGGGACAGAGGAGGGACAGAGGAGGGACAGAGGAGGAACAGATGAGAGACAGATGAGGGACAGAGGAGAGACAGAGGAGGGACAGAGGAGGGACAGAGGAGGGACAGAGGAGAGGACAGAGGAGGGACAGAGAGGGAGGAGGGCCAGATGAGAGACAGATGAGGGACAGATGGGAGATAGAGGAGAGACAGAGAAGGGACAGAGGAGAGACAGAGGAGAGACAGGAGAGAGGAGGGACAGAGGAGAGACAGATGAGGGACAGAGGAGAGACAGAGGAGAGACAGAGGAGAGACAGAGGAGGGACAGAGACCAACATGTGTGAGGGGGCACAGAGGCAGGCTGACCCACTCCTCTGCTGCTCTCATATTTAGAGATGAACCTCGTGTTGGCACTGGGTGTTTTTCTGTTGCTCAAAACAAGTCTGTCACGCGTAATGTGCGCACATTTATCCAAATGTCTCTTGCGACCCCCTTGGCACGGCTCTGCACCCCCCCCAAACGGGCGCGCCCACACTTTGAGAAGCTCTGCTTTAAAACTCAGTATAATGGTACCAAATGAAAATTCCTTCAAATGGACAAAAGGTTTAAGAGTGAGTACATTTCGCCACTCATCCAAGTAGCTTCTTCACTTACTTTACAGAGAATTTTTGAGTCACTGCCTTATATCAGTATATGGTCTAAAATAATGAAAACAAATTATCAACAAAACAAATGGCACATTTTAAGACCACAAATAATAACCAAAAATACACTTTTACACTCGATATAAGCACCCAGTAAATGATTCATCCGCCTGGTTTAGGCCTGTTAATTGGTAAAGGGACGACCCCATGCTCCAGTGGGACGTTTCCACACTGCTCCTTTACGTCTTCCACATTACGCATCATCTGTGTTTGTCTGTCCGCGGCTTTGCTCCGAGGCGCGTTTCATAACCCGGTTCTTCCCCACTGGATCACATTCTCCTCCTGCGCCCAACCTGACGCTTCGGCTCAGTCCGCACAAAGCGCCCCGTGCACGAGCCGTGAACAGCGTGGACGGTAAAAAAAAAAAAAAAAAAATAACCCCGCTCACACCGTGGTCAGCGCCGCCTTTCCATGTGTTGTCAACTCCGCTTCGTTTCAATGAGACAATGAGAGGACAAGCGAGCCTGAAATCCCAAACGAAATCCAACATTCTGATAGCGCTTCTGTGCGTAAATGCGTTCCGATTGGTTTTTTATTTTTGGGGCAGTTTTGCAGCCGGGAAACACATGCGTGCAGCTTTCCACGCAGCTTTAAATCTTACAAACATCACAAAAGCCAAGCATGTGCGCGACACATGTCCAAATAATCCAACCGCGTCAGAGTGGTCGTGCGTAAAAATGCGTGAAAATAAACAAAAAACAAAAAACAAACGCGAGCTTGTTGGTTTTTTGGTTGCAGCGGCTGAGGAATATGCTCTGGCGCGCTGCTGACAGGATCTGCACCAATATTATCAGGAAA
Source organism: Chaenogobius annularis (assembly GCA_015082035.1). Classification (NCBI taxonomy): domain Eukaryota; kingdom Metazoa; phylum Chordata; class Actinopteri; order Gobiiformes; family Gobiidae; genus Chaenogobius; species Chaenogobius annularis. The sequence goes on along the minus strand of BJKM01000571.1, from coordinate 18,465 downwards.
TACGACAACATTACTCCAAATTAGCGCGTCGTAATTGGCAATTTCCCCTGAGATGAGAAGGACCGACTTGGAGGAGACGGACGGGACCAGAAATGTGGTTCTCCAGCGATGTTGACTTTGAAGATCAGTCGTTTTGCAAACAGGGGATTTCAAGCCGTGTATTCGTAAAATATGCACGCTCAACCGCATTCCGCCGTTTTCCCCGTGTGGAATGTTACGGTAAAGTTGACGGCAGTGTTTTGACGCGCGTGAAATTCAAGCTATTTTGCGCATAAAAACCCCGCACATGCAAATCGACTAAAGACTTAAACGCGACGGACAAAAGTGTGGCATCAAACTAACCTGTAACAGACACGGCTCGGATCAAACTTTAGGTCCACTCGCTGCTCTCCGCTGCTCTCCGCTGCTCTCCGCTGCTCTCCGCGTCACCGATTTGTCAGCTACTGTGAGATGCTCGCTCGCGCCTTCGCCAAACACAAGAATGCGACCTACACCGTTTGGCCAAAACTACGGCGCGCGCGATCTCTCTCTCTCTCTCTCTCTCTCTCTCTCTCTCTCTCTCTCTCTCTCTCTCTCTCTCTCTCTCTCTCTCTCTCTCTCGCTCTCTCTCTCTCTCTCTCTCTCTCTCTCTCTCTAGCTCTCCCCCTCTCTCTTCCCCCCCTCCCTCTCGCTGTCTCTCTCTCTCTCTCTTTCTCTCTCTCTATCTCTCCCCTTCTCTCTTCCCCCCTCTCTCTCCCTCTCTCTCTCTCTCTCTCAATTTCTCTCTAGCTCTCCCCCTCTCGCTCTCTCTCTCTCTTTCTCTCTCTCTATCTCTCCCCTTCTCTCTTCCCCCCTCTCTCCCTCTCTATCTCTTTCTCTCTCTCTAGCTTCCCTCTCTTTCCCCCTCTATCTCTCTCCCCCCCTCTCCCCTCTATCTCTCTCCTTCTCCCCATTCTCGCTCTCTCTTCCCTCTCTCCCCCTCTCTCGCTCTCTTTCTCTTTCTCTCTCTAGCTCTCCCCCTCTCTCTTTCCCCCCTCTCTCTCTGCCCCACTATCTCTCTACCTCTCTCTCCCCTCTCTCGCTCTCTCTGTCTCTCTTTCTCTCACTCTCTTTCTCTCTCTCTCTTTCTCGACCCCTCTTTCTTCCCCCTCTCTCTCTGCCCCACTATCTCTGTACCTCTCTCCCCCCTCTCTCCGCTCTCTCTCTCTCTTTCTCTCTCACTCTCTTTCTCTCTCTCTCTCTTTCTCGACCCCTCTTTCTTCCCCCTCTCTCTCCTCTCTCTCTCTTTCTCTCTCTCTCTAGCTTCCCTCTCGCCCCCCCTCTATCTCTCTCACTCTCTCTCCCCCCTCTCTCCTCTTCCCCTCTCCCCCTCTCTCTCTCTCTTTCTTTCCCTCTCTAGCTTTCCCCTACTCTCTTTTCCCCCCTCTCTCTCCCCTCTATCTCTCTACCTCTCTCTCCCACCTCTCTCGCCCTCTCTCTCTCTTTTCTCTCTCTCTCTCTCTTTCTCTCCTCTCTTTCTCTCGCTCTAGCTCCTCCTCTCTCTTCTCCTCTCTCTTCCCGTCTCCCCTCTCTCTCTCTCTAGCTTTCCCCCTCTCTCTTCCCCCCCTCTCTCTCCCCCTCTATCTCTCTCCCTCTCTCACCCCACTTCCCTCTATCTCTCCCCTCTCCCCCCTCTCCCCCCCTCTCTCTCTCCTCTCTCGGTTAGGAGGAGGCGGTTACGCACGGCCGCTTTGGTCCGTTCTGCTCCAGCCATTGCACTTGCTTTTGATTTTGCAAAGATATTAAGTTTCAGTCAGTTGTTGCGGGTTGGAAGTATAAAGCCATTGTTTTGGTTAATGATAATTAACATTTTATTCAACATAACCACCACAACTGCACTGCCATCACTGTAGTCCAGGGGCAACCACACATAATCTATAACCTCTCCATTATCTTTTGTTCTATTTCTTGTCAAATAAAAGGGGCATATTGTGAAAAATGTCTGTTTTCACCTACCCCCTAGCTCCTCACACGTCCCTGTACTTGGAATGTCACTATGAAGACATTCCAGTTCTTAACAGGAAATTCTTGATATTTTACTCTTTGTATACATGATACTAGTGCTACCAGTATAACTGAAGTTTGCTGATACTTTTTTGAAGGACAAATATTATGCATTATTTGTTTTGGCATTTTTACATGCTCTTGAGTACCTTTACTTTGGCATCTTACGTTAAAAATCAAAAACAAACAAAAACTTCAAAAATAGGAAATGCCAGAGTAACTGAGTTTTGGCTTCATCTACTGGATGCAGAGGGAATTACATGAGGCAAGGCAAGTTTATTTGTAGAGCACAATTCGTACACAAGGCAATTCACGGTGCCAATTCACGGTGCAAAACATGCATTAAAATCACAATGACATGACAGAAATCACAAAACAGTTTAAGACATAAAAGAGAAGAGTGCAAAGAATACGTACAGCTAAACAAAACTTTTTTTTAGCTTAGTTTTGAACATTGCCAGGGTAGATTGCCTGACTCACATCCTCAGGAAGACTTTTACAGATTTTAGCTGGATGAAACTGAAAAGCAGATTCCCCATGTTTAGTCCTGGTGCCCAGAGTCCTGAGGTCCTCAAAGTCCGAGATGGTTCATATGGCACTAACATGTCCGAGATGTACTTTGGTGCTAGGCCACAGAGAGCTGCTTTATAGTCTATTCTCTGAGCCTGAAGCTGGTGCAGAGACCTGTGCACAGGACTAATGTGATCATACTTCCTGGTTCTAGTCAGGACCCGAGCAGCAGCGTTCTGGATGTACTGCAGCTGTTTTACAGCTCGTTTGGAGAGGCCAGTGAGCAGGCCGTTACAGTAGTCTAATCTACTAGAGACAAACGCATGGAGTTTAACATAACATCAAGCCAGCCTCAGACGTCCTGATGTAGTCATGCAGTTGTAAAGATCGAGACTAGACAGCAGAAATGTACAGGACGAGTCTGATTATGGACTTAAAGGATTCTCAGAGCTACGTCACAGACTGAGAAAACGTCCTTCATTAGGGGAATTCAGAATGGTGTTTTGGACGCTTGGAGGAGAGAGATCTTTCTAACCAAGATTCATCAAACTAGCGTGACTGAAGCTGAATGCTACTCCCGATAGGTTATTGATGAGGGAACAATGTTAGAATATGGTTAATAGCGCAAAAAAGCCAATTTTGTATATGCGTTTTTTAAATGCTTCCATCTTTCTTTCCTTCCTTTCTCTTTTTGCATTTACCGCCACCTACAGTAGTTGCAAGAGAAAGAGAAAAAAGAGAGCGAGAGAAGGAAGAAGAGCCAAAATGAACGATGTTGGAGTGATTGGTTTGAGTTCTGTTGTGATCAGAAACGTACTCTTCCTGTTGCCTCTGAAATCTACTTCTTTGTAAGCTTACTTATTAATACATTTGTTTTCCAAAAGTCAAACATTTTATTTATGTATTAACTTTTGTTTAACCAGGTGAGAAACCCTTTGAGATCGGAACCTCTTTTACAAGGGTGCTAGATGTTTATTAAAGAGGGCGTTAACTGCAGAACCTCTGTCGACTCTTCATCATTGATCGTTCAGATGAGGCACAGTTTAAATCGAGTGTCGCTGTGTGACTCTTCCACAATAAGGCTCGTTCTGCAGAGGGAATATACACAGACTTTTATTGCCAGTCTGTTCAGCAGTGAATGACATGATGTTGTTTTGTTCAGTTGCCCTCCGCTGCCAGAGAACGCATTTAAACGGTTTGAACTTTGAACACAATTTCGGGCATGCGCCACCTGTTCAAATGTCACGATGTAATCCAAACCAGATTCAAGTCCGATGTAATAGATTGTTTGTGACCCTTTGAGGCTGGAGTTTGTATATGTGTTCTGTAATGTTAAAACCTTTATATATTTTTTATTTTTTATATATTATTTATTTGATTGAGACTGAATCAAATTTTCACCAACACCAAAGTATCTATTTAACACAGAGAAAAGTATTTATTATCGTGAAAGTCAAAAATATTAGTTACATCACAGTACTGATGATTATGTACAAACCCTGACAATAACACATAGTATCATGAAATTATACCCTGACTAATTCTATATACACATTTTCTGGCCTCACTGTCATTCTCTTCAAACTACATGAGGGAGCTTCCCGCTGTAATAACAGGTGCATTTCCACTAGAGGGCAGTGAGGGGGGTTGGGTAAATATATAGTACCTTTGCTTAAAATAAGAAGAGGTGTATACAAAGTAGTCAAAAAATAATTCAGTTTTCTACAAGGCGTCTCAAACCAACTCGTACTCCATGTGTTGCAGGTTCAGAAAAATGTGGCTGTCAGATCTTTCACCTCCTGAAGAATAGGATAGAGACGCGTATTGACATATGGAACGAATAATTAGCAGCGGTTTCAGAACATAAACTGACCGTGTCCTGTTGGTGGCGCTCTGTCGCACAGGGACACTGACAGTGCAGAACGGCGTCGTGGATAGAAGAAAACACACAGCACTTTGTCACTTTCTCGTTGAAGAATCCTCCGGTCTCCAAGTTATGCACCACTCCGGCTGAAAAACAAAAACAAAACAACAGAGTCATCTTTTAATACCAAACAGCTTTGTCCGTTGGAGTCGTCCACAGTGAAATGTCCATCTAACGCTCTCCTCTGCATCGTATTTTCTAACACCAGCTACCATCATGTTATTCACTGCATCCATAAAGCTCCTCTTTGGTCTTCCTCTTGGCCTCTTATTTCCAGGCAGCTCTAACCTCAGCTTCCTCCTCTGTATATGTTCAAAACAACTGTAGGCACATCATACTTCATGTCCAACCTCCAAATAACCGTGGAGCTGAAAAAGCAGAGAAAGTGTGCCGCTCGGGGGTGGAGTGGATGGCACAGGCGCGCTCCATGTGTCCATCCCTCGGTGTCGTGAGTTGGAGTCTCTCCACCGTTTGCTGCAATATCCCTTCCCTCTTGTCCCCATGTCATGCAATACTTTCCTGTCTAATGAAGCTTAAGGGCCAAAAAATCCTACACTAAAAATGTCATGGGTTAAAAGGATTTACTTACTAAGATGCACTCTTCTCTTTAAAGTCCTTTTTATAATGATTTTTAATGTATTTATCTTTATTATGATTTTCTCGACCAAACATAAAAGTCCACTCCATATCTTTACATAGCAGAGGATTGGCTTGAGGTTTAATGTTTTTGGATTATTTTAGTCACAACCAGATCATCCAGTGGCTAAACACAAGGCCGTTTTGCATTTGCCTTGCACTCTGTCTACTTAAAGGTGTACCATGTAACCTTTCTAGTGCCACCTTGTCTCCATGAAGATTATGTCGCTTTGTCTGGACTGTTCCACTGTATGGCATTAAACCTGTCTAAATGCAAGGGTTTTATCACCATTTATCAGAGCTTGGCACTGGCACAAAGACTATACCGACTGTGACTCATTTGTGGCTGTTCTGTTGTGCATATTCATGGGACCACTGGACTTTGAATCCCCATATATCTGTGCTACTATCTCTTCTGCTGTCGAGAAAACACATATACAGTAAAAGAGCATGATAAGACTTCAAAATATACGTTAGTTCAAGGATTACCGGCCGGTCTGTGAAAAACGACGCAGAACTAAACCAGAACTAACAAAGGACGACTCAAAATAACTCACGCTGGCAGCCGGTCAGCACCACATCAATCCCGATTTCTCCATAATCTTTCTTGATCTGAAACACACACACACAGGATCAGATGGCATGGGACATTTCAAATGCCAACCGTCAATACAATACAATACAGAACAGTTGCAGCCAAGTACGGAAAAGGAGGTAAAGTACATTTTTGAGGGTCTTGACTCCGACTGTGTCCAGGAAATTGACAGAGCTTAGATCCAGGACGATGGCTCTGGGTAAAGACGGGTCCCTGTCTGGTTCCACCTCAATCACTGCCACGTCCTTCATCTCAGTGGGCTCTGCATCCCCCTGTTGGAGACAAGAAATAACAACAAGTGTCAGCGTGCATACTTTAAAATACATTAGAATAACATGACACTCAAATGCACAACACAGTTTAATCAGTTGGAGACATGTGGAAGAAGTACTCCATTCTGATACTTAAGGAAAAGTACAAAGTATCACATAAAAAAATCTACTTAGTTAAAAGTATTAAAGGACAACAAGTAATTTATGCAGATTTTGAGTACTATTAAAGTGTTAAATTGTAATAGCCTAATTTTATTTGCTCGACTTGGAACTCTAAAAGTGACATGCATTAAGCATGCAAAAAACATAAGAAAATACCTTTACTTTTTTATTCTTGTTAAAAACTAGAGTGAAAGGTGCAGACAACTGCTCTTCAAATGTAGGGGAGTAAAAAGTATCTACTGAAAAAATGACTTACAGATACCATACATTTTTACTTACTACTTTTACTTTTGTACTTAATTTCCAACACTGCATTTAGTTGCTCTGAGTCCATTTGCTTTCTGCTGGTGTGTTTTTGTTTTTTTAATAAACCAAAAGACATTAGATACTGTGAATTAGCTTGTTTTCCATACACCTAAAATACATAACTTAAAAAAGCCAATGCTTAAGGTGTTTGGAACTATGATAGAACTATGATGATGTTCTCCTGTCTCACTCACTTCTCCCTTGAATCATGATAGAGGAACAACACTTTGTCACAGAGAGTTATTTCCACATGGTTCTTTTCAGCCATTGAAATGCTTTTTATTAACCTTCATCTGTCCGTTCTCCTTTGCCGTCTTCTTGGCCTCTTTCTTTGCTTTCTTCATCTGTTTTTCCGCAACCCTCTTTCGTTTTGCCTCCAGTTTCTGTTTGACTGCCAAGATCTTAGTGATGTCAATCCCAGTCTAGAAAGAAAATTAAATATAATAATTACAAAACCACATACATTTTTATATATAATAAATAAAATAAAATGCATTCATTCAGAAACTGCCGACAGGCTACAGACTTCACTTCAGGCGTTTTGTATTGATTAAAAAATGTAACCGTGTTTCTTGTCAACACAAATTTAACTGTCAGTCCAGAAAAAAAAAAACTAATTATTGAAACAATTTTTTGCCTCAGAGTGTTGGAAAAATAAGCTTCTATTTGAGTACACAGCACGTATAATTATCATCTATGTCTTGACTTTTTGTGGCGTTTTCCTTAAAAACAAAGATTTGGGAGGAGATTGTCTTGGAACACTGATGGAAGAACAATATGTGGCAGACAATCAGAGCCGTGAATGAGCAGAGAAACAGAGGATAATTACAGGCAAACTGACGTGTGAGTACAATTGATTTGAATCGAGTGTGCAGAAAAAGTGGGTTGCAGGAAGCAAAAATGAACACAAATCATCTGCTTTTTAACAGCTGTAGATAACAGCTCTTTCTACAAACCTGGTTCTTAGCATTCTGATTAAACTAGAGTCAGTTTTTACCTTGCGGCCCAGAGCCTCCTGGTACATCTCTGCGTTGGCAAAGTACAGAGTCGCAGAAGAGCGGAAAACCACTACGTCTGGCACTGACTTGACCTGAAAATAACCACAGATTAACAATGACAACTCCATTCAATCACTTTCTTAATCAAATGTGAAGGTAAAGGCTAATGCAGACTGCAAAATTGTGTTTGAAAATTTCAATCCACAGTTTTCAATGTCAGAAGAAAAACATAATCTTGTGGCACGTTACAGTAAGTGGTGAGTATTTGTGACGTGAGTAGGTAGGACATAATAGATTAGAATAGGAATTTGAGCACATTTTTCAACCAAAATGTAAGAATGATTAATTCGTCCCAACAAATTGCATGAAAAAATATTGCGAGAGGAGGGATTTACTACTGCACAACTTTATAAAATGGTAATTCAACTTTAATTCGTTCTTATTGACACATTGTTTAAATTGTAACTGCATCATAATTACACTGCAATTAAATAGTTACAGTGGTGTGTACTTATCGCTTATTGTAACTGAGATTGAATTATATTACTACTGTAAAGGTGTAATTACAGACATTGTAACCTAATTAAAAATGGTCAAAAACCTCTTCGTAGCTGTCCAGAGGTCTGTAGACGTCTGTGTTTGGGATCTGCCCCAACAGAGAGTATGTTGGTCTGAATAAGAAAAACAATAAAAGAAAAAAATTAAAGGACAATAAAACTACAGTAAAAAGTGAACAGTGTGCTTGTCGTGGGCTGTGGAGTTCTTACAGTTGAGTCCTGAAGATAACTGTGAGCAAAGCAAAGGCAATGGAAGCAGCCAACCCCAGATCTGGGTTCAACAGGACCGTCAGCACAAACGTGACCACCCAGATCACCTACAAACCCACACAGTGTTCCCATAGAATAAGATCATTAAAACCAGTTAGGGACAGGACAAGGTTATTTTATTTACTATTGTGTCCCTGCTAATACGGCTGTTACAACAACATTTGTTTCTAAATCCAACTTAAATATATATATTTTTTTTACCTCTATTACAATTGTGTGAAGTTATTGTTATTGGCTTTAGTTCATCCGTACCATGTCAATCCGGTTACTCCTCCACAGAGCTGGGATGTCCCTAAACTGTTTCATGATCCCCTGCAGGTTCACATAGATGATGGCAGCTAACACTGACTGGACAAAGCATAAAAACACAAAATAATGCCTGAATCTGTTAAGTACATTATATTTGGCATGAGGCATATTTAAGGATATTCATGATTGTTGTACCTTGGGCAGCTCCTCGAAGAGCTGTCCGATCCACAGAGTGATGATGAGAATGACCACAGCAGACAGAGCTCCAGCCACCTGAACAAAGGAATAATAACATTTATAAATTATAACAATTACAATTACTGCACCATATAAATACCCATACAAAAAGGAGAGAATATATTTGCACAAACTTTGAAGTATGTTGCGAATGTGCATGTTCTAATTTGGGAATATTTGTATGGAATTGGGTGGGCATTCAGGGCTTCAGGTCGTATTTTGCCAATCAAAGTTTTGCAGTCTAAGTTGTTGATGCTGCATCCTCCCTGACCTCCTTGACCTCCCTGGCCTCACTTGCATCCCTGGCCTCACTTGCATCCCTGGCCTCACTTGCATCCCTGGCCTCACTTGCATCCCTGGCCTCCCTTGCATCCCTGGTCTCCCTATCTAGCGGAGTGCCAGTCCTTGGGCCTCTACTTTTTTTCTGTTTTCTAAAAGCAGATGATTGAAATAGTCCTAATCCCTTCTTGTGTGTTTAGATGAGGTCAAAGCATGGATGGTTATTAACTTCCTGCACATCAATGAAAAATAAAGTGTTGTTTTTTTCCCAATTACTCCACTGCAGCTGTTCCTACTGAGTTGGGCTTCTTAACACAAGCTGTGAGCCCTATAGTGACAAACTCAAATCAAATCAGAAATCAAATCTCTTTTTGAACTTGATGCTCAAAACCACGCTGTTGTGAAGACCAGCTTTTTTCAGATGACTCTGAGGCATCTTGCTAAACGGAATTGTTGTTGAATCCATGCTTTTATTATCTCTCGTTTAGATTACGGCCTTTCACTTCATACTGGACTCGGCAAAACCTCACTTTCCCGCTTAGAACTAGTGCAAAACCAAGATGTTTGACTTCAAGAGTGCAGTAAACATTTACATAAAACTATTATGGATATTCTTGTTTAATGATAATAGTATAGATATCTACAGACCTGAGTTCGTCCTCCAGTGCTAACCTGGACCATAGACCTGGACATGGAGCAGCTGATGGCAAAGCACTGGAAGATCCCGCCAACGGTGTTGCTCAGACCCAGCGCTATCAGCTCCTATGGATACAAAGTAAATCATCATATCTAGAACTTGCACTAGTATATGAGTTATTTTATGAGTAACCACATTACTCACCTGGTTGCTGTCCACTTTGTATCCATACTTTAGAGCAAAGATTCGTCCCAGAGAAATTGCCAGTCCGTATCCTACCACAGAAATGGCAAAGGCGTCACCGATCACCTGAGAGAAGAGAGAGACATCGGGGAGCGCTGGGGGCTGCAGCCTGTGCAGAAACAAGAAGTACTGAGAACCAAAAATGAAGCAGGCTTCAATCCGGAAAATATCTATTCAAGACCTAAAATGTAGATGTCATTAATGTTCTCTATACAATTTAAGAACTACTTTACTTAGACCAAACATACTTTTTAACAGGACTACTAAATAACTTTAACTTCATTAAGAACAGCGATTGAAAACAACAACATTTTCTCACCCAGAAGGAATTTCGCCCACCACATCAATCCCATATCTGACATTCAAGTCCACCTGCCACGAGATCACTGTTGCTACAATAATCTACAAATACACAATACAAAATTAATGTAAACATTTTAGATGAAAAATAACAACTATATTCCATAAATGTGTATTCTCACGGCTATGAGCTCCACTGGTATTGGTACAGGCAGCCATTTCCCCAAATAAGTGTTGAGCTCTTTGGCCAAAATCAGGCAGACGATGGAAACAACACTGACCACCAGAGTCCCTATGTTGGTGTCAGGCATAAGAGAGCAAATTTCTAACACCGTCTGTGGAAGTAGATGGTAGAAAATATGGTAGAAATGCACGTTATTTGTGAAATATGCCAAGAAGGATGAACTGTTTTAACACTGCGCCGCTAGTTGGAGACAAGAGCGCTATGATTGAATGATAAAGTTTGTGAAAATCTAAACGATGACATGACAAGACTAAAAAGGCCGAGGAAAAAAAGTTAATTCATGTCATAACAATCAGTTTTGGATGTTGTTTCTTTGTTGTTGTCATATTTAGCTATGTTGGCGAAGAGGTGAACTTTTTTCCTGGGAAATTGTTTTCTGATAAATAAAGTAAGTCCTCTGAGTCATTGAAGTGTTTTGTGAAATTTAGTAAATCTGACATTAGATTTTTATTACTATATTATTACTAAAGGGCTGCAGTAGCTTAAGGTTGACACACACTATAGGATTTTAGAGTCTTAAAAGATTTATAAAGTCAGACAGTCCAGACCACATATATGAGGAGATTTGTGTAAGATTTTAAGGCAGATGATCCCCAAGTGTAAAGATGTGTAGTCTTCACGCACTACATGCTAAAAGTTGTTAAGTACCAAAGCAAGCGCACCTAACATCAGCTGTTTCCTGTCCAGATTAAAGGGACTCCCTTTGAGACGCTTAAGTGTTCACAATTATAAGAGCGTCACACCTATAGTTTAGACGTCAAAACTGTTCTATTATTTTTTTGTAAAACATATTTTGGGACAGGAAACTGGTGTTGGACTGACACAAGAAGTACGGTTGAGTTTACTGAAGCTAATCTGCAGCAGCTTCACCAATCCTCACGGTGGAATTTATACAAACACTACGAGACATGAGACACCAGGGGAAAAACTAGCCTTTTTCTCACTTTTTTTCTTCAAAAAATGCTTCAAACAGGATCAATAGTGATGTTGTGTGTATGAAGTTATGAATTTGCGGAGAAATGGATGGGAATACTACAGTTTCAGTAATAAAGTAATTATTGCCTTTTTCAAGTTTCCATGATTGCATCCGGCGCCTCTGACACTTCGTCTTCCCCTGACGCTCTGTTTTATTGACTGTTTCAGTAGTGGTGATGTTTTATGGTTGTGATGTAACAGAGCCCCTCAGATTCGCACAGACCCCAACCACATTTGGAGCTTAAAAGTGCTCGAGGTTCCAAAGTTGGGTTGCACGTTAGGGAGAAATAAATTGGTGCATAAATTGGGAACATTATCCTGCAGTGTGTTCATGGCTTTAGTTAGTTACCCATTGACATAAACGCAAATGGCTCAATCCCCTGCCTTGCTTGCAGTGTTTGTGTACACTGATACCGCCATGTTTGTGTGGGTGTGTTGTCATTGTCACAAAATACCCACAGCACCACCCTCTGACTCTGAGAAAAGGTGCTTTCTTCTCCAACAATTTTCTCATTCATTTTATAAATTACAAAACACATTGGGCCAATGTCTTATGTGTTCTTACATAAATGAGAGCCAGGGGTCCGCTGAACCTCGTGGGGCTGATCCCAAAGGTGTACTTGAGCTGAGAGACGATTACATGGATTGCCGCTCCGGTGGTGTACCCGCGGACCAGGGGCTCTGAGAGATATGTGACCACGAAGCCAAACTGCACCAGGCCTAACAGCACCTGAGGGAGACAAGAAGATATACGCGAAATGTAATATGTGGTTGTCAGATTACACTGATCAGCCAAGCAAAGATTATCCCTATAGGCAGCCCCGTTGGTGGGACTATAGGCCTACAGTCATTCTTGGGTTCTAGCTTCCTGTTATTGGTAACATTTTAAGGGAGTTCCTAAATGTATGCCATTTCATCTGGGATGGTTCTATGCTAGCAAATATATCACAATCAGGTTAAGTTGGTGTAATAATTCGTCCAAGAGTGTTCCATCATAGACAAATATTCAGTTTGTAGTCATCGTGACCATAACAAGATGTATCGATTTTCATCTAGTCTGTTAGGGTAACTAAGAAAATTAGTTTCAGGTGAAATTGACAACAGTGCAAATGAATAGATAAACAGGCCACTATCAGGAGGTGCCGCCCTGTGGGCTGGGCTTACTCAGCCCAAAGTAGGATAAATAGTTCTCAGACTAGATCAGCAGATTGAGAATGACTTTTGGATGTGTCCAGGTGACTACAACTGAATGTTTTTCTGCAACAGGTAACATTAGGTTAAGGTTAGGTGTTAGGAAAGGATTAAGGTTAGCTCTTATACTGTATGGACCCTTGGACCATTGAAATTATTTAATATTTTGTTGTGAATTGTTAATTACCATGGTAACGGTGCTAGTTTTCATCACTGTTCAAGCCATGGATAGTGGAATATATTCATTTGCGCGGTATGAATGTAAAGGCATCAGACTGCAGATTAGTATTTCAATCAAGTTCAAAACGTTTTAGGATTGCGATTAGTGGGGATTATCAAGCATCCAAATAAAATAGAAATTGATGTGTTATAATGAGGATTTTAGCTTATGATGACTAGATAACTGGGTAAAAACATCTCTAAAATGTCTGTAGTGGTCAGTATTTATCAAAATTGTCCACAGAAATGAAGATTGATGAACTGGTGACAGTTGAAGCATACTGTGCTCACATTTGAATTTGATGGACCAATTAAGTTCCATACAGTTAAACAAATATAATTTGTTTACCTGAAATACCCCGGACAGAAATGTGACAGCTGCAGCCACTTTTATCCTCTCTGCGTCTCGGAGTGTGGTGTTTATTATGGCCTCTCCCGTTACATTTTTCCAAAAAGTTTGAATCTGGGGCCAAACGCTCTGTCACTCCTCCAATCATCACACTCATCACTGCATATGTGCCTGCACAACAAGACAATACAACATACTATATTAGATGCAAATCCTTGGGCCTATTGTATGCTTAATGATTTAAAATTGCATTACCTTTTGTTTTGCTCTCTGTTATTATATTGTAATTTGTGAGTAACTGGAGTAACTTTGTCTAAGTCTACGTCCAATGTTCTATAATATGCAGCTTGTAGATGCATTCAACTCTTCTTTCAAAGATGGTAGAAAAGGTTTTATAAGTAGCTATCTGCACAATGGTTTTGAAATCAAGATGTTTTCCATCTGGAAGTTATTTTCAATCTGAAGGTACTGGTCTGAGGAGCTTTATACTGCCCTAAGAAAGAAATTTACCCTGAAACAAATCTTGGACAAATTACTTAATGTAGGTAATTTGACATCACAAGGTGGAACCCAGCATTTTGAGTTCTGGAGAGTAAGAAAATACTAAATATGCAAGAGAACGTAAACTTGCTTGATGCACATAAAGCACATTTTCAGGTATGTTTTGAGAAGAAAACATTAAACAAAGCTGAATTCTCCCCACATAGGACCTTTAAAAATGGATTATTTTTCTAGGCAATGGTTAGTCTGAAAAAAGCATTTGCCCATAAACATTCATATGTCATGAAATATCTGCTGTCCCTATCTCCATTGACCTAAACCATCATGGTGACGAGTGCAATACCTACCCACAGAAATGTGCTTGGAGGTGCCGAAGAAGAAGTAGATCAGAACTGGGTAGAAGGACGAGTAAAGACCGTAGACCGCAGGAACAGACGCCAGGATTGCATAAGCCATTCCTGCAACCAGAGGAGATATACAAGGTCATTGGTTCATGTCACTGGACCAGACACCAAGTCTCGTTCTAGCTTGCCAAATTTGTGCGGTAAGACTGAAACATTTCATTGATTCTCACTGCACAATAATTGAATGGGTCTGACTAATTGACACTAGTGAGCTTACCTTGTGGGAGCTGCATGATTCCCACACTGATGCCGCTGATGAAGTCTCCCAGAGCGTTCTCCCTGATGGGGTATCGCGGCAGCCATGACAGCACCGGCACGCTGCTCACAATGGTCTTCTTCACCCTGGGACCGAGCAGCTGCAGAGGAGGAGCAGATCAAGAGTGAATGTTTGCATTTATAACTAGGGATAAATCAGGACAATCGGACTGAAGTACCCTCGAAGTACCAGGAATTTAGAATATGTGACGCATTAGAACAATTTGAGGAGTTCTGCTGTGTGTATGTTTCTCCACTATCATTCCCCCTCTGCAGATTCTACACCAATGCCGTGTCATCAGTGCGCACAACCCCATCTCATAAAATTTTCAGATGACACAGCACTGGTGAGGCTGCTGTCTGAAGGGGAGCAATCAGGTTTGCCTTGGACTGTGTGAGGGATCGGGTGAGATGTTGTGACCAGAACACACTCATTATGAACTCATCTAAACGGAAAAAAAATTGTCTTTGGGCATTCCTGTCTAACCTCCTTCAAATACCTGAAAGTGTATGTGCACAGCTTCCTCTCCTGGACACTGTTTATCAATGACCTCTACAGCAAATTGCAGCAGAAAATTACTTTCTGAGGAGGCAGAGATCTTCAGAATCAACAGAACCATTTTGGAGCAGTTTTTTGTAATGTGGTTTGTTTGTGGCATCTCAGTGCAACAAAAGAACAGGATTCAGAAGCTCCTGAACATCGCTCCAAATGGGTGGGAAGTTCCTCTAGAGAACATATTCATTGAGTTGTGGAAGAAAGAAAGAAACGCTGAAGTTGGCCAACAAGATCCCCACTGACACAGATCATGTTTTTGAAGTAATTTTGAACTGATTGCATAAATGCAATCAGTGCCATGTTCCATCACATTCTTAAACCAAAAGAAGAACTCATGAACACTCTCCATACTGGCTTTGTGTATTTTTTGTGTGTCTGTGATGAATGTTGTTTGTGTTTTTTAAACTAGCTCTAGATATGAAATACAATCTCTGTTTCACAAACAATAACGTTTTTTATCTTACCTTATCTAACATTTGGTAACAGAGCCAAGTCAGGAGCAATTAGCTGAAGCTTCAGTCTATATGTAAAATACACAGTCACAAGAGTAATATGCAAACTCCACTTCTTGAGGACACATTACTCAACATTTAGCCGGATTTTCTTTAAAATTTCAGTTGCTTTAGTCACCTTAGTCATAACTAGTTGAAGTCAGTCATAGCTGCTTCAGTCAGTGTGGCGCTGTTACGACTGGATTCATGTTTGAGTTGCCAAGTATGGACAGCAGAAAGATGCGACTTGACTCCAGTCGCAGTCATTCAAAAATGTTGAAGACTAACCTTCTGCACACACCGGAGCCCATGCAAGTCAAGGCAAGTTTATTTCTAGAGCACAATTTGTACACAAGGCAATTCAAAGTGCTTCACGCAACAGGAAAACTGCATTAAAATCACAAGACATGGCAGAAATCACAAAACCATAATTTCTATTCATTCAATTTACCAATTTTGCTGACGTGAATCATACAATTTGTCCGCGCTTAGTGAGCCGCCAGATGGACAACCAAATCTATGGAACCACACGGCAGACACTCCAGACACTCTATTCCAATATGCATTGACATTGCCAGCGTGACAAGTGTCTCTGGGATGGCACATCGGCTTTTACATTGATTTTAGAGTCAAGGCGCTATCTTCCTCTGCACACGTCTGTGCTGAGTGTATGTTTTACGATGACTCTCTCGTCGACGCTCACCATTGTGTGGCGCTTTTGTATCTTTAATGAAGGATCCGGTCTCGTCTGCCCGCTCCCTAGATTTAGCTTTCGCTAAACTAATTGTCCCAGACAAAACTCGGCCAAAGGACATGACAGAAATCACAAAACAGATTAAGACATAAAAGAGAAGAGTGTAAGAAAATAATTTCAGTCATATGCACAGCTAAACAAAACTGTTTTTAGCTTAGATTTGAACATTGCCAGAGTAGCGGCCTGTCTCACATCCTCAGGAAGACTGTTCCAGATTTTAGCTGCATAAAACTGAAACGCACATTCCCCATGTTTAGTCCTGACTCTGGGCACCAGCAGGAGGCCGGTCCCTGAGGTCCTCAGAGTCCGAGATGGTTCATATGGTAGAGCTGTTTGAAGTCTATTCTCTGAGCCACAGGGAGCCAGTGCAGAGACTGAGCACAGGACTAATGTGATCGTACTTCCTGGTTCTAGTCAGGACCCGAGCAGCAGCGTTCTGGATGTACTGCAGCTGTTTTACAGCTCGTTTGGAGAGGCCAGTGAGCAGGCCGTTACAGTAGTCTAATCTACTAGAGACAAACGCATGGATAAGTCTCTCCAAGTCTGGTTTAGGCCCTATGCTTTTGCAGCTGCTGATTTTATTGATTTGACGTGGCTGTTAAAATTCAAATCTGAGTCCATTATGACCCCCAGATTTCTAACTTGATTTGTAGGTTTTAGAGCGAGACTCTGGAGGTGACTGTTAACACTTTCTCTTTGTTTCTGTGGGCCAAAGACGATGATTTCAGTATTGTCTGAGTTCAGCTGGTAGAAAGTTGTTCTTCATCCACACACTGATCTGTTGGATGCAGTGACAGAGTGAATCCACTGGTCCATATTCACCTGCCGGCAGTGAAACATTAAATCTCAGTCTGCATAATTGTGATTGGACACATTTTCGCTGCTTTGCTGCTGAAATTCTTTCACGCCTAAACATCAACTGAATAAAGCACACACACTACTTTTAAACTTGCAACAACTAGAGATGCACCGATATATTGGTATTGCCGATATTAAACTCATTGTGTAATATCGGTGTAAGCCAAAAGCACTGATATCAGTCCGGCAATATCTCACTTTAATCCAGTCTTTATTCTGAGTCAAAAGACCCAGAAATGACAAAGTTACACACCCTAAACGCTCATTTTAAAAGCATGACCCACGATAAATGCAATGACCAGGGGTCACATGGCGCTGTTTAACCAATGAAAAGTCTGGAAACGTGCTGCCTGGTGGTCAGGTGGTTAAGGCACAGCACATGCATGCCAGGCTCCAAGTGCAGCCGGCTGCAGTGTCGTGAGTGCGAATCCTGACTCCCCTCGATGTCCTCCCCTCTCTCTCATCCCCCATTCCACACTACGCTCTCCTGTCTAATAAAGCCGACGGGCCACAAAATCTTAGAAAAAAAATTATAAAGTCTGGAAACACATCCAGTCCCACAAGTGTTTATGACAACAAATAAAATATACCAGACCAAACCCTGTTTTAGATATCCCTCTGGAAACATGAATAATTAATTAAAGGCCAATAGATAATTTTAACATCAGCTAAAACAAAGCACAAAATTGCGCACATTTTTAAAATAAATAACATAGGTGTTTTGGGCATTTTTGATTGTACTATGAAACCGTGTAACCAGTTTTGTCAAGTTGTGTTTGTGTGCGCTCTCATGATCTCAGATAAGTGTGGACCTCAGCTCTCTATAACACTCTCAGTCCAGGGACCTCCACAACATTTTAAAACTCTCACAACTGGGGAAAGTCGTGGCTGTGTGTCCTCAGCTTTAGCCAGACTTGACCTGGTATTCTGCCTTACTGAAACTCATACTTTTGAAAGGAGACATATTATACTTTTTGCTGGTCTTGGTTAGGTACTTACTTGAATTTTAATGTAAGTAGATCATCATTTTACATTTTGTTTGATGTAAACCATAATATGAATGTAAAATTACTTAATATAAAAACAGATCCATTGACTTCCAGTTCAAAACTGCAGAACTGTCATCGTCATGAGGACATTACCGTAACAACAGCAGATTGTGCTTTCCAATTTATTCTTTGAAAAGTGGCTAAATGACAATGTAGAACTGTACGTTTTTTCATTTTTCAAATAATCACAACTAAGTACAGGGATGTGGGCGGGGATAGGATAAGCAAAAACAAATTATCAAAAAACACATAGATTAATAGATAATTAATATGTTTATGATCAGTTTTATTTTGTATAATATGCCCTTTTAAGTGAAAAATAGACCATTGCCCGTAGGACTAATCCAAGACTAAACCAGGACAAAAGTCAGACTGAATAAATGTAACCGGTCCATATATTACTGTATTATTATTACGCACTT